>RQWH01000020.1:600000-918782 GCA_003934905.1 Neonectria sp. DH2 | reverse complement strand
CGTTTCTCTGTCCCTAGCGTTTCCCTGTTCCTAGCATTAGCATTAACCCCTTCCTAGCGTTTCTCTATCCCTAGCGTTCCTTGTCTCTAGCATTAGTATTATCCTTCTTTAGCATTTCTTTATCTCTAGCATTCCTCTGTTCTAGCATTAGCATTAACCCCACTCTAGCGTTCCTCTGTCCCTAGCGTTTCTCTGTCTCTAGCATTCTCTGTCTCTAGCGTTAGCATTAACCCCTCTTAGCGTTCTCTATCCCTAGCGTTTCTCTATCCCTAGCGTTTCTCTATCCCTAGCGTTTCTCTGTCCCTAGCGTTTCTCTATCCCTAGTGTTTCCCTGTCTCTAGCATTAGCATTAACCCCTTTCTAGTGTTTCTCTATCCCTAGTGTTCTCTATCTCTAGCATTAGTATTAACTCCTCTCTAGCGTTTCTCTACCTCTCTAGTATTAACTCCTCTCTAACATTAACCCCTCTCTAGCATTTTTCTATCCTAGCATTACCCTATCTCCTATATTACCCTTTCTTAGTAGTTTTCTCTCCTTTGCTCTATAGTAGTATATCTCTCTTTTCTTATCTTTCCTTTTCTTTATTCTTCTTTACTATTTCTTCTTTCTTAGTATATACTCTTATAAGCATATATTAGCCTACTTTAGCTCTTTAAGCCTTACCTTAGTACTTACTTATAACCTTCAGTATTTCCCTTTTTCTTACTCTTTCTTCTAGCACTTAGCCTATACTACCTTTAGTATTTCTCTTCTCTAGTATTTCCCTTTCTTACCTAGCTCTAGTCGTTATTCCTTTTTATTATTTCTTTTTTTTTTCTTAGTCTTTATTCCTTCTTTAGTACTTACCTTTAGTATTGTTTACTTTCTCTAGCCTTTATCCTTCTTAGTACTTACTCTTCTATCTTTATTAGCTAACTCTCTATTAGCTAGTTCCTTTCTACTAATTATTACCTATATATAGTATTTAGCTATATGCCTTTTATTAACTAATTAGCTCTTTCTTAGCTATTATTCCTTTCTAATAATTACCTTTTCTAATAGTTACTCCTTCTAGTAGTTATCCTTTCTAGTAGTTACCCTTCCTTAGCTATTACTCTTTCTAGTATTTACTATCTATAGTACTTAGCCATTTACTTTTACTAATTTATTAGCTTTATTATAGTAATTACTCTTTCTAATAGTTACTTCTTCTAATAATTACTTACTCTTCAGAATAGTTCTTCTTTCTAGTATTATACTCTTTTATCTTTCTTAGTATTTACTTTTTTATCTTTATGAATATATAGTCTTTCTAATAAATACTTATAGTATAGTCTTCTTATCTTTATTAATCTTAACTCCTATTATATCTTTCTTTCTATTACTTTCTAGTATTTCTATATACTTAGCTTATTAAGCTTATATAATAAAGTCTAATAATAATAGTTTATCTTAATAATAGTTTATACTAATAGTATAACTATAAACTTAAATATTTAACTATTTATATATAATACAGAAAAGCTTTAATAAGTTATACTTACTTTATATACTTTAAAAAAGTAGAATAAGATAAAACCTTAGACTTTCTTTTATAGAAGTAAATATAACTAGTAGTAAGTAGCTTATACTCTTTCTAGACTATCTAGCTAATCTTAATAATTAGCCCTAAAAGATTAACTACTTTATATAGTGAATAATAATTATTACTAATAGTTAATAATATATAATAGTTACTATAAAGAATACTTTATAGACTTCTTAGCTAATTAGACTAACTAGTAATAAATTCCCTACTCTATACAGTCAATAGCAATAGCTACTAATAGTAAATAGCTTATAATAACTATAGTAGAAAATACTATATAGATCTTCTAATTCATAGAAACAACTAAGCTATAAGCTATCTACCCTATACAGCTTACAGCAGTAGCTAGTAGTAGCAGGCAGACAGTCAGTCCGTCAGTGAGTCAGTCAGTCAGTCAGTCCGTCAGCGAGTCAGTCAGTCAGTCAGTCCGTCAGCGAGTCAGTCAGTCAGTCAGTCAGTCCGTCAGCGAGTCAGTCAGTCAGTCAGTCCGTCAGCGAGTCAGTCAGTCAGTCAGTCCGTCAGCGAGTCAGTCAGTCCGTCAGTCCGTCAGTCCGTCAGTCCGTCAGTCCGTCAGTCAGTCAGTCAGTCAGTCAGTCCGTCAGTCAGTCAGTCAGTCAGTCAGTCAGTCAGTCAGTCAGTCAGTCAGTCAGTCAGTCAGTCAGTCAGTCAGTCAGTCAGTCAGTCAGTCAGTCAGTCAGTCAGTCAGTCAGTCAGTCAGTCAGTCAGTCAGTCAGTCAGTCAGTCAGTCAGTCAAGTCAGTCAGCAAGTCCGTCAGCAAGTCCGTCAGCAAGTCCGTCAGCAAGTCAGTCAGCAAGTCAGCCAGGCAGCCCGGCCACAGCAGCCCGGCCAAAACACCATACAGCATCCCTGATCGGTAGGAACAGCCGACTGTAAATAGCCTCACTTACACACACGCCGGCGGCCGGCAACAGCAGCCCGGCCAGCAACAGCAGCCCGGCCGGCAACAGCAGCTTGCAACGGCCGCTTGCAACAGCCGCCGCCGGTAGCAGCCGCCGCCCTCCGCGGCCTCCGGCTCACACACCGCTGCTCTTCCCAAGAATGCCCTCATACGCACACATACAGCAGCCCGAGCCCGGGGTTCGATTCCGGCCCCGGCCCGTATTCTTTGCCCCTTTTTCAGCCGCGTTGCGGCCCTGACGAGCCGCAATAGACCCTGCCTTCGGCGGTGTAATTGGCTATCGTCCCACGGTCAAGCCGCGATGGAAGCCTTATATAGCAAAAGTCTGGAAACCGGTGTAACGAAGCAGCCAACAGGGGGTTATGGTCTAACGGTTAATACGGCAGAGCTAATGCGCCTTTTTTCAAGCAGAGAGCCTCCTTACACTACAGAGAACCCAGAAGACCTCGAGTTAACCCGGCTTGCTCGGCGGCAAATAGGGGTTTTAGCTGCCTCTTCCTAGCAATAGGCAAGGGCAGCTAAAGAGCCTGCTTGGTGGCTGGTCTAGGGTAGGTCTAAGGCTATTGCTTGCTCGACTTTAGCCCTTAGCACCTTTTCCAGTCATCTTAAGCCCTAAGTGCAGACCTCTTCTGAGTATAATATAAATCCTATATTATTAAGTCTTTGTGAGCTGTAGGAGAAGTGAGGCACTAGCCTCTGCCTTTACGCCATTAGTTTAAACAGCCGGATTAAGAGGCTTGGCCATACCAACCTAGAGCAATCAATTTTTTATTTTATTGATTTTAGTTTAATGTATAAAGAGATTTATACTTTTTCTTCTTTTAATTATTACTATAGTCTTTAAATTACCCCTTTAGTATTCCTAAAGCTTATATTTATATAATCTCTATATATTTCCTCTTAACCTAGCTATATTAAGATAGCTTTTTCCTATGTAATATCTTTATATTAAAGTAATAATCCTCTTTACTAATTATAGAAGCTATACTATGCCTAAGTTATAATACTAAAGTAACTTTAACTCTTTATACAGTTTAGTATAGAAGCTACTCTAATAGCTTAGTACCCTCTAGTCCAGAAGCTACCCTATAGCTTAGTACCCTCTAGTGCAAAAGCTACTCTATACCTTAGTGTATTAGTAAAGGGTAACTTAAGACAGCTAGTAAGATAGAAGAACATTTAATAAGCCTTACTATAGTTGCAGTAGGGGAAGAAAGATATAGACTGTCTTTCTAGCTTTCTTATAGGTAAGGCAGAAGTCAGTCAATTTAACTGCAATTAGGAAAACAAAAAGACAGTTAAAATAAGACTTAAAAGATCAATAAGAGTACTTAAAATCTAATTAGAAAATTAACATTGAAAGCTCTTAAATTCATTGCTTAAGTTGATGTTCTTACTAACTTCCTTAATAGACTCTATTTATCCTAATCTCTCTTTTAATTTCAGTCAAAAGTTGAACTAATTGTTAAAAGAGGTTATTAGTCAATAGAAATACTATAATACTTATACTCTATATAAACCTTAATGTTTATTAACTTTAATACATTAGTACTATCTGTTTAGTATAGAAGCTACCCTATAGCTTAGTATAGTCAGTGTAGTATAAAAGCTACCCTATAGCTGAGTATTATTAGTTTAGCCTAGAAGCTACCCTATAGTATAGTACTATTAGTTTAGCTTAAAAGCTACCCTATACCTTAGTACTATTAGTTTAGTATAGAAGCTACTCTATTAAAGCTAGTAAATACTACTTTAGCCATAGAAAGGGACAAGAACCCATACCCCAACTCAACAATAGTCCCTCAAGGAGGTACACAGGAATGCATCCCATAGGTGTCTCAGTTGGTCAGCCCGAAGCTGCACTAGACTGTACGTATAAGGTCTAACAATCTAGTGTTTAGTATCTCCTAATAGGAAAGCATCTCATGAGATAGATTATTAAGTCAAAAGCAGGAAAGTATGTTAATAAGCCATCGAAAATGGCCTACTGTTGGCTTGACAATTGGTACGTAGAAGACAGAGGTTCGATCTTAATGTAAGTAGCAAGTAGAGAGTCGGTTTTAGAATTATCTCTTGAAAGCAAAGGCAAAGACATAAGCTTTAAGCTTAAGGGCTCCTTTTCTCTCTTCTCTCTACAATAAGAATCTACTCTCTCAATTTATAAAAAGAAAATAAGACATCTTTCCTTTCTATTCCTTCTATCTATTCATTCTTATCCTAATTAAACCCTTACTAGCTACTAGCTAGCCCACTTGTCCTAATGCCCCTACTAAACTACTACTTTAGCAGTTTGGCAGCAGAAAGGAACAAGAACTAACACCCTAAATCAATGATAGTCCCTAAAGGAGGTACACAGGAATGCGTCCCACAGGCGTCTCAGTTAGTCAGCCTAAAGCTACACTAGATCGTACATATGAGGTCTGACAATCTAGTGTTTAGTGTCTCCTAATAGGAAAGCATCTCATGAGATAGATTGTTAAGTCAAAAGTAGGAAAGAATGTTAGTAAGGCATTGAAAATGGCCTACTACTGGCTTGATAATTGGTGCATAAAAGACAGAGGTTCGACTTCGATTTAAGTAGCGATCAGAAAGTCGGTCTTAGAATTATCTCTTGAAAAGACAATGGCAAAGACATAAGCTTTGAGCTTAAGAGCTCTTTTTCTCTCTTCTCTCTACAGTAAGAACTCCCTCTCTCAAAAATCATGAAAAAGAAAACAAGATAAGATGTCCCTCCTCCCTATTCCCTCTGTCTGTCTATTCTTATCCTAATTAGATCCCTACTAGCTACTAGTCAGCCTACTTATCCCAATGCCCCTGCTAAAGCAGTAGAAAGAGATAAGAACTAAGACCTAAATCAATAATAGTCCTTTAGAAGATACTCTAGAATGTGTCCTATAGGTGTCTTGGGTGATTGGCCTAAAGCTGCACTAGATTTTGCATATAAGGTCTAACAATCTAGTATTTCATACCTCCTAGTAGGAAAGCATCTCATGAGATAGATTGTCAAGTCGAAAGCAGGAAAGAATGTTAGCAAGGCATTGAAATGGCCTACGGCTGGCTTAATAATTGGTATACAGAAGACAGAGGTTCGACTTTAAAAGGAACAGTAAATAGAAAATAACCACTGGAATATCGCTCAAAAGACAAAGACAAAGACTTAAGCTTTGCACTCAAGGAGCTCTTTTTCCTCTCTCCATAATGAAAACAAGGAAAAACAAAATAAGATCCTCTGCCTTTCCTAGTCCCTCTGACTGTCCTTTCTTATCCCCAATTAAACCCCTACTAGCTACTAGCTAGCCCACTTGTCCTAATGCTCTTACTATAATCCATTTATTCTATTAATAAAGTATAAGAAGCTACCCTATACCCCTTATGGGCCAGGAAGGCTACCCTATGCCTTAGGCACAAAAGCCTACTAACTATTACTACTACTACTACTATTGCTGCTGCTGCCGCTGCTGCTGCCGCTGCTGCTGCCGCTGCTGCTGCCACTGAACAACCCAGCTGAAGATGGCCATAGCATTCGTCATCTCCTCCCCACTGACCAGCCGGGGGTGCCTTTGCCCTAGCCAGCCCTGGTACTCCTTCTGGTCCCTCAGGGCCCGGCCTATGACTTCCTTCTCGATCCGGCCTCTCAGCTCGGGCTGGGTAAAGGCAGCTAGGGCCAGGGGAAGGGCTATATGCTTATACCGGCAGCCGTTGCCCTGGCTGCTGTAGCCGGCCGGGCAGAGAGCTTGGGAGAGGTGGCAGAAGAAGCAGCTGAGGAGCTGGCTGCCTTTGCCTCGGCCTGTATGGCTGCTTGCCGGGTAGCTAATGTGCCTCTGGAAGCCAATGCAGCTCGCAAAGGAATAGTGACGAAAGAGGCTGCCTTCGCCCTCCTTGGCCGCGGCGGCCTGCCTGACCCTAGGGCAGCTGTACCACAGATGGCGGGCTTCCTCGGCCCCGTGGAACATCCAGCAGGGCCGGCAGCCCATTTTCCCCAAGCCCCTGATTTCCTCGAGGGCGGCCTCCATTGCCTGCAGCTCCTGGCTGCTGGCCCGGCCTTGGTCTTGGAGCAGGCGGAGCCCCAGGCCGGCCGGCTCGCCCTGCTGCTGGCAGTTATCGCAGAGGAGGGCGGCCTGGCCGAGGGCTCGGCAGCTGCGGTGGTCCCCATCGAGGTGCTGGCCTAGGATGTAGCGCCGGCACCCCTGGGTCCAGACCAGGCTGCCGATTTCCTGCCTTTCCACATCCAGATAGGCATCTTCGCTAGGGTTCCCTAGAGGCCAATTTCGATCCTCCACTATGATCTCAGCCCACACTGGCTCGCCGGCACGCCCAGCTCGCCCTGCCTCTTGGCTGTAGTCGATAATGGAATGAGGGACATCAAGGTGAATCACATGGACAATGGCAGCTACATCAAGCCCTGTGCCGAGGGCTGCAGTAGCGACTATGTACCGGCTTTTCCCTTCCTTCCACTGGACATAGCCAAGCTCCCGCTGGGCTAGGAAGTCGGCGTCGGGGTCCTCTGGGTCTCCATGATAGTAATGGCAGCCCAGCTGGAGGGCTAGGGCCTTGCAGCTGGCACGGCTGGTGCAGTAGATGATGCCCTTGTCCCCTGCCTTCAAGCTGCCGGCTCGAGCCTGCACTCGCTGCTTGACCTCCCTGATCCCCTGGCCATTGCGGACCCGGTGGACCTGGAAGCTGAAGTTGAGGCGGTGGCTAGAGGCTCGGATGTAGATGGGGGTCTGCAGCAGCATAGCCGCCTCGAAGTCTTGCTGCCTGTGCAGCGGCAGCGTTCCAGTGAGGAAGACCAAGGGGCAGCCGAGGCCCCGCAGCCGGCTCAGCTTCTTCAGCCTTTGCCTGTAGGCTAGGGCCGCTGTAAAGGTTAGATGGCATTCATCTAGGACGACCCGGTCCAGCCGGCTGCTCAGGCTTAGGCTTGCTGCCCACTGGAGGAAGCTGTCAGTAACAGCAGCCTCGGCCGAGACGATGGTCACCGTGGGCCAGGCCTCCCGGGCTTCCGGCCAGCTGCAGCAGTCCAGGCCGGCCCCCTGGCAGCGGCTGACTAGCTGGTCCTTCAGTGCCCTATAGGGGGCTACTACAATCGTCATCCCGGCCCCAGCCAGCAAGGCTGGGACAATGAAGACGAGGCTCTTGCCAGCGCCAGTGGGCAGGACTGCTACCAAGGGCGTTCGCTTGGCTGTGGCCAGCTGTATGGCCTCTTTCTGCTGTGCTGACCGGAACTGGGCGGCGTTGTCCTGAAGGGCCCTCTGTAAGGTCTGCAGCAGAAGCGGCTCATCCAGGGCCACAATCTCCCCTCCCCTCCCTGCTGCTATCGCGGCTGGCTCAGCGGCCTTGAGCAGCCCAAGGGGCAGCCTCTGCTTGATCTGCCCCCTCTCCCACTGGCGGCAGCTGCCTTCTCCCTCTCCCTCTGCTCCCTCCCTCTCCTTCCTCTTCCTCTTCCCTTTTCCCTTGCCTTCTGGTTCTAACCGGGGCTCTGCTATAAGCCCTTCATTGTCCCCACAGCCAAGGAAGCGGTGCCATCGGCGGCTGGCCTGGCCAAAGACTTCCAAGGACTCGGATGTCAGCTGCTTTAGGATGTCAATGGTGACCCCATAGCCAGCAGCAGTGCGGCCTGTGTGAGCAGCAGCTAGGTCCTCTGCATCCTCATAGCGTTCGGCCGCTTCCTCATCCCCCCCCTCAGCCTCATCAAAGTCAGCCCGGCTAGCTCCCTTAGCTCGAGTATGCCTTCTACTGATGGCAATAGCTATATGCCGCCATTGCTGTAGGGTAACCCGCTGGCCGCTATAGTGCTGGCTCCATTTTGCTAGGGCCCGGGACATCTGGCTGCTATCCCAGGGGCTACTAGGGCTATCCTTATGATGCCAGATGAAGTCACTAGGCAGATAGACCTTATCAAAGGAGGCCCAGTAGCTAGCCTGGAGACGGTCTGTAAAGGGCCGGATGTAGATCATATACATCACCATCAGCTGCCCAACCCGGCTCGGCAGGATCCTTGGGATAACCTTAGGGCTGTCAAAGTGAGCAAGGGACTTGTGGTACTGGCTGATGAGGACTACTTCGCCATCGATGATAAAGAGGCTGCGGTCCCTATTGATGCCATTGACCAAGCGTAGCCCTGTAATCTCTGTGCCCCTGAGCGGGTGGTTGGTTAGGTGCACCAGGAGCAGCAGCAGCTCCTGGAACCGCTTGACCTGCCGGAGGTACTGCTGCACCCGGGGCCATTTCCACTCCTCTTGGCCGTCGAGGAATTCCTTCTTCAAAGGCCCGGCTATGAGGTTCTGCAGCACCTCCCTTTCCCTGCCGACTAGGCCGTTGGTGTGGACAAAGGACTGGCCGCGTTGGGTCTGGGTGAGGTCGTCCTGGATGGCAGCAAGGGGGACAAGAAAGCGGCGTGCTAGCCTGGCGGCCGGCTCGGCTACCCTAGGCCGGAACATGAGCCCGTCCCAGAGGAGGTCTTCTGCATCCATTGTCATCTGCCTTATCATATGGCGGATCGTCTCCATAGCAAAAGGCCGGCCCTGGAAATAGAGCAGGCTTCCTTCCTTACTCCAGGTGACCATCAGCCGGCTGCCGGTCTCCGAGGCAATCTTCTTTCCATAGAGCAGAAGGCTCAGGATATAGCCCATAGGCGCGTAGCTTGAGCTGCACAGCCAGCTTTCCCTGGCTGCAGCAAGCCGCTGGGGCAGGTCAGTGGCAGCAGCCCGGCCCTGGCGAGGGAGGACAGCCTCGGCCAGCAGGGCCCGGCCAGTGTAGACAAGGCCGGCGAGAACGTAGGTAAAGTGGTGGGCCGGCC
The DNA here is from genome assembly GCA_003934905.1 of Neonectria sp. DH2. Lineage (NCBI taxonomy): Eukaryota > Fungi > Ascomycota > Sordariomycetes > Hypocreales > Nectriaceae > Neonectria > Neonectria sp. DH2. Next base: position 909,500 of record RQWH01000020.1, on the reverse strand, counting down.
GCAGCTGCCCTGTCTCGCCATCAATGCCTAGGACCGCGACGAAATGCCATAGCGGGCTAGCGAAGGGGTCCTGGGGCAGCGGCTGCATCCAGAAGCCGGCCAGGGCCTGCAAAACCCCCTCTTCTAGGGCTGTGTTTGCTTCCTCGCTGGGACCTATGCTGGCCATGGTAGCAGCCGTCTCTTGCAGCCGGTCCCAGAGCTGCACTAGGTCCTCCCGTTGCGCAGAGGTAAAGGAAAAGCTGTGCTGACCAGCTAGGTCGGCGGCAGCCAGGGGGAGGACCCTCATGCAATAGCAAAGAAACCGCTTGCTGTAGCCCAAATAGCGGTCCATGCTGGTCTTTTCCTGGAGGGGGCCAAAGGGCCGGCTGTGTGGGCTCTGCGCATGGGGGCTGGCTAGGAACAGCCGGCTGATCAGGGGCATCTCTTGGAGGCCCGGGATGCAGCGGCCAAAGAAGAGCCGGTCCAGAGCCTTGACCATGAGCTCAAGAGCAGCATCGTCCTCTGGCCCAGGCATCTGGCTGGCCAGGTAGATTGGGCCAAGGTCCTTGCCGCTGAAGTGGTCGGTCCAGCCCGTTCGCTTGAGCCAGTTGGTGACCTCATGCTTGCTTATGCTGTCCTCTACCATCTGGAGCCGTAGCCCTTGCTGCTGGTCTCGCTCATGGTCCCATTGCTGCTGGATGCTAGCAGCTAGCTGGGCCTCCTGCTGCTTCTCGGTCTCTGTCTTTGTCCCCATCCCTATCCCCATCCCTATCCCCATCTCTATAGCTGGGGCTGGGGTCGGAGCAGCTGAGGTCGGTGCGGCTGTGTCTATGGGAAAGAAACATCGCCTGGATGGCTGTAGAAAGAAGGTCTGGACCTGGACTGGGCACCAGAGCCCTAAGCGGGCCTGCTTATCCTTTGCCTTGTGGGCCTGGCTGCAGTGTATCTTGCATGACTTCCAGTTGATGGTAATAAAGTCAGGGCATCTTTGGCAGCAGAAGCCATGGTGGATGGGCAGTCCAGCAATAGGGGCTATGGCCTTGCCCTGTGGCTGCTGCTGGCCGGGGCCGCTGAGGCTCTGCTGGCCATAGTGCTTGATAAGGCCCTGGCGGGTTGGCCAGTCTAGGTCAGTATGCTGCTTTAGTAAATGGCTAGCCAGGTCAGCAATAGCATAGCCATGTATAGTACAGATGAGGGCTTTATAGTCAGGGTAGTAGAGGAGCCAGGGGCAGCTACTACTAGTAGAGGCCATAGTGATGGCTTGGGCTAGTCTTATTGCTCTAGATGTTGTAGAGAGAAAGAGAGGAGGGAGGGAGAGAGAGAGGAAGCTTTTTCCCTCTCTTCTTTTCCTCCCTCCCTCTCTCTTCCTCTCTTTTCCTTTCCTTTCCTTTTCTTCTCTTCTCTTCTCTCTGCTCTTCTCTCTCTCTCCCTCTCTATTCTTATCCCTTTTCTTTCTTTCTTCCTTCTTTCTTCCTTCTTTTCCTTCCTTCCTTTCTTTTTCCTAGACCGATTCCCCCCCCCCCCCCCTTTTTCTTTTTCTTCCTATGTCCTGATTGGCTACAGAGCGGTCATCAAGTGCGTTCCGGTCATCAAGTGCGTCGGGCTCCACCGGCGGGCCCGTGCGCGGCGGCCGCGGCCAATGGCGCCGCCGGAAACGGTCATCAAGTGCGTCGGGAACGCACTGGATGACCGCGGCCTAGCGGTTAGGTTGTATGACATAGGGCATATAGCTCTTCCAAAACAGAGTAGTTGCCAATTGCCAGCCGCTAATAGGATGATGCTTGATGTTGGATGCTGGTAGCGGCTGTGTAAGAGTTCCAATCTCACGGGACTTGGCGTAGTGTCTGATGAGTCCCTGGTGCGCACTGGGCCACCATGTGAACAGCTTTTCCTCTTTATCCTTGCGTATGAAACCCCGGCTATGTGGATATGGCAGAATCCAATGGCTTCCAAGGAATGACCTCTTCAGCTCTTGCCGCCACTTCCGTGCGCCAGCCTTACCTCGTGCGGTTTTGATGGCATGGAAGCTCTGTTGGAATAGCATACGATACGGCTTTTCATTCCACCCTTGCCGTTCGAAATGGTCATCCTTCGATTTCCAGAGCCAAGCAAACAAGACATGAACATCCTTTATCGCCAACCTATTGCCATGTGCAAGCTGGAGTGGCTGGTAATCTCTGAGCATGGCATTGTTCACACTATCGTAGCAGAGCGGAATATCTCCTGATAATGCAGCCTCCATACACTCTGGCTTCAGAGCTGACTTGACATGGAAGAAGACATCCTTTCGAAAGGCACACAAGCAGAGCTCTCGAAGGTAATTCTCCAAGAGGTCAAGGCATGCAGGAATGGCACTGAACTCGAGCATCCATTGGTAAGCCTTATCCACTCGAATGAAGTCGATCCGTACATCTCGTACTTGGTAGTATCGAGCGCGGTAAACAGTCTGCATCGACGGGTTGTTGAACATCATGTAGGCCGCATGGGGTTGCCGGAAGGTGAGCGTATTCCAGTCGATCTTGTCAAGAAACCAAGCATAGCCATACGTCTCCATAGTGCGTTTGAATCCGAGACCTTCATATCGTCGAAGTCCGTTTGGCTGGCGTGGATCGGGTTGCTGCCGTATGTCTCGCCAACAGCCACCGACTTTCTGGATCAGTCCGCCTGCATACGAGAATTGGAGGCAGCGAAGGAACATGAGCATGATTCTTGTGTGTTCCCACGTGACAAAGTGCGGGTCTTGAAAGCTGTATACCATCTCGAACCCCACACAGAACTTATTGATGTTCCACCGCACCCATCGAAGTAACGTATCGGTCGTGAAACTATAGTACGGGGAACCATCATCGGTAGGCAAGACAAGGCGCGTATTGTGGAGCTCTCGGGAGCTCATCTCGCTATCAATGGCGTAGAACAGCTCCTTAGAAACACGGTGCTCTTCCCTGATGCCGAAAGATTTCTGCATAGATCCCAGTAAGGCATAATGGCATCGAAGCTTTGTGTATAGGTATGCCTTGATCAATGCAGCTGGCTGGTGGCTGAGACCACCTCCGACGAGTTCCCATGTCTTTCTTAGCTTCTTATCAAGGGCAAGCGTCTCGATGGCTGTGTTTGTGAATGGATACACATTCCCCGCTGCAAAGACTTCCTTGACACTGGGGTAGAATTGAGAGTAGAGAAGGCCAGCGGTGCGGCGTGGAGAGCGCTTTCCGGTTTCGATAGTCAAGCTCCCAGTATCCCGAAGCATGCTGAATGGATAAAATACTTGCTTCTGGGTGGTTCTTTGGTCATCGGTTGACTCGTTCCCGACCTGGAAGGCATATGATTCTAAGCAACATCGCCGGTATAGTAGCGTTTCCGCTCGTTTATCTGTTGAGTCATCGATGACTTCAGCTGCTAGTTGGCTCCAAGGCACAACTTGAGATGCCTGCTGAGGGCAAGTTTCTTTCCCAATATCCAAATAGAGGTCTGCTGTGATGTAGCTCTCATCAACAGCATGAGCCCAATGCTTTTGGAATCGGAATACCATTTTCTCCCAGGTGACATCCTTTGTGAGAACCTTCAAGTTCTTTGCTTGAAGGAGGATAGTAACGTCCTGGAACTGTTGGAATGCTGGTTCTTGAACCCTAAGAAGGATGTTGGCCCAAACATCCGCAAGTGCCTCTGGTGGTAGAAAGTACACTAGTTGTTGTTCCCGTGCCACTGGATGCACGCGTTGAGAAAGTGTCTCCACTCCACGAGCTGTGGAATTGTAACGACTATGGTCGTAGCTCGACGGATAATGCTGGACATGGGCACTGCTGTAGCATTGGTATATAGCAGGGAGGAGAATGCCGTCCATCCATAATCGAAAGTCCTCGTCCCGAAGCCGACTGCACCTCTGCTCCTCCCGATATAGATTCGGAAATAGGAAATACAACGATATATCCTCGAATCCAACAACGCGGCCAAATGTATAGTGAGGGATTTGATGTACAGGCCGGTGGACGTGATGTTGGCTTCCATTCGTATCGACATATGTGATCGGGATTGATCGAAGGTGAAGATCAGACTGAAGATCAGATACAGCCATCTGGGTAGGAGACCAGCGAATACCTCGCTTAGCGACAGCAAGGTTACTTGGGAAGGCTATGATGCTATCCACATCAAAGGTAACCCCAGCATCGTTTGAAACCCTCTCATCTTCATCTAGGCAAATGAAGGGCATCTCAGCTCGAGAGGTAAGACCACAAAAGGCCTCTCTTCTCGATTCAGGGCTCATTTTCCCGGCTAGGTCATCTTTCTGGCGTGCGATAGTCTTGGTGCCAAGGACGTTAGGGCCCAGCGCAGGTACAGATTCCAGGTACATGGCGAGACCGATCTGCTCATTCGGATCTTCCATAAGGTTACGTTGTGCGGCCTGATGACAGTCGTTGCAGCATCCTTGAAATTTGACAAGTTGTTCTGCCAGCTCTTGTGCGAGGTGTCCAACTGGATCTGGCTCGTCGTTCTCCGCCTGGGGCGAGGGTTCCGAGGTCGCGTCGAAGGTCATGTTCGGGTCAGGGCTCTCATGATTCGGAAGAGAGCCCGAATCCACTGCGTCTGTAGCAATGCCAACATCTGATATAGCTTGCTCTTCGTCTTCTGGTGATGGAGGACTGGCTGGGGAAGGAATTCTGAAATATCCATATAGTTGGGCCGAGAGGAGCCGGTGGTGTTGGCCAGAGGCTGAAGATCGATTGATTCGTTGGCCCACCCAGCACCACCGCCCAGATCTTGATGAAATGATGGGTTGTAGAAATCGGCATGTATTGCGTTGCGTCGCCCAGCGGCCTCTTGTTGCCGCTTCACTCGTCTCTTATCCGCATTCGCTCTGTTCGCTTCGGCTTTTTCCTGGTCCGTGACATATTTAGGAGGACGACCACGCTTACGCTTTGGTGGAATAATCGCAGTATTGTGGTTTTCCATGTTGTAGCAATCAGGTGCTCCATCACTAAACGAGTACTGTGAGAACTGTAATCGAATTCAATCAGGTTTCTTCAGAGGCAAGTTCGGCGGAGGTTATCTTTATTTGTCTTCTCTATATGAAACCCGCCACTATCCCTTAATAAAACCGTATGGAGTTGTCCTACTGTAGAGCAATATCCTGGTGAGCTTCAAAAAAGCAATGTGAGCCGAATGAGGTCTAGAGTGTGTACAAATACACTAGCTCCTAAAACAGTTTAGATTTGACCAAGAAGCCAAATACGGCTTAGGTTTGTCTACAAAATTCTGATTGGCTACAGAATACCACACTAGCACCTAAAACAGTTTAGATTTACCCAAGAAACCAAATATGGTTTAGTTTTTCCAAGGAAATCCTGATTGGCTATAAGATACTGAGTTAACGATGAGGTCAACAACTTACAAGGCAATTGTGATAATAACAAGAAGGAAAATAATATTAACATATATATGTAATAAACTAGAAGTCCTTATTGTATATTGAGATACTGTGCTTAATTATTTTACCATATATTTGGCCTCTAGTCTGAGTTGTTTAAGTAGTAATAGTGTCATTTTGCGAGTGGTTCTCAGAATTGGGGCTGCCTGAATTGAGACAAACGCCAGATTAATAAGTGAGGAGAGAAGCGCTCCGTCAGCTGAACCGCCCACTCCGCCATAGGCAGACAGGTTGGAGCTGAATAAAAAGTACGACAGCCCTCTCATCTAAGTGGTCACAGACCCATGGTAGCGCCAGTGGCTGAAGCCGTACAACAAGCATGTATGGTGATCTTAACTGCTTGAGTATTTCAAAGCTTTCATCTAATTGGTAGCCTTGTTAAGGCAACCTGCGCTATCAGTTCCAAATCTGGCTAGCCAGTCTGCCTGCATTCTTTTATTAGGTGCCTTGTTTCTAAGGCACTAATGGCTTCTGTGCAGCTCTCCAAACCTGGAAAGATACCAAGTCGAATCGATCAGAAGCTGGAGGCTTGATTTAATAGCTTAAGCCCTTTTCCAAGTATTGCGAGACTCTTTGCCCCTCTTTGCTATTGCGGTGGAGTGCGGGATGTAATTAGAGTATGTGTTAAGAGCAAGTTCCCCAATCTTCCTAAAGTGCCTCAGACGAATTCGCCCGTAGAAAAGGTCAATAAATAGATGGACCAGGCGGTCGCAACTGGTGAAACTATTTATATACCTACTTTTCGAAGATCTATACGGATTAGGGATATATTAAAGAATCTATAAATAATAAACTTAGTTTTATATAAGAGTGAAAAGTTTACTTTATATATCTATAGGTTATTATCTTAGTTGTATAAAGAATCCTATCTTAAACATTATAATAACCCCCTATTTCACCAACTAACCAAAACGATAATATAGCAACAACTAGTATAAGCCTCTAAGTAATGTCCTCGGTGCCCTCTGTAACACCTATATATCCTTAATCTCCAATGTTGTCACACTATGCTCAGGTAATACTATGTTATCCACGACCCACCATCTAAAGTCAGAGAGCAACCTCACATCCCGCCCTGAAACGCTGCGGGGGCGCTGGTCTTCCAACTGATCAGCATCCCAAATGTCACATAGTCCCAGGCTCTTCCACGAGCACCACTTGCCTGTCGTGGCGATGGTGCGGATGATGACTCGTTGCTCGCGGTAGCCTTTGAGCCGATGAGATACTGTCACATTGAAGAGGAATGAATCGGAGCGGCCGGGATCTACAGATCCTGGAGAATCCTCTACGGGATAAAGCTACAAGATATGAAATCCAGGCCCGAGGCCTAAGACAGTAAAATGGAGCGGAGATTGACTTTGGTTCGTAAATATGAATTCCATTTGACTGGGCCTTCATACCCGGTCGAAGACGGAGGTCCAAAGACGTCGATACCGCGATCCTCACGCTTCGCCAGCCTGAATACGGAGGCACCAGACCCGTTGTTGCCGTCAGATTTGGCAATCTCGACGATCCGATCCTGAAGGGCTGCATGCAGAGCCTCCTGAAATTCCTTCCCAGACCAGGATCGGCAAGCACTCGGAGAGTGTCGTCTCCGAGACTCCAGCGAAATATGATGATCTGACAGTGATGCTTTCGCAACTTCTACGGGTGGGCAGGCGGAACCAGGGCGCTGCACTCGAAGCCATCGACTTCGTCTACCGAAAACGTTGCGTCCGATGTAGGCGGATAGGTTGTGAACTCGGATCCCACCCGAACACCGTGGGTCTTTCCGATTGGAAGAAACGTCTCGCCTTCCTTGAGCCGTACGACAATAGGTGTAACCGAGAGCGGTTCCTTGGTTCCGAAGAATACGAGCCTGTCCCGACCGTACACGCGAGGATTCTGATCATTGAGCCGGGCGGCTATCTGGTCGCGAAGATTCCGGTAGGTCACGACTGGTTCGACTGAACGGCTTTGCTTGAGGCAAGCCAGGAGTCCATGCGTAAATGCACCGTGCGATTTCCTGTTGACAGTCGTCTCTGCGGCCCTCTCATGGCTTTCGCAAATCCATCCGGCTTGATAATGCTGGAGAAGAAGTAAGGACATAAAGTTACTGTACTTGGAATTTCTTTCGAAGGAAGTCTCGAATCTCTCAGACATCATTGACACAGCCCCGGAGGTTCCTAAGAGAGAGGGATTCTCCATCTCGGTTCCTAGACCCGTCATTAGATACAGGTCGATGCCGATGAGCAAGGCAAACCGCTTTGGCACGACGGGTAGTTCCATGATTGACCACAGGGAAGTTTTGTTAGTGTCAAAGGCTTAGATCATGCATCAGTGGGACACGGGTTTGCGTATGCATAGCTTCTGATTTTCAGCCACTAGCGAGGCCTCCAGGATAACGGGCAGGCAGAAAGAGGTGTTCTATCAGGCAGCCCAGCGAGTTCACAGCCCAAGACAATTAGACCATGTGGCTGCCGTTGATTGGGTGCCTCGTTAGATACGTCACTCAAACAGGCTGCAGCCGACAATTTTGTGACCTGTCGTTCTGTCAGATTTAACCATTGTACCATTTAGCAAAAGATTTGGCCTTATTGCATATCTGGCTTGATTATCTGGTTATATTCTATCCAACACGTTCTGAATGCATACAGAGAAGGATTAATAACTGTCCAGCGCACTCCACCATAGCATACCGCTATGCGCAGACTATCTTCTAGATAAGACGCGTTTCTGCACCCCCATTTTAGTGTAAGATCAGGGTTTAGAACGCATCAAAACATCCCAATAGTCTATATATGATGACCGCCGAGGTACGCCAGCTTCCAAATACTCATATAGAACCTTGACCGACGCTTTGAGTGTAGTTGGCCCGGAATACCTTGATATCAGCGCCTTGGGTAATCGGAAACTAGCATCTTCGAGCATCTTCACCATGACTCCTGGCTGCTGTCTAGGAACCAACTCGAACACTATATGGCCTGCAAGATCCGGATCTTGCAGTGCGCCTAATCGCTTGAGTACATTCAACCGCATGTTGCTCAGCATTGTTGGCATCGGTGGGTCGGCAGTACGAGCAAGAAGCGGGACCTTGGCGCTGGAGTCCTCTCCCGCCTTGGGAGGCATTTTGCCAAAGGGGACGCCCACCATGATTCGTGTCAGAGGATACATGGACATTGCAGGACCATTCTTGGTCAGCGAGAAAACGAGATCGATGGGGAGAGAGTAGCAGGCAGGGTGGCGATCAACGCAACGTCAATCAAGAGGTTGTCAACCAGGTTGATGTCAACCAACTCAACCCAACTCAACGGAGCCTATTCTTACTAATCAACCAACTCAATATCATCACGATATTGAGTTGGTTGCGTTGACAAGGTTGATTAGGTATCGTAGCGATGTTCCCAGACTCCGGTGCCGGGTAGCTCAGCCCGAGGCGGGTTGGGTGTTAGTGCTTATTAGGAGGTACTTCCCATCCACACCTAATTATGTCATAAATCTAGGTACCATGGAGCGCTCCTTAACGTGCGATTGGCTCGACGCGTCAACGCGTCAGATGCGAAACGCGTCGAATGCGATTCGCTCGTCCATCGACTCTGTCACTCTTGTATCAGCATCAGTCTGACCTCCCCTTCACGACTTGCTTCTCTGGCGTCTCATTTCTTCGGCTTTAATATGTCCCGATGTTCAGATTTTGAGGCTGTGAATTTCGTAGCAGCTTCCCTTTTCACACCGGGTCCCTTAACACCAGCTCCATCAACACCCGAGCCGCCCACACCGCGCCACTCGACGAGACGAAGATCGATTGTTCCGACACTTCCGTGGCTACACGTGGTCTTAGCGAAGTAGAAATACAAAATCATGGGTGTGGGAATACGGCTTCGATATCGAGAAGGACTCGGAGCGGCGATGGGTCTGCAGATTGTGCATTGAAAGGAACAGGCCGGAGCCCGGCAATGTAATTGCCATTGGCACCCAAAACGCTGAACGGTATCTCTGGGACCAACACAAGATTCAAGATCCCTCTGGGAACCCGTCTGCGCCAGTGTCTCGAAAGAAAGCGTCCACAGGATACCAGACGATAACGAAAGCCTTTAACCTCGATCTTAACGCGCCCCGAGAGCAAGCAATTGCGAATCACCTCATTAAGAGCTTTGACAAGAATGTCTTCCAGCGTCTAGTGGTCGAATGGATCGTCGAGAGCAACCTGTCCTTCCCAGAACCCGAAAATAAGAGGTTGCGGGCCATTTTTGAGTACCTCAACCCCTTTGTCGCGAGCGCGGATGCCCATGTCGGTCATGACACGGTTCGCAAGCGCGCTGTTGCCGAGTTTGAGAAACACAAGGGGAAGGTAATCGAAGTATTGAGAAATGCACCTGGGTTGATACACATCTCGTTCGACGGTTGGAGATCGCGGAATAAGCACGCTTTGTATGGTGTTGCATGCTTCTTTCGAAATGAGGATGGCAAGGCCCGCAAGCTCATTCTGGGAGTGCCTGAGCTGACAGTTCAACACTTCGGGGCCAATATTGGACACGAGATCGTCGAAATACTCGAGTCATGCGAGATCCCAGAGGAGAAAATCGGGTACTTCACGCTTGACAACGCACCAAACAACGACACTGCAATGGATACCATTGGGGAGAGATTCAAGTTCTGCAGTAGGGAACGGCGGGGCCGTTGCTTTGGCCACGTAATCAATCTTGTGGTTAAAGCCATTCTCTTTGGAAAGGATGCCGACGCATTTGAATCCCGGTTGGAACATGGAGATGTCTTAGCCACGACTGAGCATGAGCTTTGGCGGAAGAGAGGCCCGGTCGGCAAACTCCATAATCTTGTGGTTGCGATCCACCGATCTAATATACTCACCACACTTCTCCGCAGTATCCAACGGCTGGAGTTCGATGCATCCGAGGATCCTCGTGTGAGAATTCGGAAGCCCCTCAACGTGGTTGTCGACAACGAAACCCGCTGGCTATCACAGCTGTATATGATCCGCCGCGCCTTGAAGCTTCGACCATTTCTCGAGACACTGGTCTTGAAGCACAAGCAAGAATGGGAAAAAGAAAACACGTCGAAGCGGTCAAAGCGGATCAAGGCAAGCGCAATCATGCCCGCCATATGTCGAGACGAGAATAAACTCGACGACAAGGACTGGGCCGTTCTAGAGGCGTTCGAGAATATCCTGCAGAGCTTCGAGGACGCAGTCAAGGCGCTTGAAGGTGACGGGATCCAACGGAAGCGTAAACAGGGACATTTTGAGTCCTATGGTAACGTGTGGGACGTGATCGTGGGATATGAATTCCTCCTGGCGGAATTAGAGAAAGCCAAAGCGATGGTCAATCAATATCCTGAACCCGAGCATTTCAAGGTTAATATTAACTTTGCCTGGAAGAAGCTTGACGAATACTACAACAAGCTGGATGAGACTCCGATATATTACACCTCGCTGGCACTCCACCCCGCTTATCGTTGGGGTTATTTTGAGACGGTGTGGTCTGGACGGCCGGCGTGGATTTCCAAGGCGAAAGATGTGGTACAGTCTGTTTGGGACAGAGGATACAAGACGTTGGAAATCTCTGCGGAGGAGAATGGCGGACCAGCTGCAAAGCGCCGACGGACACAGTGCTACTCTCCCTTTGAACGATATAAGGATGAAGCTCGGATACGTCCTTGCGAAGAAAATGATTCTGATAACGCAGAGGACGAGCATGCCAGGTGGCAGAAGGACGTGTTACCTACGGATAGCCAGATTCGGGATCCGCTCGAGTATTGGCATGCGCAGCGGTTCAAGTACCCTAGGCTATCGCGAATGGCAGTGGACTTTATGACAGTTCAGGCGATGAGCGCTGAGTGCGAGAGGCTATTCTCGGCGGCAGGCCGCAGGGCGACGCCTCTTCGGAATCAGCTAGAGGCAAGTACCATTGCTATTTGCCAGGTGCTGCGGTCATGGCTGTAGGCAGGCATCGTGGAGGAAGTTGATCCTATGCTGTTGGACAAAGCGGATGATACAATGGGTGAGAAGTCGGTCGAGGAGAAGTCAGTCAGAGAATGGCTTGGGGTTTGCCAATGCAGATGCGGGAGGAGGAGGTAGGGTGGGAGTAGGCTTGCGTTGGGTCGTTGGAAACCGAGTTGGCGGTGAAGGTAGGACTACGCGGCATGGGGCGCTGGTCAACCATCAACGCAACGCCAACCAACTCAATATAGGACCTGGGTTGATCAACTCAACGGAGGAAAAGCTTATTAAGCAGTCAAATCACTCAATTGAAGGCTGAGGTTGAGTGGATTGCGTTGATCGCCACCCTGGTAGCAGGTGGGGATGTGTTTGCGCGTTTGACTTCGAACCCAATACACATTGAGGTTGAATTGTGGAGGGTTCACCATTTGTCGGTCGGGTGATGAACTTCCTAATGTGAGCATCCTTGTCGGGTTGTTCAAGCAGAATTGTCGATAAAGAAGAGCATCTTGAGTGGGTGATGGCGGACGAGGGCGTCGAATGAACTGACTCGCTACCCGATACTCTGTCGGAAGAGAGAGCAATGGGCGGATTGCTCTTGTCGAGATGGCGTTGACAGTTGAAACAGACCAGCAGAGCCCTCGTCGGGCTGCTTAGCAAATACATCGCCGATATCGAGCTCAAGGATTGGGTTGTTCAACTGCAGTCCAAGCACCGCTGAAGTCGGCTTCGTATCCCAAAACTCCTTCTCTCTCCCTTCGCACTCACGAGCCACCAAGAATGTTGCAAAACACTCCGGGCTAAGCGTGCGTAGCTTCCAGTCAAAAACCGGCGCTGGCTTGCCGCTGGGCTCAAACTCAGTAGTGCCAAGTGTGTCACCGGGTTGAGCAGTGCTCGGTCTTTCCGTTGTCGTGTAAAGCTTCTTCCAAAGTACCTTCAGCTTCTCGTTGGTCAGTTCCTGTCCAACTTTGAAACACTGTTGGTGCGGAGGCATTCTGAATATGATGCGGCGGAGATCTGGTGGCACGGCATCAAACAAACAGTACATCGTATCTGGAGCAAGACGCTTCTGAACCAGGATGGGCTGTTTGGGAGGCGTGTTTTCAGGAACTTGTACTCTGAATTTACCGCCATTTTTCGATATCGGCTCATTTCGAGTCTCTGAGAACACGACTTCAACTGCAATATCTGGGACCTGGGCGAGGAGTTGGCTGCGCATGATGAACCCGTATCTAGGCATTGGAACGTGCCAACCCCCAAGTGACTCGTCCGGAGTGCGAAGTCGTTCATTAATGGCAAGCTTAATGGCACTTCTCGACGTGTCTTTCTCTGGTGCATAGCCCCAGTGGTTCGCAAGGCTCAGAGCTCCATCGATCAGTGCATCAACCCAGTTATCGTCAATGAAGAAGAACCGGAGAGTTTCTTGGGGTAGAAACGAAGGATCCGGTATGAGATAGTGAGCGGGGACATTGGCAAGATGCACTTTGTCGAGGACCCAAGAGTAGATATAGGCATATTCCGGACTAGCAGGTATGTTGTACTCGTTATACATGACATCCTTTTTATCCGACATGGCAAACATGAGGGCTGCTGCGTCCGAGTGGGAGGAAATACGGGTAGAAATGTGAGGCGAGTTTTGTGAAAGCATATCAATGCTCTTCAAGGATATCTCCTCTTCATCGCGATGGCACCATCGGTTTCGGGCGAGAGAGGTTGCGGCACCTCCCGTGGCATGCAATCTCGCGTTGATGCCACAGAGACCTTGGACCAGATCGACCATGCTATCAGCCGTCGTTGAGCGAGGCCCATGTCCATCGTCCCCGAAAAGGGCATGAATCTCTTTCTTAGAACGATTCAAACCATGGCCATGGACCGCGCTCCTTAATCGAGCGAGGGCGGCGCAGAATGGCTCATCCGCCATAGCCAGCGTCTTGCCCAATTGCCAAGCATTGGAGTAGGTTGAGTCCAGGAGACCAAATGTGCCATCAAAAATGGCCAGATCATGGCCATAATTTGATTGCATGGTAAACCCATCTCGTAGCGGACGATCGACTCGCCTTGGTACAAGTGGCCCGCGCAGCATCGTAGCGGTCACTTCGCCGGTAGCAGCGCGGCTGCGAGAGATGGTATATCCGTCAGCTTGCCGCGCTTCCATAAGTTCAGCCAAAGTTGAATCTCCAGCATCATCATTTGAAGTGAACGGTTTAGGCTTAGTATTGTCTCCAGTCCGCAGAACGTTCAAGTTCGTCCCCAGGTTGGTCAGAAGTTCGTTTGTGCCGGCTACATTCTTTGACGGGAGACAGGTGTAGGTCCAGCTATGAAGACTGGTCATATCGTCGACTGTGGGACGCGGCATATCCTTGTCCCAGACGAGGGATAGGAGGTGAACGACCATCAATGTGGGCAAGTCGGAGTCGATTGGTCCTGTACGACGGCTGATAACAATGCTGAACAGTGCATCGTCGACTTTGGAACCAGCATTTGCCATGCCGTCTGTTGCTATGTGTCTTACATGGGCCATGTGTTTGTAGGATGCAACATTGAGCTTACCGGCATCGCGACCTGGTTCTTTGAACAAGTTTGAAAATAGTTGACCCGGCAATATCACCACATCAGTGGGCTCGGCTGCGTCTTTTGCATCTAGAGTACTGTGAAAAGCGGTGGTGTTTATCGCTCCACTCAACTTGGGTGTATCACGAGCAAGCATCCGTAGAGCACACGTCTCGCTCTGTTCGCGCTTCACATCCGTGGGCAGATAACGTAAGACGTTCTCAATGTCAGGTTTGCCTAGTTGAAGTTCTTCCATCGAAAAGACCATCAGAGCAAGCCATGTTGTTCGACTTCGATCGGTCTTTTTGTCCTCATCGGGAGGAATATGTGCTTGTGATGGGTTTCGATTCTACGGTAAGTGTGGATCGGTGAGAATAATGTGAGGTAAAATCGTATGCTCGGCGTGGGTCCCAGGTGTGGGGAAGACCGAGTCAACGGCGTCTGGCTGAAGAGAGAACCGAGGGGCGACGACAATGAAGGCCTGCTGGATAGCCTTGATTTCATCCTTTTGAGGGTTTTGGTCGGAATCATTGGGATCCGCCGGTGCCTCAATCTCTTGGCTGACTTTGACGCAATGAAGGCCGCCGGTGAGAGAAGGTTCATAATAAGAGTAGAGACGGGCTTCTCCTGGAGCTAGCTCGCGAGGGGTACCGGAGAGGATGCGTTGGGCATGTCGGTGGACAAGCCGGCGATGTGAGGAGGGCATCGTAAAGCGGAAAGCGAACGTGCAATGCAGTACAATGCGATGAACGTGATGGACACTGTCAACGTCAAGGTCGACACTCTGGTTGAGGATGGATGAGAGGTAAAGAAAGCTAATAGTCCATAACCTCTGTTCCGTAGAGCTGCCACGAACCTCCAGTAGTGGTCTGGAAGGACAAGACGGACTCCAGTGCCCTCAGAAAAGCGCCGGGGCAATCGGTACTCTCCGTGCTTTGCTCAGTTGATTGACTCAGATCCCTGTCCAAGAACCAGCGGTGTCTCGCGTAGCAGTCTCAGCCCCGAGCCATGGGTCCAGCTAGCATCACAAAGCTAAACGATCCACCAACCAAGAATTCTATGTGGTTCGGTTCTTACCTATTAGACTAGCGACTGTTACTCTCAAGTATCTTACTTGTATACGTCGAGTAGGAGCTTTGCTCCGGCGAGAGCAATTTGGACAATCTAGCCTAGGTCGGTCAAGTCTACTGGGGTTTCTGTTTTTTCAGTCCAACGGCAAAGCGTGGGCGTCAACTCGTCTCACCGCTCTACTTAAAGCCGCTTCCAAGAAGGTATGGGACCGAGAAGTCAATTCTCGAGTACACCGGCAACTCGCCATTGGAATCACTGAAAAGCATGTTCGAGAAGTCTATTCGCCTTTCAACCGTTACGATGATCGCAGTGCCGACGCCGATCGTAATGTGGGTTTTGCCTGGCAGAGCGGCCACCATCCTATGCAACGCGCAGTCACCTATGGACTCGATGGTGCATACCCGCATTAGCTCTAGCCGTCGCTCCTTCGTGCATATGAATGGGCATCAACCCGATGGCACGAGTTTCTGCACCAAGCAAGCAAGAAAGGAGCGCATGTGGACGAGGATCCGCCGACTTCGATTCAACGCTCCCTGAGAGCGGAGAGTTATAAGGTTGCTACTTTTATATCTCAAATCGATGTGCAATCGATAAATGGAACTAAGAAGCGAAGAATTGACACCAGCGGTGAGAAGCTGTGTCAGGCTGGAGAGTCACACCCGAATCACACACCTGCTCGCCACATTCACTCCACTGTACGTCTAGAGGGCTTTGCTTGTATCTTACCAGAATATCACATTTTGGTGTGCTTGCTTTGTAAGGCAGCTGTTCGACCGGGCGGGGCCATCGAAACCCACTTCCGCCGCGTTCATCACATAAAGGGAGAGACATTGAAAGCAATCAAACAGTTACATTCCGGCTGGACACTCGGGGACCCAATGAATATGGCTCCACTGGACGATGGCAGCAAGGTCATTACAGAGTTGGCAGCCCAGTGGGGTTATAGCTGCAAATCTTGCATATACATGACGATAAGTCGTAAGAATGCGCTCACACATTGCGCTCACACATTGCGCTCAACACAAGCCTGGAATCAGCAAGGCGAATGCACCAGCCTGGAAAGAGGTACTCCTACAGACATTCATGAAGGGCCGATATGCACAATACTGGATAGTAGGGGATACTTAGCGTCGAGCGTATTGACGTAAATCTAATGTAACACATGTACAATGTGAGTTCTCTATGTTAATAAAGTGTCGGATATGCAGTTTACTATATGCAATAGCAGGAGTAATTGATCTAATGATGTATCGTCAGAAGGTTGTTCCTCCATTGATTGAGGGTCGTAGGGGCCCTATTTTATACTCAAAGGTATCTAGATCCGGGTGTCAAAGGGAGACGGATCCGGCGTTGTTATGATGCCGCATCCGGCTTATTACCAGATCCGACAGTCTGGATGAGGCATATTATGCCGCCATGCGAGGTCTCAATCTTGACGTATATAGCGGGTTCAGCTGCAATGCATGCCGCTATGTAACACAATCACGGAAGAACATTACCCATCACTGGACAGAGTCACAACATAGCTCCGACGGACCAAAATACAGCGTCGTACAACTACAAACATGGACACCAATACGGCGCGCGAGATACTGGATCGTTAGAGCTTATGGTGATAGCGACAGTACGATGGCACTGGAGTCGGCAGCGACAAATAGCATCATGGATAGGATGATCGCCGACAGCAAGGCCGAGCTACTGGAAGAGGACACCAAGAGAAACGAGCACGGTGACAGGCAGGAGGGCATTGACTACGACTCGACTTGGGTGAAGGAAATGAAGTGGGTGAGGCACTTTGGGACCGGAGTCTGACCGAGATCCATGATGCGGCTCAAGGGATACGAGCAAAGACCAGCAAGGTTAAGACAGGAGTCCCCGAGGATGAAAAGGCTACACGAGAGCTGCAGCTACTCACACGACTGAACGAGAGCTTCGACCGTGAGGTAGACCGCTGCAGCTGGCGGATAGAAGGGGTACCGAAGGAGACGTTACAGTGTCTTCACGGCATCCAGCCAGGGAAACCAAACGGCTTGCCATTCGGATGTACAGCGAAAGACAAGTCGCTGGCCAGCTATCAGTCTGCCGGGCATCGCCACTTGGAGTTCTGCTGGCGGGGACACCAAATGGGTCGCAAGGAAGCGGCAACACAAATGGCGATACACTTTACCGACGAGCAATGGAGCTTAATGGCGGATGTGGCCCACGAGTTGGAAGACGAACAGCTGGGTGATATTGTTGGACAACCCGAACTGCATGTTGACAGCGGCTTCGTTAGCGGAGGCGATGATACAAGCGGCCAAGGCGAGAGCGACGACGAAGAGGACGGTAGCGAACGAAGGCCAAGACGCCGAGAGTTAGCAGTTATGGAGACGAAAGCGCTCGACCAAGCCGTGTTTCGATTCATGATAGCTTCCATCAAGGCGCGTGTAGGCGGCGATATGTACGGCAACGCAATGCTGTGCTTCTGCGCGGCAACGGGCATCCGAAGGCACCCACTAGGTTGTACGGAGGCGTATCTCTTCACAGGTGTACTAGCAGCGCTATCTTGGCTTGCCCGTCTTTTTTTTCTGGAGGCCGGATTCGAGGACGTATCACCGGAGGAGAAGCATATAGGGGTTGAGACGCTTGATCGGTTCCAGCAGGAGCACGAGACATGGATATGCATAGGCACTTATACAGTGATAAGCAAGATTATTAACTGGATGGCATATAGCAAGGGACATCTCAATAAGACGGGCGGGCCGCCGACAGTGCGCTGGTCTGACGACGACGAGGCACTGGTGCATAACGGGGAGCGCATGCTAGTGCACGACTTCCAGCGGGCGGCTTGCAAGGTCATGGTGCAGGCGGACGACTTACTGAACCAGATGCTGGGTGGCACATGGGATTGTATTGGGCCGGGAATAGATATGAAGCGGATCGCTGATAGCACGTCGCGGCTTAGCGCCGGCCAGTCATTCGCGACAAACGACAAGAACGCATGGTTAGACGTCGGACCGGGCAAGGTTATGCATTCTATGGAGTCATCCATATTTGACAAGAAGAAGAACTAGTGGAAGCAAGCCGGCGTACAGAAATGGGTGCAACAGCTGCGTGTATTTCGAGAAAAACTAATACTGCTGACGCACATCTGGGAAGGGCAACCAGGGCGCGGGCCGGAAACGGCAACATTACGGCACTGCGATACATGGCAGCTGCTGCGTAATGTCTTTTTATACGATGGACAGGTCATGCTCATAACGGACCGTGACAAGATAAAGGCGATCCGCGGAACCGGCCGCAAGACAGCCCGGTTTCTGCCCGACCGTATCGGGCAGATGATGGTCGCATACATCGTGTGGCTTCTGCCGGCAGAGAGGACGCTGCGGCGCAAATGCAAGCTACCGGAACCGCAGGAGAAGTGCTTGGAGTTCTTATGGAGGAACAGAAACTCTAATTGCTAGGACACAGAACAACTCAGCTCGATCATGACACATCTACTACAAGCGGAGATCAAGATGAGGCTCAGCGTTGGGCGGTACCACGTGATAGCGATTGAACTTAGGCAGAAGATCCAAGGGCTGGTTATAAAGCAAGTCGAGGGCATGGCTAGCAATGATGACGATAAGGACAGCATGGAGATGGACCAGATGACAGGCAAGACGCTCGATGTGAGAGGCAGCTGGAACATTGTGTGGGATTTACAGAGCACGCACAGCACGAAGATGGCGCGACTACATTACGCCATACACGTCGGTATGCCAGGTCAGCTATCGCCCGAGATGATCGCGAATTATCGGGGAATCAGCCAGTTGTAGCACCAGTTCTTGATGGAAGGAGACGAGGCCCGGGCAGGGTGGAAGCGCAAGGCACCAGGCAACGGAACGGCAGCAGCAAGGAAGAAGAGCAAAA
Source organism: Neonectria sp. DH2 (assembly GCA_003934905.1). Lineage (NCBI taxonomy): Eukaryota > Fungi > Ascomycota > Sordariomycetes > Hypocreales > Nectriaceae > Neonectria > Neonectria sp. DH2. The sequence goes on along the minus strand of RQWH01000020.1, from coordinate 890,652 downwards.
CAGCGCCAGATGAGGAAGAAATTGAGCAGCAGATGGCCAACGGGCTACAGATGTTAATGGGCCCAACATCAACATAGCGGTCGGTCAAGCAGAGGGAGAGCATACAGGCGATTCTGTCACTGCACAGAGAGCAGTCAGCTATATGTATACTGCCAACTGGTACCAGCAAGAGCTTGCTGTTCATGGTTCCGGCTATTATGCGCAACAGCAGCGGCACGAGCGTGGTAGTCATGCCATTCGCCGCGCTAATGGCAGACTTAGTCGACCGGGCAAAGCAGATGGGCGTGGATGTGATCGAGTTCCGGCCATCAACAAACTCCAAGAGGGAGAGCTTGCCAAGGGCGGCGCGGATAGTGGTCGTAAGTGCCGACACAGTGTCTAATCCGGGCTTTCTGGCATACGTCGATGGGCTTCGGGCTAATGGGCTACTGCAGCGAATTTTCATCGACGAAGCACATACGGCCATTACTGATGTGTCATACCAGGTGAAGCTTACAGAGTTGAAGGGATTGACCCGGTTTGAGAGCCCGATTGTATTACTCACTGCGACAATGCCGGTCACATTTGAACGCTGGTTCCGCGAAGAGCTACTAGCTGGTTCTGCCAAGATCATTCGGGACCGGACAACAAAGGTGAACTGCCGATACGAAGTGGAGCAGATCAAGGCGGGACCCAGAGCCGTGGATGCGCGGGTGGTCGAACTGGTGCGAAAAATCGGATCGACCATGATGAGCGGACAGAAGGGCATTGTATATTGCCGGTCAAAGGCACAATGTGCAGCATTAGCCGCAGAGATTGGGTGTGACACGCACCATGGCGACATGGACAAGGCAGCCCAGGACGAGGCACGTGCATCATGGGCTGCCGGAGGCAGGCATCGGTGGATTGTAGCGACAACTGGGCTGGGCACGGGCATCGACATTGGCGGTATCGTGGCAGTCATACACGCAGAGTTGCCGTATGGACTGGTGGACTTTGTGCAGCAGACAGGGCGAGGGGCGCGGCGGGACGGCGAGGTAGTGCGTTCGGTGATTGTGCAGGACGGGTCAACGCCGTATGAGAAGGTTGGTACGAACAGGGTGGACCGCATCAACAGATATCAGATGGAGATATTTGTTAAAAGCCCGGGTGTCGCCGAGAAGTATTGTCTTCATTCATGGATGGGGTGGTTGGCGAAGCATGTGCTGATATAGCAAACGCCATTCCGTGTGACCGGTGTCAGCCGACTGTCGAGGAGGAAGAAGATGGGGAGGAAGAGGAGGAACAGGAGCAGAGCGCAGGTCAGGACGAAGAATCGAGCACAAGAACGGAGGGAAAGGCAAGTAAAAGAGTATGGAGGACTTTTAACCAGTCTGAGGGAGAGAAAGTGAATACTCTGATGCGTTGGTTGGATGAGGTGCAAGATATATGTGCAATATGCCACATATCGAATTGCAAACGAACACCCGTCGGCCAGCCGGTACCATTCACCCAGAAGCACAAGAAACCAGGACAGCAGTGCGACCCGATACAAGGAGAGTCATACAATAGCATACGCCAGAAGATTCGGTTTGCCGGGAACTCGTGTTGTTTCCGTTGCAAGCTGCCGTCCGACTGGTGCGAGGATGTCCGCAAAAGCGCTGGAGAGGGCGAAGGTTGTATGTACATGGACAAAGTGCTTCCGGTTGCATTGCTGCCGATGGGTCATGAGTCGATGAAGCATTGGGTGATGATGAAGTTCGAGGTTGATGTAGATGACAGAGCGGAGTGGTATAAGTGGTTGGCAGGGCGAGTTCAGTTCCATGGGACGAACGGGACGAACATGCATGTATTATGGGAAGCAATTGTATGTAAGGCATATAAAAAGCATCTATAAAGGCAAATCGAATAGATTAGGTAAATATAACTGATCAGCAGGAAGGCAAAGTGAAGCAGCAGTATGAACAGCTACGAGCTGGATAGCAGAGGATAGTAATAGAAGACATAGTTAAGGAGAGGTATAGGCAATATACATAAGAAGGAACAGAGAATAAGTTTATTTCATCAGGTAGAGAACAAAGATATAAAAGATATAGTATAACATACTTAATAAGCAAGTACAACAAATAAGCAAGTACAACAAATAAGCAAGTACAACAAATAAGCAAGTATAATACTTTTCTTAACCTTTAAAATTAAAACTTTAATAAAAATACAATGAACTATTCAATCAATTAAAACTAATTATTATACTCTTCTTTAAAGGTCTTAATTATAGCCTAATAAGTCCTTATTTATATTACTTAGCTTTATACCTTAGATTATTATTTTGATTTATATCTAAAAGGCTTAGAATGCTTATACATTACTATATACTTAATGTATTATATAGATAATATTAGCTTATATTAATTATCTCTATAGCTTATATAACATTTAGTACTTAATATATAGCTAAAATACTATGTATTTATCCAATGCTATACCTATATCACTCTAGGTTAGCTATCAAAGAGTCCTTTTAAAGGCTTCTACCCCTTTTAAGTTTTTATTCTCTTTCCTATTCACGCTTTACTATTCTCTCTCTTCTATAAGAAAATTACAAATAGGAAAGATACATAGTTTATTCTAGGTATTCCCTTCAACTCCATCAGTAAGATAGTTAGCCAACTTAACCATCATCTTATAGTGGCTGCCCTCCAGCTGATAAGAGAGACTACATTTTCATTATCATTCCCAACTCTTGGACATTTCCAGACAAGAGCACACTACCTATTCCTACTTCTAACACAGTCTCCCCCTCTAAAACCAAACCTAGCCCATCCCAAACTAATAGCTTTACAGCAATAAGGTCTATATTCAAGACTCCCTCAAAGAAATCTTCACAGGCATAACAATCACAGTCACAATCATCACAATCATCACAGGGAGGCCCATCCCAACAGCCCATTACTCCATCTCAGAACAAAAGACCCACAATCTCCACATCTCAATCATCTCAGTCAAGCTCGAACAACCCCACCCCCAAGAGACTCAGGGGATCTAGTATGACTACAGCAACATCTCCAGTCATTACAGGATCACCAGTCTCCCCTTTAATATCCATAGACTCTGATGAAAACAATGACCATGAAGAAGGTAAAGTGAAGGGAGAGGAGAACTCTCGATCACCTGACATATCTGCCACACTCCGAACGCAGCCTCCTTGTGCTAACCCTGGCCCTGTACGCACTATCTCTATAGTGCGCCAGGTACAACCCAAACCAGACTGGGGTCTCCTCTTTCACTGAGTCTTAAGGCATAATTGTTCAGTAGTCGGATCTGATTAAGCGTGTAACTTGCATCCCATGCATGGCCTTGGCGGTTGTGCGCTCTGATAAACGCCTGGGTTTGGTTTCCCAGACACGTTTAAGAAGCCCACAGCTCCTTTATCCAATCGGAAAATCGCATGGTCGACCAGGGTATAAGTTCCCGGAACGGCCATTTTCAAATCCACAATTGACGAACCGCCTGGAGGAACACCAACCGTCTGGATAGCCCGCGACGGAGGGCTGAGAACGCCGCCATCCCGGTACACGTTTTTGAAGTGAGAGCCGATGACATGGAACGAACTCGTCAGGTTTGGGCCAGCATTTCCGAAGAAAATTCGGACGTTGTCACCAACATTGGCCTTGAGGGGCTTGTCCCTTGTCAGGGAAGACTCGCTCCCGTTGAAGACGACAACGTTTGGCTCCTCACGTAGTCCATTAGGATAAGAGAACTCGACTATGTCGGATGGACGTCCATCATCATCGACCTCTGGCGGCTCATGGTAGAACTCGCTCTGCATGACGTAGTATTCCTTATCCACGGGAGGGAGATCCCCGTCGGCTGGCTGCACATACATCAGCCCATACATGCCGTTAGCGATGTGTACAGGCACTGGCGCCGCTGCGCAGTGATACATGTACAGCCCTGGGTATAGCAGTTTGAATCGGGCAGTCTTGGTCTCGTTCTCTTCAACTGTGGTCACCGCCGCACCTCCGCCAGGTCCTGTAAACGCGTGACAGTCGATGTTGTGCGGATTGCCTGCCGTATCCTTGTTTGTCAGCGACAGCTCCACTACGTCGCCGACTCTTGCTCGAATGAAGGGTCCAGGGACTGTCCCATTAAACGTCCACTGTTCGTACTTGTACTGGCTTGTAAGTTGTACCATCTTGGTTCTGGTTGTCAGCGAAACTTGTACAAGCGCCGGGTGGTCTCTTGTAATACGTGGGGGAACCTGCGGCGCGCTGGTAAGTATCGCCTCCTCCATGGGGAGGTCCGACATCTCCAAGGACTCCTCATCAAGAGGTTCAAAGACCTTCAGCTTTGGACCACTCTCTTGGTCGGGTCGCGCGGGCGCAAGCATGATAGCAGGCTGGCCGAGTTAGCATCGGCGATAAGGACATAATTGTTTCGACTCGACTAGTGAGAGCTGACTTGATTTTCTGCTGGACTCTCATCTACAAAAGCGTAGCATTTTGGAGTCAAGTCCATTTTGACTGCGCTCAGGCCACGTTTGTAGAGATAAACGCCAAGCGCGAGAGAAGTAGAGGCGGCTATAACAGGAACCACACGGGCATAATTCGTTCCATTGCTGGCTCGTGACTTTGAGGAGAAAGATTGAGCCCCAAGTGTCGGAATTTGCCTAGCTCGTCGCCATAGTGTAAGTGATGTTGGGAGAGTGGCGGAGAAGACTCCTCTGCTCCCCAACAGAGAAAGCTGACCAACTACTGGAGCTAAACTCCAGCATTTCGTCAGAGGTCCGCTCAAATATCTCATGTTTAAAGGGTGAAAAGTGCTCCAGAATAATGATCCCTGAAATGTGTAATTACACTTTGCGGGTACGAACTACACAGGGCTGAATGGGCCAGGATGCTTTAGATATAGGGTAGGAATCGGCCTACCAAAACAGGAAAGGGGAGGAGGCGAAGTCTTAGCATGCCCGCTTGGTAATCAGAAGGCGTCATAATACGCTCTCAAAGGCTAAGTGGCCGATCATGCCGTTAGGGCTCACCCTTACTCCTAGTAAGCTAGCCCCCTGCGGCCTTAGTCCGGGCGAAACCTTTCCAGTCAAGTAGCTATGACCGCTGAAGTCCAAGTGATCATGAAGCATCAGGGCGCCGACACCCTCTTCTCGCCGTGGTCTTCTGACGTGGTGAGATATCTCGGTGTCATTAGCCCTTACTGTGGGAGAACGAAGGTCTTCTGAAGCGTACAGTCGACCTAGACCAAGAACACGAGCAGTAACAGTCTCACGATGATTAGAATGCGTCAGGAGATGGTTCTTGATTTCCATATATTAAATGGGTTTATAATGGGCTTGATTGTATAAAGCCTATAGCATCAGCAGTGAGCTAGAATAGTTGAAGGAGTGAAGCTTTTGTCACGAAGCTTAAAAACGGCACAAATCCAGTTCCGACCATATATCGTGAACATCAACCTCCTCAATTCAAGCTGAGTAATCATCATCTTTACACATCAGAGCCATTGACACTATCGGTATCGCATTGCCAGCTACAGCAAAGGGAATGCGCACTCCGCTAGTGCGTAGTGCAACATTGCCTTATATCCTGAATGTGACAATGGGCAACCCTCTTGTTGCCCATGTCGCCAATATTGCTGGCTGCCTCTTGAGCTTTGGGTACGCTCACTGCGCCTTGGTACCAGGAGAACGCACCAGGCCTCGATAGGCCTCATCAGGCTCATTAGGGCTTCTATCTTCCCTCTGGGTCTAGTGATGGCCGTATGAACAGGCGCTGACTTGTTCACCGCAACCACGATGGTGAGTTGGGTAGCTATGCACCCAATCAAGTTGACACTAACTGAGTGTCAGTTCACCATGGTAGCTGTTATCCTCGGCCGGTTGCCGGCTCGGAAGATACTACTCCACTGGTTCTTCTGCTTCTTTGGTAACCTTACAGGTTCTCTTTTGTCATGACTATTATCATGGGATGCAAGTTCTCTGGATCTGATCTTACGCTTAGGAATTGAGACTGATGGCCTGAACCTCAGATGTAGAGGTCTTTGATGCATCCTCATATAGAGACGAGGTAGTTGCATTTGCTACCAAGAAGCAAATAACCCCGCAAATGCACCATATTGTTCTACGGGCAATCGGTTGCAACTGGTTGTGGCCAACATGTTCTTCATGCCTCTGGGCATTTGGCTGCACACTCCCGGCTTGAGCGTTGGCCTGTGCATCTGGAAAGGTAAGCTTTTCCATGCCCTAGCAGATGAGCTGAAAGCTGACACTCTTGTTAAGGCATAATCCCCCCCACTTTGGGAAATGTCCTGGGAGGCGGTCTGTTTTGTGGTGTATACTACTGGTTCATGTATCTGCTTCTGGAATGCCCTGTGTAGATCGATGGCGTAGAGTATCAGGGGCGCGTTGTGGGTAATTGATTTTAACTCGGGTTAGAAGACGATGTCGAGGCGTGGGCATCGGGTCATGGTTGGCGTTATTCTAACTCTGAATTTCGAGTTTCACCTAAAACGTTCTCATGCACACGTACGTAGCCAAATCACCTTACAAAATATGGGATAATTTCAGAGTCGGGGAACTTGAAGGAAAAGAACGATTCAGTCTTACAGACATATTGGCCAAGCGCGGGGGTACAGTATACATAGCTTCCCGCGGAGATGCATTATAAACTGATCAGTCGAGAAAACATGGAGCTACGCGCCTTCCAAGCCTCCGCGTCACGGGCCTTGTTGCTTGAGTTCGTCGATCGCCAAGGCATTCTTCCGCTAAACGCAGTCCCCGCATATAATCGCGGCGTCGAAGCAGGGGATCCCCACCCCGTTGTTTTTTCGGCAATCATCCCACTGTCATACGACCTTTGCATAGGTTAAGCGGTTTTAAACGGCATTAGTCCAAGTTCTCATGTCGGATGGTCGATGCTGAGCCATCCATAGCTAGCCTTGATTTGGCAGTCTCGTAAAAAAAGAGTTTGAAAGGCGTGCCACTATGAAGCAAAAGTGGACTGATCCAACGATAGCCAGTCCAGAACAAGTCTAAACACAAGGCTACAATAGTTTGATCAGTGATGGAATCAGCAGCTTCTTTGGGCTCATCTGGACATTACGAAGGTATTATGACAAAGTGGAATGCTCTACCATCAGATCATAGCATCATATCATTTTAACCTAGGCATCTAAGCGAGTGATCTGAGTATCTCCGCGGCATAAGAACCATCTGTACATAGGCATCCGATCGAAGTCTCTTACAGGGTGCAAACAAATGATCGAACAGCAAATATACTAGCACATAAAGAGTCTAGCTCGGACCGTGGGGAATTTCAACCTCCGAGGCCTACACAACTTACTCTTAGGTCGCTCTCTGACCTCATAAAAGATCTTAAGAGATGATCAGTAGTATTTAACATGTCATAGTACGTAATGCCTACCGTATCACAACGGAGGAAATAATGCTTATGCACACTATGAAAAACTTGGTTAGCGTGATTTGAGCGTATGACGATGATATTATCTTGCTCGAAGTTAATTGAGTGGGTCTGTCCGAGAAGCAAATGGGGGCTGATTGGAAATCCAAGGTGCTCTCATCATTTCATAGATAGTGATGAACTGGGTATAAACCGTCAGAATGATGCTCCTACCTAGGGCAATTATACCAAAGTCTCATAAACAGTCCCGTTTACGAGAAAAACATGCGACCTGTCCCTTCCAAGTTGATCTCTGGCCAAGTGTTACTTCGCAATCCACCAACTCGCCAGTTCATTAGGACGGCTGCTTCCATGGAGACTGACCCACCAAGCTTCCCGTTCCAGCGGGCTTCCGGCATGGAGCCGCCGGCCGCGTTTGCTCGGCTCCGCGCCACCGACCCGGTCTCGAGAGTCAAGCTGTTTGATGGGAGCCTTGCCTGGCTAGTGACTAAGTACAAGGATGTCACCTTTGTTGCAACAGATGATAGACTTTCCAAGGTATGAAACCTGGGTTATTCCTGTAGAGTATTGACTTGATTGATCACCATTCAACGCAGGTCCGAACACGTCCGGGCTTCCCGGAGTTGAACGCGGGCGGCAAGCAGGCTGCTAATGCTAAGCCAACCTTTGTTGACATGGACCCTCCAGATCATATGCGTCAAAGGTAAGTGAGCTTTCGCGTTTATGCAGTTGCGATTGTTGCGCTGACGCTCTACGTAGGAGCATGGTACAGCACTTTTTCACACCTGAACATGTCAAAGAATTGCAGCCGTATATCCAAAAGACGGTTGATAATCTCTTAAGTGCTTTGAAAGCCAAGGGCTGCGCCAACGGGCCCGTCGACCTAGTCACAGAATTTGCACTCCCAGTCCCATCACATGTATGCCCAAGGCTATAGGACCGGATGTGGGTGTCATCGCTGACCAGTCAACTGGCAGACTATCTACACTATGCTCGGCGTCCCTTTCCATGACCTCGAGTATCTTACGCAGCAGAACGCAATCAGAACAAATGGAAGCTCCACGGCGCGTGAGGCGTCATCTGCTAATCAGTTTGTCTTTCTGTGGGACAATAAGTACGCGGATAGGCTTAATCACTAACATGCGAATAGGGAGCTGCTCGACTACCTTGCCGGCCTGGTCGACCAGCGAATGCAAAAGCCCGAGGACGACCTCATCAGCAGGCTCGTATCCGAGCAAATGAAACCAGGAAACATAGAAAAGGCCGACGCTGTGCAGATTGCCTTTTTGCTGCTTGTCGCTGGTAATGCCACGATGGTGAACATGATTGCCCTGGTACGAGCACTCTCGTCGTGAATAGAAAGGCATACCCTAACGATGCGATAGGGAGTTATAACCCTGTTCCAGCATCCGGAACAGCTGGCCCAATTGAAGGCAGACCCGTCGCTCACCCCGGCATTTGTTGAAGAGCTCTGTCGCTACCATACTGCATCGGCACTCGCTATGAAACGAACAGCTAAAGTCGACGTCGAGATTGGTGGCAAGGTATGCTCCAAAGACTATGAAGCAAATACGACCAATACTAATGTTTGCCGGTTTCAAACCAGATTATCAAAGCTAATGAGGGAATCATTGCTTCCAACCAGTCCGCCAACCGAGATGAGGAAGTCTTTGTGAACCCAGATAAGTTCAATATTCATCGGAAGTGGCCGGTCGAAGACGCTCTTGGCTTCGGGTTTGGTGACCATCGGTGCATTGCGGAGCCGCTCGCGAAAGTAGAGTTATCAACCGTGTTTTGTAAGTTAGATGTTGGCGTTGTGCCTTATCAGAGTCTGATACCCTACTGCGACTTGCATGTTGCTGACTGGCTCTCTATAGCCACGCTGTTTCAGGAACTGCCTGATCTTAAGCTTGCGGTGCCTATTGAGAAGGTTAACTTCACTCCACTAGATAGGGATGTTGGAGTCGTGGACCTACCAGTGACCTTCTAAAACTTGTTTGAAATTAGGTAGTACAGTGGGGTGCAAAAAGTTTGAGCCTGACCCAATGTACTGGCCGGGCCGGCGAGGATGGTAGTGGCCTGTGTTCTTCGGCATTGATATATTACATGGCTGTGCCAATGACCGGATGGCTATTCATATCCTGGGTATTATTTATGAAGTCACACTGGATGGGAAGATGGGAAGGTACAAGGCAAAGGTGAATTAGCAGAAGACCGTTCGGGCTTCTTGGCCATGTTTACTAAGACTGCAACTGCGTTAAATGGGCGGCTAACGCCTAAGAGGCAGAAGTACGGAGCGAAGGCCAAGAGGAATACGCTATAGTGGCCAGTCACTTGCCAACCGTACAACTCTCAAATCCAACTCCAGATCTCTAATCTCTTCCCTCAAGCCGTAGCGTAATTTCTATCCATCCACCGGTCAGTCAGACGCATAACGGCACCTCTTTCAACTCCACAGGAAAACGCAACCTGTGGCATGATATACGGGGCTGGAGGTGCAAGTAGAGCCGCACTTTACATGCTTGCGTTGGAGCTTAGATTGCATACGATCTACATTGTCAACCGAGACGACACAGAGGTGTCTGGCTTCATGGAAGACGCGCTAAAGTACGATAGCTTGGTCAAGTTCAAGTTGGCCTATGTAAAAACGGAGGAAGCGGTGAAGTCTTTGGTGATACTATCCTACATCATTAGTACTGTGCCTGACCTTGAGGTTAATACACCCGGCGAGCTTGCGGCCCGAGCTGTATTACGAGAGTTCCTGTCGCGAGGCAAGGGGGGTGGTGGTGTCTTATTGGGCATGTGCTACCACCCCAGAGTCACGTGTGACCTCCAACTGGCAACCGAGTTTGGTTGGGTTACAATGGAAGGGGTCAAGACAGTTGTGAATCAACTCAAGGCGCAGTGGGAGCTTTGGACCGGGCAGGAGGTGTCAGATTCGGTAAAGAGGAGGGCTTTTACGCTACTTAAAAGTATGGTACGGGCTGACAAGATCGTTACACCCGATTTGTAAATGAAACGGAAGGGCGAGAACTGGATGTACTTGAGGATACTAAGACGTCTGGACTTGAAGATTGTAACATAGCAATGCGTCAATAGTTGCCTTGCTGACTTAGAGACCTTTCACAGCTCTTCTCTGTCTACTTCTGGAATGTCCTTAGAAGCCAGGTCTAGGATAATCTGAATTACTTCAGGATGCCCGTCTTCACTGCTAGACCTCTGATAAAATGGCAGAGCCTCAAAGTATTGCACCGGTGTATTAACCCTGTACTCGATTGCATCTTCCTCAATACACTCAAGTACGGTTAACCTCCCCCTATCAAGGTAGCCGTCGTCCACAGCCCCAGTAATATGATAGCGTGCCCAGACAGCGTCGCCAAACCTGCTATCAAGAACAGAATCAACATATCTAGTAGCCCAAGGTTCAATTAATGGCATGATAGAGGTTCTGTTAAGTACATCATTGAGGGAAATGTCTAAGAATAACTGCTCGACGAGCTGAGAGTAATCGATACTCAAAGCTACACTCATGGTAACTGTTCAACGTTAAAATTGATGATCAGTCAGAGACTGCATAGGGTGAGGGTTGACATGCCTGGGTCTTGCAGAGCTGGAAACAGAGGATGGATGGGGGAAATGGTAGGGGCACAGTGATGAGTGCAAGAGAAGATAGCGGAGTGAAAGCGGGGAATCCCCATGCTCCGTCTTTATAGATGTATATCGACGATGAAAAGAGGCGGCGTCATTAGGCATCAATCCGATAGCGGCAGACGACGGGAGCAGCGGCCCGATCCATGCGCACGTCTTCAGCTGACAGGTGCAGCATTGCAGACATCGAACGATGATGTTGGGTCTTTCGTGAATGCGAGTTGCCGTTCTTCCGGGTCTCGACCACAACTGGAGTTTGTTCCTTAGCCCCACGCAGCTACAGTAGCTCGCCACGTTGAGTTAGAATGAATTTTGTGGAGATGTTCTGGACTGTGTTCCAAGATGAACTGGAGCCAACACAGAAGTGCTGGCTTCCGTTCATTCCTGGCGCGCCCGAAGCTCTCGCTGCACGCCACCCATCTGAATGGCAGTGCAAGAATGCAGTCGTTGTTTATTACTATAAAGCCCGTCCATCGGCTTGTCCGTCTAACCCGAATCCCTTCTCAATACGGTTTTGCGGGGACCTTCTATCCACGTTTGTGACATGCCGTTAATCGCGGGATGGATTTTACATATACCCAAACCTTTCTCTCCACTTCAATCCACCTTTAAACTCGACAGAGTTGGTCTTCCCACTTCTTTTGATGCATTTGAGCAGGCAAAAGCAAGCACCAGCTACCTCGCCTAGGACCAACGTGGACAGTCAACATGAATAACTAACAGCCAACAACTAACAGCCAACAACTAACGGCCGACAACTAACGACCGACAACTAACGACCAACGACCAACGGCCAACCAATCAACTAACCTGCAGTTCAGCCATCAACTGCCGGGCCCGGTGACAGTGCAAGGGTATTGCCGAGCAACCGATTAACCGCCCATGTTCTGCAACGGAGCCAGCTCCTCGAGTCTCCTTCAGGTGGCCATGTCTTAGGGTGGATGTATCGTCTATTGATGCATCCTTTGCCAATCATCCGTGTTGGGCAACTTGAACGGGGAACACGACATCGATCCTCAGCAGATTCTGGTGGGTATTGAGCGCGATCAAGTCCTTCCGCCCGTCGAGGCTTCAGGCTGGGCAGAAACAACTATTGGCTTTGCATATAGACGTGAAACGAGACTGACAGTATAAAGAGGTAGTCAGTTCAGTCGTATAGATGGACTTTACACTCAGATTACCCTTCTCACCAACGCCTCATCGCCGACTCATCATTTCAAATATGGCCAATCGACACGCATTCTTCATCTACATCATTTTCATTTTTGTCAAGTTTATATGTGCTGCTGCGCATGTAAACTACACAGCATTGCCCGAACATCTCTTCCTTGATTTTTCTTTGCAAGATGTACTCGACAACTCCTTCCCCTTCGTCAAACCTTGGGCTGGCGAATACGTTAACGCTGTCCTCGAAGGGAGGTATGGCGACGCCATTTGGGCCCGCTATCATATAACGGGACAAGTACTTGCGAATGGAACTTTTGGCGGCACTGATTTGACTGTACTTGACAGCATCAAGGAAGATGCTGTAGAGTACAAGGTTAACGTGCCCGAGCTATTTGCGGAAGCTCTATCGTTTTACGCCAAGTCGAGCAAAAAGGATGGGCACGCCCACGTCCTCAAGATGATATCAAACATTAGTCTGAAAGACATTTCGACCTTTCAGGAACGCGCGATATATTCCACCCAATGTAGCGAAGCTTGGCTTGCCATTCAGGAGGACTGCATCTATCTCCTCAACCACATGTGGCAGGGAAAGCTCGAAATCGGCAATCAGAGAGCTGTTTCCATCCATGGAACTTGTCACCTCAGGATTGGACCTCACAGCCACGGCGGCGAGCTGACATTTTACGCTGCTCACGCCATTGGTAAACTGATTGAAGAAGACTGTACACGGAAGTTTCGATGTTGCGCAGATGAGTTGATCTCGGGTAGTTCGCCGGAGAATAGAAGCCATCGCAAGATTTGCCTTAGCAATAAGCCTTCAGGTTGTTCATAGGTGGTGTCTGCGTGGTGCCCATGCGGCTTGGACTCATCGAAAGGCCGGTGCGGGACATGCTAGAATTTGTTGGTTTTTGTATCTCTAGAGGTTTTTCCAATGAGAGAGTTTTGTATCCGTCGTCTCCAGCTAATGTGACCCCGAATACACTGCTGGTGGGTGTTGTGTTGACTGAGCTGTGCTTCGGCTGCGTGATTCCTATAAGCATTCGGCACTTGACGCCATTATGACAAGAGTGTAAGAATCATTCCACTTATATAAAGCGAGACTAAGCTTCGTTGCTCGAGCATAGATTTTCTTTATAGTGGAAGACACAATTGCTCAGTAGGGCAGAAGGGAGTATTCTAACAAAGAGAAGATCTATATAACTCTCTTACTTATTAGCCCGCGTCAATCCCGACACCGAGTTATTAGCTGCGAACCCAACGGAAGTTGTTAGAATTAGGAGTAATCCATCATTTTCTAGGATCTTCGAGTCCCTAGTTCCGTATCTCGAGCTTGGTTAGGTCGTCCCGTTGTCTCATATTGTCTTCATCTCGTAACCTAGACCCATGCCGACTTTTCAAGTGCCGTTGTCTTTCCAGCTAGCAGACAGACAGACCATGATGGCAATGGCGTAATGTGTCTCGTATATGATCATGTATTCACTTCTCATATCTTTCTACTTGATTTGCTCGCATCATGTCAACGTACATCCCTGATGTGCCGCAAACTTCAAAAGCGCCCTGATCATTATCTGCTAAAGTGGAGGCGAGGACGTCCCTCGGGCGATGAGGAGAAGCAGAAGGCTTGAAGGGCCTCATGGTCTTCCTGGCTAGTCCTGAAGCGATTTTATAACTGGAGAAAGTATTGTCATTGATGGAGGTGTAATAGACCAGTTAGGTCTAAAGGTTCTTAGGGTGGGTATATCCCGAGTATATTGACTCTATTGAACAAAAAAAGACGCTGTCTTTCGAGTGCATATTTGCAAAATTGAAGTCTCTGCTATTGACTTCTGATTTTCTCGGTACGATTTTGTAGGTGGAGAAGAAAAAAGTCAAGAAACCGAGAGCATTACGGGAAGTTCTTCCTCGCTAAGCTAGAAGGGCGGAAAATGACCCTTCTGGACCCGGAAGTCGGAACACAGCGATCATATCCGCCCACACTACGTACGAACAGATGCAAGCTTTATCCCTAGGCTTTTCTTGATTATCCTAACCGATAATCCTATTTCTTTTTCGGGCCCATCTTGCTGCAGCAGACCATCAGCATTATAACCCCGCCTCCTCCCCATCAACCATCGCCAGCCATTGACAACCTCACGAGATCTTCGCAAACAGGCAAGACAAACATGCTGCCAAGCTTTCCAAAAGATGCATCCCTTTTCTGATTGGGATGCGATGCGCCGGCAAGTCCTTGCTCGCATCCATAGCTGCCAAAGCCCTTCATTGGAAAGTCGTTGACGAGAAACTGCAATTTCAGAAGGTTACTGGGTATTCGGTGGGCGGGTACATCGACATGTATGGCGTCAAGGCCTACTGTGCCCCCGAGGCTCTCATTCTCAAATCCATACTGGCAGATAATCAACGCTGTCGCATCATTGTTTGTAGTTCTTCTTGCGTGGAGACGCAGGCAGGTTGCGATCTTCTGCGTGAATACCTCTCTGTAGTCCCTGTTGTCCACGTCATAAGTAATCTTTAGCCAGTTCGACCTCTAAACAGCCAGCCAAAAACCGGGTAGCTCGGATAAACACGCGCCCTGACAAATCAATCTCGTTGATCCGGAACAAATCCCTGGTTGCCGGACATTGGAATCTTGTGTCACAGTTACGTCTGGATCCTGGTCCGCCAAAGCCAATGCGACCTGCTCCGCGAACGATGTACCCCGGGCATTCAGCGTCGCCTCGAACCGAGATTTAGAAAAGAAAAGTTTCCTAGCTCTTCTACATCCGCTAGAACACTCTGTAGAGTCTTGGCGAACATAATATCATCTCCAATTTCCCAACCGTCTTTCTTCCTTAGCTTTCCAACCTTACCATTCGGTAGTCGATATCCCTCCTCACAGTCAGAATGACCCGCCCCAAAACCTTTTGGCGGTCTTGTTGCCCTCGTCACCGGTGGCGGCAGTGGTAAGAATGGAGTCCCCACCTATATATTGCCTCGCTGGTAGGCTAACATTGTCCTGAGGCTTTGAAGAGGGCATTACCCAACTCTTCACTAAGGAAGGCGCCAAGGTTCTCATCCTTGATATTGACCAACGCGGGGCGAGCGACAAGTACACTCAACGGCGCTAAATCATACTTTCCACTAGCCCCATCTCAAGGGTGACAAATGAGATTAAGACGGCTAGCCTTGATGCCACACTCTTGAAGACTAATGTCACCAAGGCAAGCGATTGGAAATCCGTAGTTGATCAGGCCATCGCTCAATTTGGCAAAATCGACATTCTGGTCAACAATGTAGTATGAACCTATTGTCGAAAGGACTCACTAAGTGTGCCAGAGGCCGAGTACGATTGTAGGGGGCCCCCTCTTTAGTTTACAATGGCAACCGAAAGTCAGAAATCTGCGGCTTCAAAAGGAGCAAGGAAGAGCACATTTCGAAAGAAAGAGCCGGCTGTTAATGTATCACAAGATTAAGTTATCTTCGATACCAACGTGAAGAGCATCTACCATTCTGTCAACGCGACAATGCCACACTTCCTCAAGCAAGGCAACGGTAGCATCATTAATATCTCCTCATGCGTTACTTCCAAGCCTACTTCCGGACTTCTTTACTACAATGCTACCAAGGGAGCTGTGGACTTACTAACTCGCGGCCTGGCGGCCGAGTATTCAAGTGGTGGAATCCGTGTCAATGACATCTCGCCCTCTCTGGGCAACACTGCGTTGGTATCTGAATTTGTGGGCGAAGAATTCACGAAGGACATGGCCAAGGCGCAAGCCACTGAAGCTTCAGTCAGGCATATGGTAACACCAATGGATATTGCTAAGGGTTGTCTATACTTCGCTTCTCCTTTCTTCAATGACTTTCTTGCCCATGTCGACCGAGACAACCCTGGTAATATATGCTTTGTAGTGGAGGGATGCTTAGAGTGGATGGTGGCCAATACGTAAGTTCTAACAAACAGAGGCATGCCAGTGCTAGATACTGAGTTTCTAATTAATGTCGCAGTGTTAAACTGGGAGATACAATGATCCGGTTTCATGGTGCTGAAATTATTCTCATATGGTTGTCAGCTAAATTTGGCGTCAACCAGTGAATCAAGACAAACGGTTACACATTAAGTTTCATTCGCCTCATTCAATCGAGGGTCAAGCTCTGGAGGTGAACATTCTTTTGGGCACGTAGGAGAGCGGGGTTGCCGATGTCCGGGATGAAGGATTGCTGCAATTGCTCATTACATTTCCAGTCATTCACATGGGCACAGCTCTTCGCTCTTTGTTGTTACAAAATTTTCCGCGGGGTAGAGACTGCCTGTATACCGTTCTCGGCGAAACCAGTACTGACATGCATGTCTTGGCAGTAACATAACTCGCCCTGGCCTCAACGACTGGATCAGAATGAATCCCAAAATAGCGAGATGCGGATGGCGAAAGCCCTGCTCGTTTGAGGCTGGAGGCCGCCCAGAAGCCAGGTTCCGCACCAACATACCTCCCATCTTTCATGTCTTTCGATCGGATCATCTTCTTATTACCAACCTAATGCTTGAATGACATCTGGAATACTCCGCGACCACTACATTGTTCGACTATAACAGCTCTCTAACAATGGCCGAACCATTTAGCATTGTATCCGGGGCTGTCGGCATTTCCTCTGCCTTTTCTACTTGTGTCGAGGCCTTCAGATACATTCGGCTTCGTCGTCGTTTTGGCGCAGACTACCAGACAAGGTACCTCAAGCTCACCCTGCTTCAGCTCCGACTCTCCCGGTGGGGACAGACTGTCTGCGTTTAAAAAGACCCTCAACTTGACAATCCATCTTCGACCTAATCTGAGCTGCACGCAGCGAAGAAAGTCCATTTGCAGATTCTGAAGCTTTTCGAACACAGCAACAGGATTTCTCGAAATTTCAGCAGTGAGGCCAGTGATGGTAGCACTGAACCATGTACTATAGACTCTTATAGGGACGTCACTGCGCTTTCGGTGAACAATAGGATGCGCGATGTCGCTGAAAACGAAACGACAGCGATCCGCAAGCCTCTTGAAACTTACAAGCTGGTCTATTCACTATTGCACTGACTTCAGAGTGTTGTGAACGGCTTTTTTCTTTTTTCCGCCAGCTACATAGGATTAACTCGCGACATTAGAGGCTACAGGGTGTCGATGATGCTCTTTGCCATGCAGTGAACAACACAACCGGTCATAAGTACAAGAACATCAAGATTGACGCGGGCACGGACAGAGCAACAATAAATGGGAATCTCTACTTAAACGATTATAAAGGCAGCTATGGATGCGGGGTATTGCATTCATATGAGTATGAGTCTTGAATAGCAATCGGTATGGGGGGAAGATTCCTTTTCTAGGAAATAACGGCAGAATATGATTGTCAAAGATATACTTGGGCAGGATCTAATTGCATTTCAGCTTATTCTTCTGTATACGTGTATAACATGATATCCTTGGGGCAGACTTTGGAGTTGCTGAATGGAAAAGGCATAGACAAAGGTTGCCATCCTTCACATCATACGACCAAATATGCATCAAATTGCAGAACTAATGCGTCAATAGAGGAAGATGCGGTGCTTAGAAGGAGATAGTGCTAACATGCCGACTGAAGTCGTAAAGCTTACCAATTTTAGCAGATAGTCCAGGTGGCGCACGATTCGGGACTCGGGGAATGCCGAGGCTTGGGTCTCGGGGAATGCCAAGACTCCGACGACCAACCAGGGGTCAAGATTATCAGTATCCATCCGTCCTTTGATATCACCAAGCTTCCACAACCAATGGCATATGCTACGTGCATCGCTTGCTTATGAAGCTACACTTGACCCGTATTGCGACATTCACTGCCTGGACTACATCAGGTCGAAAGAGTATTTAATGGTTGCATTGTCGCCTCCAATCTGGCTGATCATCTACACCTGATCATCAGACCACAGGACATCTACAAGCACCAAAAGGAAACTTCGAACAACTCCTTCTTCATCAATCATCTAAACAACACATCATGTCTCATCTCGCAGCGGTCGCTCCCGCCCCCAAGGCACCCCTTGAGGTCCAGGAGATCGAAACACCGCAGCCTGGGCCCCATGAGCTCCTCGTGAAGAACGAGCTCATTGCACTCCAGCCAATTGATGCCAAAATAGCTCGAGTCGCGATGCTTCCCATTCCGTACCCAGCTATTTTCGGCAGCTCGTTTGCCGGCACTGTCATCGGAGTCGGCGCCAACGTCACCGGCTTTGATGTCGGCGACAAGGTCGTTGGAGTCAAGACTGCCGGGGCCGCCAAGAACAAGTACAGCGCCTTTCAGAGATCTGTCATCTCCCGCGAGGTTACGACTACCAAGCTCCCGAGCGATACCGCCCTTGACACTGCGGTTCGCCTAGTGGGCAACTTGGCCACCGTCTCAGCCCTGTTCAACGCGACCTTGAAGTTGACAAGGCCCGATCCCCAGAATACGGCGCAGCCCCAAGGCAAGAAGATCTTGATATACGGAGGTACATCCAGCATCGGTAGTCTATCGGTCCAGTACCTGAAGCAAGCTGGTTACGACGTTGTCACGACAACCTCGCCTCGACATGAGGCGTTTGTATCCCGTCTCGGCGCCTCTCGGATCATCGATCACACCCAGTCCTTCGAGGCAACTGTCAAAGAGCTCATTGCAGCGGGTCCTTACGACATTGTTGTTGATACCATCTCGAGTGCGGAGACAATCAAGCTCATCGCAGAGGTTCTTGCAGCGCAAGGAGGAGGAAATGTTTATGCACTCCAGCCCGCGTTCGCCCCCGAGACCCTCCCTGACGGTGTCACTCGCGTCTTCGAGGGCTGGTCTCTACTGCTAGCCAAGGAAGAGCATGCAGAGTTGCTCGAGTGGACTTTTGGCACCTACTTTCCCCAGGCACTTGCCAAAGAAAGTCTGATTCCAGTCCCCGGGAGAAAGATTACCGGCGGACTGGCTGGGTTGGATTATGCATTGGACGTACTAATTAAGGGAGTTAGCAGTGAGAAGTTGATTGTAAACCCGTGGGAATAAAGGTTCAATATATATAGTATTATTATAAGGTTTATATTGCTTTATAGCTAGATTTTACTTGGAGTAAATTATACTGGAAAAATAGGTCTAAAGGTAGGATATATTCTCTTTTAAAATAGGGCCTTTTTGTATATAATCTAAATCTTCTAAAATGTTAGATTTCGTGAGAAGATATGGTATATTGACCTAGGCAACGCCTACCTAAACAATCCCATAACAGGTAGTATTCCAGCGCGCCCTTGAGTAACCCACGGCATGCTGTTTACTCACCTTATTCTATCTTCTTGCCTGTTCTCAACTGAGACGCAGTAGCGATCATGTTGCCTAATTGAGTAGGAGCACTACGCCACTCCAGAGGAGCACGAGTCAATATGCTTGACTACGCTTCCCTAGCCACCCAATACCTTACAGCTTGCGCTCGCCGTCTTCCCGAATGCTCTGTGTCTCAGGTCCCTGCGCTTCGGCATCAAGCTGCTTGTCAGATGCCGCGACACAAAACAGGTCATCCATCTGTTCAAGACTAAGACCCTTTGTCTCAGGAACGAAAAACCATACAAAGGCCCCCATCAAGACACCGAAAGACCCGAACATGAAGAACATTCCCTACAATCTCATATCAGCATGCACTCTTAACATTAGATCCGAGGGAATTACGCACGTATCCAGCTTGGCCCATTGTCCCCTGCATTGTCAAAACGGCTACACACGATTAGCATACTCTTTTAGGGTGTTTTCCATATCTGTGACTCACTTCGCGCGATGATAAAGTTGACCAGCCATTGAGTTGCAGCACCAATAGCTACGTTCATTGCCCGAAGACGAGCAGTTGGGATCTCGCTAATAAGAATCCAACAACATGGTCCCCATCCAAATTGGTAAAAGCTATAGGTTTGGTCAGCAACTAAATAACTCAGTCCAGGTAGTGTTCGGATTAGTCACCCTGCCCAAAGATAAATACAGGTGATTGCGGCGTATCCGAACGCTGAAATCTATGGATTTATTAGTATGGTCCATGCATATTCAGGGGCTTGTTCTTTGAGGCTCACAGGTTTTCCCACGACCGGAGGCTCTACCCTTCCATAGATACCGATAATGAACATAGCGGTGGCCTGAGCCAAGCTCGTCCAGAGCAAGCTTCTCCGTCGGCCAAGGGAATCAGCTGCAAAGACTAGAAAGATCGCACAGCCTACGACTTTCACAATACCATAAATTCCAGTAGCGAATAGCGATGTCTCTGATCCAGTCATGCCGAGGTTCTTGAAAATCTGGGGAGCATAATAATTCTTGTTGCAATACAGTCAGTTTGCTTCATGGGGATAGTTTTGTCAATCCAGGGTGGCTTACAACTGCATTTACTCCAGTCATTTGTTGGCAGATCATCAATATGATGGAGATGATAGCACGTTTCCGGTTGCCTGGAATAAGGAACATTTCCTTGAGAAGTGTGAGGGAGGTTGCTTCCCCAACGACAAGCCGCTCTGCTCGCAATTGTTCAGCCATCTCCAGGATTTCGCCTTGAACATATCCAGAGTTCGCAGGCAATCTATGAGAGCATTAGCAGACTCTTTAGAATACTAAGGGGTTATGTTACCTTCGCAGGTTAACCAGAATAGAAGTAGCCTTCTCCCAGTCATCCTGCCTGGCACACCATCGAGGGCTATTGTCTGATGAGAAGATTTGTATGAATATGATTGGAGTGAACTACTTACCTTTCGGGCGAAGCAAACATGCCTAAAACAAGGAGACTACTTCCTCTTAGTTTCACTCTGTGGCACTATAGAGATAAATTCTTACATTGCAGGAAGTGCTTGCATGGCAATTGGAACGGTAAAAACCGCGTTGCCGCTTAAATGTAGGAGACTTCCGTAGTTGACCCTGTACAATTCTGATCAGCTAGATATTCTAGTCTGTGAAAGACACGTAAGGTCAACATACCAGAAAGCAAGCATAACGCCAGTAACGATGAATAGTTGGTAAAAGGCTGCCATAGATGTAAGTGCGTGAAATAGGAGACCGACTGGAGCGAATAGTAGCTTACCGATAAGGCCACCCCGGATGGCACGTGGAGCACACTCCGACACATAGAGAGGTACAAGGGTCGAGGCAGCTCCCACACCCAATCCAGAAACGAACCTGCCGACATACATAATAGCGAGCGATCCATTCGCAGTCGACCCAGCTTGGAAGATAACGCCGATAATAGTAATCACTCCAGTCCCAACTAAACACCATTTCCGACCAAATTTATCAGTAATCCAGGACGTAAGGAAACAGGCCAAAAGACAGCCACATTGCAGAGTTGAAACGATGTTTTGGTCTTGAGTGGTTCTTGCGCCCTTGGAGAGATCAGCATAGCCGTAACGTTCCTGGGTAGCGTCCATCGCGAGAACGCCTCCAATAGCACCAGTCTCCCAACCGAAAAGCATACCACCAAAACAGGCAGAGAAGACTAGTGCAAAAACCCTCCAGCCATAAATCTCTTCCGGATCATCACGCATCGCATCGTTGCGTACGATGGTGCGGAGAAGGGGGGCCAAAACACCCATGGTAACTAATATGCAATGATGATGGGAAGGAACTCTGAAGTATAAAGATATAAAGAGTAATCCCAAGAGATCTTCGTTCTGGACTGATTGGATGTGAGGACAATCTTGCTTCGAATCAGTGATTTGGGCAACAAAGGACAAGGCAATAGGATGCAATATATATGTCCAAGGCTTGAACACAAGCCTTAGGTTTGATAAGTAACTACAGCACGTACCCCGCAAACTTTCATTAGCACGGAGCTGCTGTAGCACCACATGATTCACAATCCTGGCGCTATTCGCGACTCCTCAAGCGCGATGTCGGCTCCGTCGACTTGCAAACATCAACCTGAAAAGGGGGGCATAGACGGAGACATGACCGACGGGTTGGATCAAAGAAGGGGATTTCGCATGTTCCCAAATGCGAGAAACCCGTACTTGGATTGGATCAACGGCCTGGAGGGAGGGGAGATGCGGGAAACTTGCCGATCACGCCTGAGAGACAACGGAGTTCCGTATCGACTAACGCAGACACCATTAAATTGGTGTGCTGACTCGGATATCTGACCGATACATGCGCTGCAACAAGGATACTGTAAACGGGCGAAGCCTCCTCATCCCCAGCTGTTTACTCCATGGCGAGGTGGCTAGTGGCAATCAACCTCCTCAACCTACTGTCTCCACTCTCTTATTCCCCATCCTAACAAAGGCCTCCACATGGGGATGAACGTTGACATTGATTGGCATCAGCCGTAGAGCTAGCTGCAGGATGTCGTGGCAGGCGGCACACCTTTGTCGTCTGTCACATCGATAAGCAGTCAATACGCGTATAGACCGTATAGATGAAGCCTGTCATTGCTCGGTGAATGAGTTCCGCCAATGAAAGTAAGCCGACCTCATTAGGCAAATCCATTTCGGATTGAGGCTAAAAAATTGGTTAACTAAGCATGTGCAGAGCGCCACAGTGTGTCGTCCGATTTATCCTTGACATGACGAGGCAAGCCTTGCAGAGAGAGAGAGTTAACCGCAGAACAGTCTAGAAAAGTCCCGACAGAAGGTCGGATGAAAAAGCCAGACCAAAACTTCATTACAACATCAACTAGTAGTCACGATAGGCTGTCTCCCGGTGGTTTGTTCCTTCCTCCAACTCCGTTCAGCCTTACCACTTGTCCTCGACCGTTGGAGTACATCGTGGTTGGTAGGGACTCCATATAATAAGATGGGCGATTGAGCCGCAGGCCTACCGCCTTTGCCGTATATACGCACGACATTTGGGGGCAGAAACGCGTCCAGAGGTAGGGGCGTGCTATGGCCAATGCTCGTTACCGAGTGTGAATAAGGATACGGCCCCGCAAGGTTTTCAGCTATCATGGGATACGCAACTTTTCCGAATAGACCATATGTAGATCGTAGTTTCGGACAGGTCCCCGCCTTGTTCCGTACACTCTTTGCACAGCCCAAAATCATCATGCCGTCTTACCTGATGTCGTGAAGCCGTAATGTCGGCTTAGCCTGAATGAATTCGGTGCGACTGCGGCGATACTACCCCCCTTGACGGGTGTCCAATCATAATATAATCCCAGGGCCGTGGCGAGGCTTGTGGGGTGTACCTGTTATAGAGTACCTCAACCCGACATGGTGTTTCGCTGCTATGCAGGGAATCTGTGATGTCGCTCTCTATCTTTGAGACCTCATTGGTCTGAGTGACGCCCCACAAGCTTCCCCGCGGCCCAAGGGATTTCCTAAGCCTGAGCTTGGGACTAGCTAAATTAGTGCACGTCTGATGGCTGGGGAAGAATCTGGGGTAGAAGCAAGGGTGGGTTGAGATACCAAGCTCGTGTGTGCGAGCCAAGTGGCCATGTAAGCGAACCAGCGCTATTAGACAACATTGTGGCGTAGCTCTTGCGTAGTAGCTATATCAGGATAACTTCAACCTGGACTTGCATGGTTCCCCGCGCGGAGAGTTGAGATCCGCGTTGTCTGCTATGTGAATTTCGGAGAGAATCGCGCCTGGAGCCCTCATCGCTCTCATCGCTCTCATCGCTCTCGGCGCTCTCGGCCGCGAACTCCCACATTAAAGTGGATAAAAGGCCCCAGTATTCGTTCTATAGTTCCGGGGAAATAACCCTCTTTGCAGGCTTCTTTTCTCTCAACTTCCTCAGCTCAAGATACAAAAGCTCACGATCACGGAATCTCAGCATGCGCAACCACCTTGTACATGGGCTACTTGCCTTGCATGCCACTACTCAAGCTTACGCGGCTGAAAGTCAGTATGACTTCATCTTGCAACTGCCAACGAAGAGGCCAGACTGGGCGGGAAAACTGTCCCCCTACCTCGCTGGCTTCAGTCTGGAGATGGACCGTTGGCCAGACTGGGCTGGCAGGGAGCTCGGAAAACCAAATGAATACTTCAACCAGCTTCTACGCAACCTTGGAGCTAGGACTGGCCATATGCCATTTCTTCGCGTTGGAGCCAACTCCCAGGATCGAGCCAGTGTCAATCTCAACGTCAAAGTCATGAATTCAACATTCCCCAAGCCTACTAAGAATGTCCCCAATCCTGAAGCTGATCATATCTTCATTGGGCGCGACTTCTACGCCCTATCAGGCAACCTCCCTCCTGGAACTCCCTTCATGTGGGGTCTCGGCTTGAAGTCTCTAAACAAAACGGCGACGGTGGCTCAGGCTCGTCTCCTCGCCGAGACATTCCAAGGGGACCGTTCTCATTTGACCAAGCATGTCAAGCTTGTCAATGTTGAGATAGGTAACGAGCCTGACTTCTACGGCCCGACTCGAACACCTTTTTCCGGACCGTATGGTGACGAATGGAACCCACTCAACTATACAGATACCTGGGTAGAATTCGCGAAGGCCATCAGTGGGGCGATTGAATTCGGCCGGGGGAGTTCAGACGACAAGCCTACACTTTCACCCGGTGCTTTTACTGGATTTAATGCACCGGAATGGACCCCAGCAGGCCCCCTCCAAGCTGGATTATTGGATGATCGCGATATCAAACGCAAGATCTCCCAGTTCACTGAGCATTCCTACTCCGGTGGTTTCAGCCCTGATCGCATCGTCCGGCCTGGAGAGTTGATGGATAAAATCTCCGTACGTGCTAATATGTCTATGAAGGCGGAAGGGATCCGTGAGGTTCAGTCTATGGGCTTGAAATATACTCTGGTAAGCACCATACCAAACTATAATTATTACAATAATCAGTTCCTAATGCAAAACAGGGCGAGACGAACTCCTATGCCAAGTACGTTAAAGCTTGAAGATACAAGTATCATGACTAATTGGATTTAGCCATGGTCAACCAGGTCTTAGTAACACAGTTGAAGCCGCAATCTGGATGACAGACTGGATGCTTCTTGCTGCCTCGCTAGGCATCGAACGAGTACACTTCCACCACGGTGTGGGTTTCCGGTATAACGCCATTCAACCCACGGATGAATCCGATGATGGACTCAATATTACCCATCCTCATATCTTGCCCTCTTACCATGCCTTTTTGATTGTTAATGAGGCCATCGGAAAATCCGGAAATACCTATGTTGCCGAGATCCCGACCTCCAACCTGACACTGACGGCATACGGCGTTTGGGAGAAAACTCAACTAACGCGACTCGTCGTGCTAAACAGCCAGGTGTACCTTGGTGAAGGCGAGAAGCCGAGCATCAATGTCAATCTCATTGGTCTAGGTTCAGACTGTCCAGCAGCCGTGAAGCTTCTGCTGTCCGAGAAGACTACTGCTTATACCAACGTGTAAGAGATCACCAAGTCTCATTTCATTACATCATTCTAACTGCTATAGAACCTGGGCTGGACAAAACTTTGAGACTCTTTCAGGCAAGCCCGAGGGTAAGATTAAGGTGGAGGAAGTCAAAGGGGGAACATTCAACCTACCAGCATCATCAATCGCATTAGTCGAGTTCAGAGAGGCAAGGTGTTAAATTAATGCAAAATGCTTTGTTTATTAACTGCTTACAGCTTAATGCTACACTATTACTACTTAATCAACTCAGACTAGTAGCTAAATAGATAGTAAAATAACTAAACACAAGATTTAGACGTACAATAAGGACTTATAATTCATTATATATATATATTAATATTCTTTTCCTTCTTATTGTTATTATAATTATATTGTACATTGTTAACCTTGTTATTAACTTAGTATTTAGTACTTAATTAGAATTTAACAGTTAAAACTAAACTATACTTAATTTTACAGTTAGATTTAAACTACTTTAGGAATAGTATAAGCTGAATATACTTTAGACCTTATTTAGTAGCTATATTACTTTTAAAGCATATTAAAATATTACTTTAAATATAAATAATGATATTTTTATAATATATACTAAATCAATTATATATTTATTCAAATATATATTACATAATGTAAATGTTATTATAGGATTATAATGAGTTTTATAGAATAAGGTTGCTGAGCACCCGGTGAGTTTACCAGAACCAACTCAGACGAAGAGTCAGCTAGATTAATTAATCTTACTTAGATGGTCTGGCGCAATCCTCTCAACCCGGAACGTCCATTCCTCCAGGTTCACGGATGCTGCGTCTACAATTGACAACAAGAGATCCGGAATCAGGCAAAATTTTGGTGATGGATGATGTTGCTGAGGTACGAAAGATCGTCTATCAGTTCCAGCGACGGGTCTGGGCGGCGGAAAATATCTACGCACACCGTTGGGCTGAAAGCGACCTGGTCATTTTCCACAACAGAGGCGTCATGCATAGTATCACGGGTCATCTGTCTAAGTACAAGGAAGACGAGGACAAGAGAAGACTGATGTGGCAGTATACCATGACTAGTGGCACTGCCCCGAAGGCTTTTAGAGCGTTTTGGGGGTGAACGAAACCGGGTTTGCTATTTCAAGCTAGACATAGTTTCATTGGTTCAATTGATAGAAGAATGACGCAGTCTACTCAACTGATAATTTCTTTCTCGGATGAGGTTCCATGGAAAATTTGCTGAAACCAATCATCAAAGTCTTCAGAGCCACCTCCAGGCGCAGCATTGTATGCATTCAGATCTGGAAGATCCGCTAATCCAATTTCAGTAGCCAACCCTAGGATTACCCAGTCCGTGGTAAACTTGGCTACTATGGCCTCGAAATTAATGGCCGTAAGTCTAGGCAACGCCCCTGCTGTCCCAGAAAAAGACTCAATGCCGTCGACTTCCGAGAAGACGGTGTCGATCAGAACAACACCGCGATGTGCCAACACATCATTTGTGCGTCTTGAGAGATGTCGACGCGCATTACGAATCGCATCGATGTAGATGTGGTGTCTGTTATTCGAGCCGTTGGTCTGGTTGCACATGACCTCGAAGGATATTATTAGAGCAGCGGTGATGCAGAATGCGATGTGTGTCCACAGTGACACTTCGCCACACTCGACGATGCTTTCATGTTCCCGGAGGATTGTCACTGCCGCCGCGACGCAGGTTCGTCTTGTATGAGCATAGGCAGCCGACTGAAATGATATGAAGATGAACGGCCGGTGTATCATGATGATCTATTTCACATGTGAGTGACTAAGGCGGATAGAGAGAAATGGACTGACCTTTTCTGCTGCGGTGATTGCTAGACTTTGGCGTGCAACACGAAGCCACGGATGCTGCGCTTCTAATAAATGGTCCTCCCGGAGAAGAAAATGAGGAATAGACCTGACTTTCTGCCTCATCTTCTGGTCCGTTTGAAGAACGTGGTCGTATTGCTCATGAACTGGCTTCCGGGCTCTCAAGGGCCCCATGCCATCCGCCAACTCGGGCATCAACTGTGAAATGCTCCCTAAAACTCGAGTGTATGTGCTGACTGTTGGGGTGTCGTCCGAAACTTCCACCAAGTCAATATCGTCGGCATTCTTAGGAACCTCCGTTGAGTAATGGAAAGGATGAATGACATAGGAATTGGTGAATGGTATAGCAAAGTGATCCTGGATGACCATTTGAAGCCAGACTCGTCGGCCAAGTTCCCTTTCCAAAGTGTCCTGCCACACTTCGGACGGGGCTTGAAGGTCCATTTTGTCGTCTCCGATTTTGTGCAGCCCGATACATTCTGCCATCCTGATTGCCGCGCTAAACAGAGTTGCGTTCAGCTGACTGAGCCCGAGGTTGTGAGCTACCTCGGTCGAGATGACGATGGCCTGAATGGAATAAAGGGATATGTTCTGCAGGAAATGGGCTTGGTAAAGAACATCGACCATCGTCCTGAACAAATCTTGGGGAGAAAATGCTGACAACCCTGTTGGATACGAAGCGTGATACTTCCAGCTATTTTGCAAACACAGGAGAGACGTCGCGAGGACAGCGTAATAAAGCGCAATCCATTGAGGCTGATCGCACTGCCCCGTCTCCTAGAAGGCTCTGCATTGGTTTAGAAACGTAGGGCAGTGGAGAGAATTGTGATGCCACGCGATATGGTTGACATGAAATGAGATGAGGACCTCGGCCAGGTCCCGTTCTGGAAGATTTGCGGTGGACAAGCCGGCTAGTTGTCCTAACGAGGAAATCATGTCGGAGTATTCTCGATGATGACAGGTGCAATGGCGATGAGGATAGCAGTTACCATAACCTCTGCCCCAAGCCACGTGTTCAAGTGCTGTGACGGTAAGTGAACCCTGCCCTTGTGATTCAGGTGGCGGATTAGATGTTGGGGGTATACGTGGCTCTGAATTGTCCTGAATACCATTGACGACTCCGGTGAGCTCTGCTCTGGAACTATCAGCCGCTGGAGTTTGGCCTGACTGAAGATATTCAGTCCTCGCCGCTATCATATGGATTGCTCTCTCAACGCGGACGGGATTCCGGCTCTGGAGTGTTTCCTGTAGAGATTTGAGAAACCTAAGCTCGGCATTATTTCGATGTACATTCCGCCTCAGTTGAACGACATCGCGCTCGCAACGGAGCCCAAGGCGCTGACACCTTGTGCATGGGATTTCCTTGCTGCACTTCCTCTTTTTTCTGGTGCATTCTGATTATTTAGCTAAATGCAGAACGAGGTAATAAATCTCCAGTAGACTTACCGCTACATGCTAAGCCTAGACGTTGTGAAAGGCGGGCTTTTAACTCTGGCTCCATGGTTGGGCTCTAATACTGTTTACTTGGGAAGAAAATTCTTTCATATTTTGAAGGACCTGGAAAATAGAGGATTAAGTGTACATCTTTGAACTCAAGTTGGAGAAACGCCTTTCTCCTCTTTTTCTCACTAGCGGGACGTACTGTAACATTACATAATAGTAGCTTGGGCTAGTAGAATCTCACCTCTTGGTGGTTATTTAAGATCTTAGTTAATAATTTTAGATAAAGCGAGTAATAAAAGTAATTTATTTTAGAACTGTATAAATAAATAAAGCGCTATCTAATACATCTATTAAACCTTATAAGAGTAGTCTGAAATGCCAATACTAATTACAGCTTAAGGTCTTATCTCAGTTCCTCCCCTTTCAGTCTTCTTACCCCTCACTTTGCATTATTACAGCTAGCAAAAATATAACTCTACAGCCCTTGGTCTCAATGCCTCGGATCACACAACGTCAGCCCCTGGATTGTCTCGGTATTTACCCTTAAATAATCATTAATCTCTAGAAAGGATGTTTGTGCTAACTCGATTCTCAATCAGAGTGCACTCAACGCAAGGTCAGATGTAATAAACAAGTTCCATGTTTACGGTCCGACCCAACTTCAAGCAATATTAATTCAAAGCACGGACCCCTTGCACCCATTTATTAGTAAAATGCACAATTCAGTGTACAACACCACCCAGGATAGGAGACCTTACCCTAAAAGTGAGGAAGCAGGATCGGAATGGAGTTTGAGTGAGTTATAGGAAAGGGACTGGGAACTAGAATCACGAACACAATGTCTTGTGTGCGTCAGACTAATTAATCTTCTCGTTCTTCTCCATCAGTGACAACAGGCGAAACCGAGTTTCACAACGACAAGGTTGGGAATTTATGTCAGTCTTACAGCGCCACTGTATTTTTCTAATATGGTGTAATACAAGGAAAAAATACTAAATTATGATCATTCAGTCTACGTCTCCTGAATCGAATGAGAGATATCCCATGTCGGACAAGCTCTTGGGCCTCCCAGTTGCCTAATGTTTAAACGGTGCAGTAGCTCGCGTTATCATAATCGCTCAAGCACCATCTGGTCATGCCATCGGGAGTCAAGAACGTGGCCGCAAAGTCAGGGGTTCCCACCGGGTGGCAGCCCTTGCCACCGTTATCAGTGGTCGCCCCAGCGTTGGCCAAGAAGTCCTGGGCGTTTCCGACAGTCATGCAGCCGTATCCAGGTCCGCCGTGAGCCGAGTCCTTAGCTGCCATGATGAGCGCGCAGAAGTGGATGTTGCTGTCGTCAACGGCGAGGCGGCACCAGACGCTGTTCTGTCCGGCTCCTCCGTCCTGGCAGTCGCTGGAGCAGATCTGCTTGTCGCGGTCATCGCCCAGGCTAGCGACAGCCTTCTGGCAGTAACTGAGTTGAGTGACCATGTCCTTGTTGACACCATCAGAGGTAAGACACGCGATCTCGTTGACGTTGGTAGGCAGAGCAGGTGTGTCGGACTCCTGGTTGCCCTGTCCACCGCGGCGCGCCTGCTTGCGAGCGGCCTGTTTGCCCTCTGTGCACTGGTCATCGTAGGTCGTGTAGCCGTCAAACTTGGCAGCCTTCTTCCAGTCGTCGACCTCATTGCCTCCACCGCAGCCACATGGCATGATACGGTCTCCATATTGCACGTTGTAGCTGACGTCGCCGGTGTCGCAGACAGGGATGGTAAACGTACCCTCCCAGCTGGTGCCACGCTCCCAGGGGTTGGCCCAACCGTCACTGACGGCGTCCTGGGCGCGCTTGATGGCGTTCTCTCCATCATAGGAGAACTTGGCGACCTGGTAGGCGGCAACAGATGACTCAAAGATGTCCTTGAGATCGAGCTGGTAATCAGCGTCGACCCAGCCAGCAGCCAGCTTGTCATAGCCGGTAGGGTAGTCCATCTTGCCAGTGTCGAAGGTGTTGAGGCCGGTCGTGGCTCCTGCGCCGACCGACGCCTCGTGCCACCAGTACATGTAGTAGACACCGCCATCGCCTTCTCGGCAGTACTTCATGTCCTGGGGGCCCTGCTGATCCTGTTCGCAAGAGCCATCAACATCAGTGGTGTAGGTGATAAAGATCTTCTGTTGGCGCCAGATGTAGTTGATGGCCCTGGCGTTGAATTGCTTTTGCAGGTACTGTCGGAGCAGCGACAGCTCAGAGTCGGAAGGGGTGGAACTGAACTCCTTGCCGGGGCCTGGCAGGAAAGCTGCACCAGCGGCGTACTCGCTAGACGTTGTTAGTGGCTTGCAATTCTCAAATTCGGAGCGTATTTAGACACATACAAGAATCGCTTGCCTCCCCAATAGTTACCAGTGGCAAGGTTCTCCTGCATGTCATTCAAAGCAGATCGAGTTTGCTCAAAAATGTTGGTCATGAAGACACCAAGGTCGCTATAATCGCTGAAGGACTGGCTGGCAGGATATTTAACCACTTCTCTGTAACCAGTTCCGACACCGTTGAGGAGGGCAGCCAGTGCAGAGGAGGACTCCTTGGTGAAATCATTGAATTTGACGAACGAGGTGAGCTTCATGTAAGATCCTCCGATGGAAAAGGCAGTTCCCAGTCCCACGAGAAGCTCCTGTGCTTTGTGTCAGCATAGTCCTAAAAGAGCAATTGTATTAACCAAAACTGACCCTAAGAAAAAATTCAAAGCTGTCGCTAACGGGAGGGTAGAAGCTGGAGGCGAGATAGGCGGAAAGCCCTTGGAGGTTCATTTGAGTCTCATCAAGGACTTCCTAAACCGTCCATCTGATTAGCAGTATACCTTTGAGCCACACTCTTGGGCATGCCTACAATGTAATCTCTGAAGTAATCCTGGAAGCCTTGAATGGACTGCATGACCATGTAGACAGGTCGCTGCTTGTCATGGTCGGTGCACTCATCTCCCCAATCACCGGAGCATTTGATGTCTATCACGATGTCAGAAACCTGATGCCAATGGGCGTGAATGAGAAGTTCCTTACCCTCGCAGAAGACGTCACCGAAGCACAGATCGTTGGGCTTGGCGCAAGTGTAAGTCTCGGCCTGTTGGCCAACGTTAGTGTCTCGTCCTATCAGCCCAGTAGTTCCAGAAACTTACACCATTGAGATACATTCGACCAAACAAGTTAACCTAGAGATATCAGGATTCCGCAGAGAGTCGATTATCGGTTTGATCACTCACGAAGTTGTTAGGCCATCCATTAGGAATGACCATGGTGGTGTCCGGGCCATTTCCACCTAGATGGGTGAGCCACCACTGGTTGAACCATGCATCGGTACCGGCTTCAAACCAGTTGTTAATGTTGGTGGAATCCCAAGTTTCAAACCCGCATCGTCGCTTGCTCAGGGTTTTCAACTCTTCGGTACGGAGTGAGACGGGACTAGCAGCGCCAAACGAAGGGAGCAACAGGCCTGCAACGGCCGCCGAGAAGAACTTCATGATGAGGAAGACTCGGTAGTTGAAGCGTTTGATTTGGAAGGACAGGTGATTTTTTGAGAGTGACCTGGCGATCTGAGGGAACGGAGTTTAAGTCAAGCGATGCATGAGTCTATATACGGTTCTGAGATGGAGATTTGGAATGCCCTCGATGAGGCATACTCGTCTAAATATCCCCAAACTGCAGCGCTTACACACGCAA
The DNA here is from genome assembly GCA_003934905.1 of Neonectria sp. DH2. Taxonomy (NCBI): domain Eukaryota; kingdom Fungi; phylum Ascomycota; class Sordariomycetes; order Hypocreales; family Nectriaceae; genus Neonectria; species Neonectria sp. DH2. The sequence continues at coordinate 858,182 of RQWH01000020.1, read as the reverse complement.
CCAGCGCTAGCGGCCAACCCTAGAATTAAAATAAGCAAAGGCCCCAAGGCCGCCAAGGCGGACAGCACTGAATAGAGGAGTATAGTGTGATTCTTTGCTAATCAAGTGACCGAAGCAGCTGTAGGATTTGAGGTTAAGATTGATTCCGGATCCTAAACAAACCTGGGCATAATTGAATACGAGTGGTCGATTTTCTAGGGTTGACGAATTATGCACCTCGATCGATCCCACGTGCGAAGGGCCCGGCAGATGGTGCACATGCCACGCAGGATTCAAAGCGTAAAACTAGGCTCAATCCATCAGCCCCTCTGACCGGGCCTTGATCCTGCCGACGCCTCTCAGCGTGTGGTGTGCCTTCCATTGGGAGGACTATTGTTGGAGACGCCCGGCTTGCTAGGTTTAACCGTAAGATCATCCTTCTGTGGGACATCGCTCACTCTGAAACCATGCCGGGAAGCAGCCATCGTGTAGCTGGCATGGCCAGCTAATGGCGATGGAGTCCAGTGCTCGTCTAAGCTTGATCCTCAGCCGCACTGGGACACGTGAAACAGAACATGTCTAAACAGGTGAATTCTCTTGTATGGCAGAGCCCAGCCATCAGGATCTACTCATTTTATCTTTAATGTCTATAAAGAGTGCTACACGGCGAGTGCAGAAATCATCCTATAAGGCATCCTCTACCGTGCCCTTAGACCCCCTGACGATTGGCAGGATGGTATTGCTATTTACAATGCTGTAAGTTAGAAAATCTCAGTAAAGGTGGTTGGTTATACGAGTAGTCGTCGGGAAGGGAGGTGAAAAGTGGCGCCGCAACTAGCGTCACATCTGAGAGATACGAGACGGTGGGTTCACTTTCTCCCGAGTGTCCCGCCAGCTGAAAAAGAACAACGGTTTGGGCAACGCTGGTATCGACTCGCTCATCTAGGTCCCCAGCTCCCTTTCCCTCCTCTAGTTAAGAAACCAACGCTACCCGTCTTCCTCCTGCCATACGCTCTGTCGGCCGGAGACCTGTGTTTAAGATGCCCCCCTCCAAGTGCAAACACACTTCACAATACTCGATGATATTCACACGTCTTGACTCGCAATTATGGCAGGCGAGAAAGGACCTATCTTCGTGTCTTTGACAACCCCTATGGGAATTGTAGGATTTCTTCATCGCGCTCTACACCACGATTGGGATCACGATATATGTCTTCAGCATCTTCAGACGCCGGCGGGGTCTGTATTTCTGGAGCTTGCTGGTCGCCGTTCGGCATTTCTTTCAACGCAATCGCAGACCTCTTACGCTTCTTCGCGCTCGCACCGAACTTCTCAATATGTGTCATCACGGTTGCCGGCTGGTGGACCATGTGACAGGTCAGTGTGTTGTGCTCTACTCGCGCCTCGGTCTGCTTATGTCCGACCCTACGTATGACACGTTCGGGTGCATCCATCTGATGCAAGATAGTTCGGGCGCTTCGGCTGTCATCTCCCAGAAACCGAGTCCGGCCCAAGTCTAATCCTTTGCCATGGCTGGATCTAATGAGCCACCAACCTTTGCACCAGCTACAAGTACCGCCGCTGAGCCAGCCGCCGAGCCTAGCGACCAGATTGCTGTCGTAAGGAGATCCGCGCATCCCAGCATAAACACTGCTCTGAGCTGCCATGTGTGAATTTCTGTACGGAGTACAATATCCAGGTATCCAGGACGGGGATGACGACTCCGCTTTTGGTGATGGTAGGGACGCTCCCTACTAAAGCCATCTGTTTCGAAACGAGAGCATACTAATCCTTAATAGGCTCCTCTCCACAGCTTCAATAAGCTCAACAATTTTAGAGTATCGAAAGCGGCACGGATGGACATACATAACTTCAAGGCTGCTGAGTACTGGTATTGATGCCATTGCTTATCCTGAGTGGTATTTATCTAAAGGTGACTGACAAACCCGCCAGGGGACCCAATGATGAAAAGCAGAACGAAGGGTTGGCTATCAAGTAAGTATTACAGCTAACCCAAAAGCATTTCCTGGGGACAACAGGAGAGTGACAACTAGAAAGCCATCATACGCTAAAGCGGCACTTGGTAACAAACTCTTCTTCGCACCGTTAGAGAATCCGCAAACGGTTCTCGTCTCGGCACAGGAACATATATCTGGGCTATGTGAGACAACCGGATTTCAAGTAATAGATCTTAGCAATTGTAATACTGTATTCTCAACATATAAGATTAATCTACCAAAACATTCAAGAGGGATAGAAATATGCAAAGCCTTGTATACCAATCTAAGCAGGTCAAACACTTATAAACCCATTATAACACCAACTGCGCCAACAGCAACAGCAACAGCAGCAGTAAGAGTGATTGTACAACTATGAGTAGCATAGTTATCATTATCGTCACCAGCTGCAGCTGTCGCAGAGGCAATGATGGGTTCAAGGCGAACGGTCTCTGTCTGGTTATTCTCAGTAAAGAAGACAGTGCCAGCGCTTTCGCATGATTCAACGGCGTCTCCATTGCCATACTGGCTGCACTCCTCGACAAATTCAATAGCGTCGTCCTCAATATCGACGAGCCAGTCGACATATTCAGTCATGTAGTCCATGAGCTCCTCCGACAGAGACGACGGTGCGTAGAGGCTGCAGGGGTTGGTGGCAGTGGCAGAAACGATGAGACTCTCAGCCCAGCTCTCGAGATTCCTACCCGCAGTGGGTTCGCCTCTAAGGAGGTCCCGAGCCATGTCTTTGCACTCGGAGAGATCGGCGCGAGGGAAAAGCGCCTTGACGTCGCGCTTATTTGGGCTGTAGTTGATGACGGCATTGGCGCTGCCCGGAGCTGCAACGTGGAGCTTCTCAAAGATGTGAACGACGTGAACTTCTCGAGGCTCGACTTTGTCGGCGACCGCGGCTGTGACAGCTGCGGCGGCCAGGATGAGCTGGGTCTTGAACTGCATGATGGGTGTCGATGTAAAGAAGGAATGTTTCTTGTTGATAGACGCGGTGACTTGTGCGGTGGTTGTACGAAATACCGATTGAGATAAGTGGCGGCCTAAGAGGAACTCGCTGTGTTTTTGTACACGGGCGTTTACAACGATCCCATAAACTATCAGGCGCTGGCTTATCCACATATTCAGCCTTGTAAGGGATAATAACAAGGGCTGGAAGGCTCTAGCTGTGAAGTTAGCCAATAAGAGCAACAAGTTCTGTGTGAGCAAAAGGGGCGCAGCGACTGAAGAACAAGGGTTATCACTTGGCAGGCTGATTTCGGCTGCCGCATGCCAGCATGCTTCCAAGCCTAGTGTCCTCGCTAGGGCTCCCTCGAGATAAATTACGGGGAAGTAAATGATTAAAACCAATATTTGGCGACTACGGAACAGCGTATTTGGAATGATATCCTGTAGTCTATAGTCGTTGAATCACATACAGTCCGGTGTAATCTGTACTAGTCGTGGAGGAAGTACCGATATCACCAAAATTAGCTTTGTGGGAATAACAGGGGTCGAACCAACTCATCGTCGTCTCCCTTCCGAAACCCCCCTCTGGGACAGCCACTAAACCAAGCTAGGAAGGAGGTTTAACGGTAAATTACCTGTCAATAGGGCTTATGACGTCAAAAGGTATCCCTAGTCCTCGCCCCCTTATGGTATGCTTAGGCAGATAGATCTCTTTGGCGTTTGCCTTTGCTGGTAGGTTGAAATGTCATGTGCTATCAAAGACAGCCTTGCGGAGCGAAGGTCTTGGGACAAAGTGACCATTAGGCGGTGACAACAAGTTTAAGGCTGAAGTTCACAACTTTATTTCAGCCTAATGTACGCGGTGGCTCGGCGATTTCCTAAACCAGCAGGTGCTTATCGAAAATCCTGCAATGGCATGACATTCTGCCTGCCAAGCTCAGATGGCAATGACAGTGCCACACTTTCCAAAATACCGTGGCTGGTGCTTTGGAGACACTTACAATTCTTTTTGACTGAACGATGCACTTAAGCATCGTGTCATTGTCGTCCATCGTAATATGCACGGTACTGAAGCCGCCAGGCACATTCTCGATGTTAAATTTGGGATGAATTACCCTCAAGCACGCAATATTGGACGTAGCCATCAACTTAACTTGTCCTTCAGCGCCCCAGTACCAAAATGCAGTGATCTAGTCAGACATGTAGTTATAGCCACGGTCATGTCGTCCTTGGTTACGATTTTATTCTAGGAACTGATGACCTCTAGGCTCATGTAGCTCAGGATAGACCTTATTATCTCTGTAAATTGGGCTGGTTCGTTACTGGAATCTTCCAGCTTGAGCAACGTGCTGGGAAATGTATGCGAGGAGAAGTAGGCGACTGGACAAGGAGTGGCATCAAGACGCTGTCAGGGGATCTCGATGTCTGTATCGCTGACGCAGGGTTGAAGGGTACGGAGATTTCAACTTTGAGTTGGGTTATTGTATGGTTCGGGATTTCTAGTGCTGGGTCTGTTTCTGTTTGCGACTCTGAGATATATGTTTTTATCATGAGGTTAGAAGAAATTGAGGTCCTCCATCCAGGATCAGTTGATATCAGTATATCACTGGTCTACGGTAACTATCATTGAAATATCGGGGCATTAGATAGATTAGATGAAAAGTCAAGTACAAGTTACCAAGGCAATAGCCAAACACAGGTTTCACCTCCATGTTCCATTAAGCTGATGATTTAATAATCCACGCCTTACCAGTGGGTAGCCGCCCCAATTTCTTCCCTAGATACCGGCAGCTGAAAGGCTCTACTGATGGGATCACTCCTAGTTCTCGGAAATAAAGGGCCAGAAGGAGGGAGACTGATAAATGGTGGATAGATAAATCCCAAGATTAGATTGAGGCGTCCCTAGTCCTCGCAGTCCTGATATATAAGATAACCGGTCAGCACTGGGAATAGTAACAGTTATTTTGTCGCTCATGAGCATCATGTACCAACTTAGAGGGCAGGTCGAATTCTGGATGTCGACTAGCACGCCTAGTTAGTTCTTTTAGATGCGGAAGTCACCTTCCATGAAGGCCAGAAGTAGAGGAGATAATCGAGGAGATAGCATGATAAACTTATGGGAAGGTCAAAGGAGACAACAAGAGTTCCATCTAAACCAATCTCCATCATCTTTAAATGCTATGCTCTGACCTAAGGAGACGGTTGTCCCAGAGCTACAACCTCCATGTGCCCCTCGGGAATGTACTTTTCCAACCGATCAATGTCATCCTCCTCACTACCCTCAATCCTGACATCTGAGTCGATGTGGAATCCGTCATGAACTAGACAAAGACGAAATCCTGTTTGCGGACCATACCGCGTGGTTTGGTAGATACAAAAGAGCATTGCCTTGAATAGTTTGTTGTTCTTATCACGCTTCCCATGCCAGAAGATGTAATGACGCACAGAGTCAGGGCTGTTGGATATTTCGTCTAAAGCGCCGGCAAGGGCAATTTGCCGCAGCATGCTTGACGGAAAGGAATTCGAGTTTGTAACAATGTGCGCTTCCATAATGGCGACATGGAATGGAATATTGAGAGAGTGTAATGTGTCTCAGAGTCCCTTGTTGTGTTAGATTGTAATTATCAAGCCAAGACAGCGATGGCCTGAGAAGGAAAGCCAAACGACGTACCTTTGACTTGTTTGTTTGTGTAATGGGAGGTATATAAAGATGTGCTTTCAATCGATTATTGTGAGGAAGGTAGTACTTATAGAATGTTAGGTGCAGTAACCCATTGAACTAAGCCCTCATGCAACATAATGTCACGGCGTGACTCGAAATCAGCACGATGGATCCGTATTTCTAGGCAGCATGGATACAATGGCATAAATCAAATACGACAGAGCGAATGACGAACATCCAAAACCTCAATCTGACAAATAAAGACCCCCTTACGGTGCGGCACACCTTCTTCTTCATCTGATTCCGGGTCTTTACAACAAACTCCACACTCTCAAAACTTTCTCCCCAATTACCATAGCCAGTTACTCTTCTACTGCCCCACAATCAAGGACAGCCTAAAGCAAGTATAGTGTAAGAGGATTAGTCCATTGGGTGTATCCCTGGTTCAGCTACTACAAGCCATAGTGTAGAAGACCTCGGCTGCGACAATCTCTGCGTTTATTGGCTTGCTCCGTACCAGTCTATTTCGCAATTACAGATAGGTTTACGTTTATAATACTTAATATAGATTATAAGACGTTATCACACATTGCTAGGCCGGGGATTGCTAGGAATACCAGCTTGAACTGGGCATACGGCTTTCGCCGGGCATACCGGCTGTTCTCGGGTATACCGGCTTTCATCGGGCATACCGGACTATGCGGCGTTTCAGCCGACTACCCGCCTTAGACCCCAGCTCTCCACCTCGACTCCTACATGACTACCTCGTATTGCCCTTGTGGATGAATGAAGATGGGTATAATATAGCCCTCATCTGCTATCATTTTAGCTAAGGTAGCGTGCCAGCACCCTCAACGACGCCTCTAAGTTAGCTACCACAACAACTACATTAATAATGTTTATACACGCGCTGGCTATGATCCTCCTTATAGTTCCACCCTTCATAATGGCAAGCCCTCTGACTTCCAAACTAGGCAAACATGAAATCATTCAGATCTGGGCTTTACAGACATCATCGATAATAAAAGACCCCGCTTCTACCTCCAAGCCGAGTTATAACACTTCACATAGCATCATATCCCAACGTCAAGGTATACCTTTATAGGGTGTCTTCTTGCGTCCAACGTAATCAACGACTCGGATCTTTGGTTTCCCGACAACCCCAAGAACATGCACTCGCCAGTCTCTATAAATCCTGATTCTCTGTTGGAATACGGTGAGGTTTTGGTGGTACACCCTGTCTAAGAACCATTACGTAGACATTGAGCCGGTAGCTCGGGCTGAGGATGTATGGATTGCTCGAGAGCTCCGCCTGCGTTTTGAGCGAGCCTGCTGCGTGCAGTAGGATATCCAGATACTTGTCCTTGACCTGCATGCCCACGATGTTGGTGCTGAGCTGCCTGATCGACTTCTTCAGCTGGCCAAATGTTACGCCAGAGTTGTTGCCTGCAGTGGTATTCTGAGTCTCAACCGGTTCTTCTCCTGGTGAGAGTAGCAGACCGGCGTTGAACTTTGTTGCTTTGCCGAAGACGTGGTCGAGCACAACATGTCCCTGCGAGACGATAATGATGTGGTAGCCCGTCTGGGCACAGGTTGCTCATCTGCCGCATCTGTAGTGGTGACGCCGACTGATATATATGTATCCCTTTGGCCTACGATTTGGATGTTGCCTTCTCGAAATGGATCGCGGACGCAATAGGAAGAGTGGACAGTTTCTACCAGAGTACGTAAATCGTTATCTGTCAACTACTGTCATGGAACAAAAGTTCCCTTGGTTTATGGCATCAACTTAGCTAGCAATCTGCCTCCAGGTGCTAGGGTTTGCCTTGTCTTGCACAGACACATAGCCTGCGGCGTCAAACGGCTTGTCCATCTCTCTAACAATCTGCACCATTGGTGGCTTCGGCAGGGTGTCGAGTCGCACGCGGAGATACCGCTTGACGCCTGCATGCGGATACCGCTGCCCATATGCCGTGCTTGACGGATCGCTGTCCTGGAACTTGATGATCGAGGCAACAAAAGACAGATCTTCCCGATTCAGGAGACTTCCCGACTGGGAGGAGGTATCTTTTTCCTGTCCCGTGAGTAATCTTCCGGATTCACAGACCTATTTAACTTGACGACCTTGGAGACTTGATCCACTTATTCGGGACAACCACTTGATACTGCTCAAATCACCGGAGGCCTCGTGGCATGGCTTCAACCATATAGCGATCCTTGACGAGATCCGTCCTGGCCGACAGCCTCGGGAACAAGAAGGAGGCCAGAAAGATGACGATGAACAAGGTCACCTGCAGGAAGGGAGTACAGTTGAACCCAGAGGCAGCACTGGCCTGCAACTCAACCCGGACGGCCTTGACCTGAATGTTTATCGAAGGAATGAGCTTGTTTTGAACTTGTTCTTCAACAATTCCGCCTTGACCTTGATCGCGGACACGGATACCTCCTGCGCCCCTTCGCCGTTTGGCTTCGAGGAACAGGCTGCCAGCATCTGGGCCCAGCCCCCCCCTTTACAAAGGCTAAAATTTGCCGGATTATCCGGAACGGGCTCGTTGTGGCCATCTACCGTCAGGAAGTCAGAGGGCAAAACCGAGACCAACGAGTCGAATGGGAAGGCTTTTGCCATCCTAGGTACGAGCAGGTATGGGTCGGCTCGTGTGTGATACGTTGATCGCAGGAAGAAGTATTCGGCATTGCTGCTATCGCCGCCGGTGACGGGATCGCGGGGTGGGATGAAACCGCCCGGGAAGAGTTGGCAGAGTGGCGTGGATAGTTGCAGACGTCAAAGCCCCAATGTTATCCTACGAGACGTTTGCTGCATCCCCTGTTTCTTCCAGCATCTGATCATGCTGTACTATTTGGAAGCTGATGTCTCAGGGTAGTTCGTCTTCTGGATCAGCGTAAATACTACTGAGGTATTCGTATAGATCCTCGCTCATCATCTTCTGTCCAGGGCGAGAGCCAGCCCCAGTGATTAGCAAACCAGTCTCCATGTCTGAGGCTCTGATCAGCGATGACACATCCGTGATGCTATCATCGGGGGATGGTGGAAACTCTTACTGGGATGGCCATGCTATCGATTATTGCCCGAGGATGAAACGAAGTAGTCTTGCTGAAGAGCATTAATGGGGCTCAAAGACGTCGTAATTCTGACCCATGACTTTTGTTGACCATTTTGGAAAGGTGAACGTAGATCTGTAGCCAGAGCTTCAAAATTACCTCCCAGCTCAGCTTCATGGCTTTGCTCCGGACGTAAAACGAGTTCCCTTCTTTATGTCAACACTCCTCGACGAACCATCCTGCAAGAACACCTTCCACCCCACCAAACATCGTTGGGTCATTCTGATTCACCTACACAACGTTGATAGAGGTAAGAGAACCCAGGCTATTTCCAACATAGTACAATATGTGGAAACCCCTGCTGCCAAGGCTAGGACCGGGGTTTCTGTTTGCCCCAGCGATGGCGACAGCAACGATGTGTTAGGATTCTCCCGGACTAACCTTTACTCGGGGTCTGTGTCGTCCTTGGAGGTTCTTAGCCAAGTTTACCGAAGACTGGTTCCGGAATCAGTCAAAAGTCATCTTGTTGGTGGAGAGGTGGTGCCTCGGTGGTTTCCTCCTCCTGCGCCTAGTTACGATCCCGAGTCGCCGAATCTGGTTCCAACTCCTGGCTCAAATCCCTTGAAAGGGGTTTCGAGATGCGTGTATTGATGTTGTGAAGTGCATCGCCCTCACGTCCGAAAGGACCCAGCTTGCAGTTGTAAGAGAGTCAAGAATGCGTTCCGACTTACTATGCTGCTTCTCAAAAGCTCCGCTGTAGTGGACGACCTTCTTATCGTCTAGTCTCACGACTAAGCGAAGGAGCTCAAAAGGAATGAGTCAATTTATACTATCGCAAGTTCTATCGAGGTACATATCTCGCACCGTGATAGCGTTCCTTGACGATATCTTGCATTGTCGGTGAGAAGAGGGAAGCAGCTTGTTTAGTCTCGTCCGTAATTGAATCTTGAAACAATCACCCTGAATCGAAGAATCCGATGCGAATCTGGCTATCAATGCTGCAGCAGGAAAGTTGATTGATGTGATGAGATTACTCAGCGTAGACGCCCAGTGGAGGGTCGCAGCACTAAGATAATTAAAACTCAACTGACACAATCCGACCCAAGGTCTAGATAAATCACTGATATCTCCTTACAGTATATCAATACCGGTCGCAATGTACCAGCGAGCAAGAGCATAGCCAGGACGGCACTGGCAGTGGGTGTAGAGGCAGCGCCCGGCTGCGTCGACGTGGTACGACAGTAGCAGTCCTGCTCTGTGAATGGTCTTGAGCAGTGAACTGTAGTGGCAAGTCACACAGTAAGTAAGTTTTGTATTTAGCAGAATGATGTGTAATGAGAAATTGCGGTACTGCGGCGTTGCGGCGTTGCGGCAATGCGGCATTGCGGCATTGTGGTGGTGCCGCATTGCTGGGTTCGGGCGGCGCCGGTGCGGCATATGCGGTATGTGCGGCGAAGTTTCAGGTCACAGCACGTCGTGAAATGAATCACATTGCGGCGCGGAGTCGAAAAAGTTGCCGCATTATTAAGTCTGACGAGGCAAGTTTGGTTTCAAGCCGCTTTTGCCCGAGACTCAGCCTTGAATACAGTTTTTCCGGCTTCTCCTGTAACGATCGCATGATCACAGCTTCTTGCCTTTTTAAAGTAAAAAGCCCAACCCCATCTCACCAGCACTCCCCCTGCTCACCAGTATCCCATCCCATCTCGCATATCTTGCTACCTCTACTTTCTCACCTTTTACTTCGAATCCACAGCAGTCATGAAGATTCTCACCAAGGCAGAAGAAGAAGCACACTACGCCGAGGTCCTCAAGGGTGGAATTATTGGAGGTACATTGTGTCTCGGACTGGGCATCGGCGGCGTTTACTTTGCGTCCCGGCGGTATCCAACGTTCCGGGGCCTTACCCTCCCGTTTCGGGCTTTCATTGTCACCTCGACGGGCACCTTTGGTGCTATGGTCAACGCCGAGCGCTGGAGCATTGCGCACCAGATCGCCCTTGACCCCAGGCGAAATTACACCGACGAAGCTGCTCGCAATGCCCAGATGATTCGAGAAAATGAGTCTGTCTACGAGCGATTCCTCGAGTATGGACGAGAGAAGAGATACTCAATCGTCTTTGCATCGTGGCTTGCCTCAATGGGTATTGCGTTCGCAATCGTCAGTCGATCGCCACTGAATACTGCGAACAAGGTCGTCCAAGCTCGTGTCTATGCCCAGGGACTTACCCTCGCCGTTCTTCTCATCTCTGCGGCTTTTGAGATGAGCGATGCTCAGAAGGGAAGTGGTCGCTGGCAGACTGTAATGGTTGCTGACCCTCAAAACCCTGGACATCGCATTGAGAAGACGATTCACAAAGAAGAATACGAAGGTCAAGACCTTTGGATGGGTGAGTAATCCTGTCAGATTAGTGCGAACCGGAAGCTGACTGAATTAATACAGATATGGTAGCGACGGAGGAGCGACGGCTAGCAAGAAAGAGCCTCATTGCTGAGCACTAGATTAAAGAGTGAATAACTTGACTTCAATGCTGGTAAAAAGAATTGGAATTCTGTATATATGACTGAAAGGATAGAGGTATTTAAAGATATGATTGTTAGCCTTGTAATATAGATAGCTAAGTCTTAATAATTATAAATTAAGGACTGGATTAAATACTATTTAATAAATAGCTTATAGCTCCCTTTTTCGCGTATTCCCATTAGTTACTGGAGAAGCTTTTCAACGTCACAGATATCATTAAGACTGGCCGCCACCATCATGCCGAACATTAAAATAGATCTAGATTACGAAGAAGCAGAATTTCAAAATCAAGCTGCTGCCATTCAGAAGGAATGGCAAGATCCCAGACGTTCCCATTTGAAAAGTTCAGCTAGTATTGTGCAAATTATGTTCCTCCGAGTTGACAAAGTTAGACCATATTCAGCAAAAGCCTTTGCAGCGCTCCGAAACATAGTTGCAACTAACTATGCATCTAGTACTTAAGGAGACAAGCTTTCGGACATATTTAACAATCATGCGAGACATGCGTTGGGCGAGAATGAATGCGCCAGGTGAGATTCAATATGAAATGATTCTAGACGAAAGACTGGCTCGGAATAGTATGGAAAGAATCGTCAAGTCTCACACCGAGGTTCGCAAGGTGTATCCCAACCGTTTGTTCGCATTCGGCTTCACCGACACGTACGACTATGAAAAGGCCGGGTTCGGTCCAGAAGAGATCCGCTCATTCAGCGATGACATGGCCAAATTGGGCATCGTCTGGCAAGTCCAGCCAACCTGGGTGCCAGCCAGCAGGCCCATGACGCACCCACTTTCCTCACAAGACCAAGTGTAGTGTTGGTGGGTGACCACCTATTATGCGCAATAAGACCTTACTTTTTGGCCAGCGGTCATCAACACCAAGATCACGAACTCTCCCCGACTACATGAACTACCAGTACCTTCTCCCAGTACCCCCATAAGTCTCTCAGGATGCCGCTCGGGTATACTTGTCTCGACATGAGGAGCCCCAGGTCTTTCTTGTTCTACGTCGTCGCCAACGAAGGCCCTGGAGGAATCAGTCGCCCCCTCGCCGTGGCCTTCCGTCAAGGCAACGACGACCAAAAGTCACCTTTATCACGCGTAGTTCATGTCGTACACGATGCGCTGCGCTCTATCAACATTCTATCGGAACCCGCCAATCGCGTAGCCCTCGAGGCAGAGCGGGCGCTCGCGACAGCTTGGTATCAGCACCAGGGCACCGAACAACCCCGCAATGAGCTGGACCAACGGCGGCGGCCGGAGGTTCCAGACTCTCCGCAACCCTCTTTCGCCACGCCCAAGGGTCGCCGGGCGGCCGAACCACGGTCTGAGCTGCCTGGGATAACTCACTCAGAGAGTTTCCCTTTACATCAACGTGCCTTCTACTGGGCTTGTTACGCGACGATACCTTCAACAATACACGCCTGGGCGACGTCCAGCTACAGCCGCTTTCGACTGCATTCCGGGGGGATCGTTTAGAGTATGGCATGGTGGTCCTTGACATATCGAATCTCGAAAACGTCAAGTATGGCATTGTCGCTTTTCCCGTCCGCTACATGGCCGAGGTCCACTACCGGGGTGAAATGTTCGGGTGGGATCCCATCGAGGATCCTCCGCCTAAAGAAGAGCCTGATGTTGTATCTGTCCAACATCGACCTCGTGTGCCGTTGTCCATTCTTCGGTATTTGCGCAAGTATTTTCATTATCTGAGTATGGAGGAGAAACCTGATGTCCTCACGCTGGAGGACAAACCGCTCGTTGATGCTAGCGCCTTGGACTGTACGTTTCTGTGTTGCGTTCGGTTTCCTAGAACTGTGTTGACTTAGGCGGTAGATATTTGGCCTCTGAAGCTTGAAAACAAGAGAAGAGGATCATCACGAGGTATCATTACAGGCATATCGAACTGTATGCTGCACGTCTCTCCGAATATATCCTTGCATTTGCTGATTTCAATAACAATAACACTTCTGGCCTTCAAGGTCCACCACCCGCGATGACGAGGCATCAACGAAGCTCAAGCCCTTAAAAATGCTGCACGAACCGCAAAATGCCCACATAGACCGGGCTATTGATAATCTCCTAATTATGACGCACAGTGACCTTCACCTCGACGCAAAGACTATCAGCAGATTTCAAATGCTAGCGGAGTTCCAGGAGCAGCTGCGCCGGCGACTTGAACAAGTTCCAGACAGCCTAGGCCGGTCAGAGGCCTCTGGACACATGCTTCGCATTGCGTACGCCGGATACTCTCATCTTAACTGGGTCGCTTTCAAGAATATTACCTACGGAGCGATCGCTGCTGCCGTTGCGTCCGACGAGCTGCGCTCAGCCTCCGCGCTCAGCCTCTGCATCGAAGGGTTGAACGAGGACCTCAGTGCTCTCAAAGCCGCCGTTTCCCGATCTTCGTCGCTCAAACAGCTCTGTTTCCTGCAGACCAGACAGGGACAGCGATGACACTAGTGCTCGTCTTTATACACAGCTATTCGAACCTTCACAAGAGTCGTGGTTTCGCAACAAGACGATCTATGTGACCTGTGCCTTTTCAGCACCGTTGCGCAAAGCTACATGGCTAACGGGGGTCACTCCTCCTGTACATGTTTTCCCCGTGATGCATGTATATGTACTTCGGCAACGAGACGTCGCAGACGATCGTATATTTCAGGACAGTTGCTATTTAATGGGTGATGCCTTTCTCGATGCAGAGCGCTTCGCTGTTGGCTTTCTATCATACTTGAGTTCTGTCCAGTCCAACAAATCCCTCTTGCGATTTGCCTGCGGGCCCTCGTCACTCAGCACTTACATGTCAAAGTCATTGTCAACGCGGCTCGCTGTTAGTCTCATCCTCGCTGGATATTTTGTCAACCTTGCAATGGATGGCAGATACGCTGTAAACCGGCCAAGAGTGCGAGATCTAGAAACCGGCAGCTGGGTGGTTCTTCTAAACGTGGGAAGATATATCAACGCCGAGCCCGACCAGTTCGAGCGTCAAAAACAACAGAGCAGTCTAGCTAAGGCCATTCTTCTACGATACTCTTTCGTCAGAATCCGCGAAACCGCCCCAGCCGATGGCATCCTGGAGGACAAGGAATCTGTGCCCGAGTCCATCGAAGTAGTGGGTGGCTTGAAAGAGTTTCTGCGTGAGACTGTGTCAAGTATTGATATCGCGTTGGTTGAGAGACTGCTCGAAGAGCCGGAGAAAGACCTCGGCAAACGAGGCCAGGCTTCACTTGCACCGGGCATTAAATGCATCGACGTTATGGAGGAGGCCAGTGTCTGGGCGATGCTTAGAGACTCATGCAAAGGCTCGAGCATTGAAACGCGCTTTTCTCAAAGCAAGGCCGCAGGAGAGCCCTGATGTTTAGTAGATGTCCTGTACCACGGTCTCAAGGCGATCTTGCTCTCATGGCTGAACACTACTTCGACTTCAAAGGAGGCTGGACTAGGGCCGTTCAACCGGGTAAAAAATTTCATTTCAATCGCTGACTTATTTCGGGCTCGACCAGGGCCTACGTTGTGTCCGGGAAGGTGAATGCTTCTGCAGAAAGTGTACCAGTTGACCGCCAAGAAAGGAGGTGATTGGTTTAGTAGCGTTAGAAGCATATGGCAGTTAATGAAGATGATGAATTGGAAATTCAGCCTCTAGCAGGCTAGTTTCTCGAGTTTCCTGGGGCGTAATTCTGATGCTCGCTATGTTCCTGGTCATGAAGGCATATTTATTGTTACGGTCGTCCTGGCACCCCGAAAGGAGCAATCAAGCAGCGACTGTATATAAACAATTAACAAAGTAAGGAAATAAATAATATACAGTGAATTCATTAAAATCATTTAGTAACTAATAGCTAAAAAGCATTTAACACTATATTATCTATTGGTATCTAGTAAGTCGGTAGTAAAACCTGTTGTTATGTATTGCTAAATAAAGTAAATACCTTGGAAATCCGCAGTGATAGCTGACCCTTCTATAACATATAATAACCTAATAGTGCAAGATGCATTAATGATACCTTGCTAATAGACAGTGATCCCAAGTTGTCTTATAATGTTCAATTATCCCGTGATGTCCCAGTAGCTGTAGACTCAGCATCTAGTTCCATCCTCCTACCAAGACTCCCTGGCAGCTCAAATAGCTCGGGCTGGAATGCAGGCGTGGTTGGTTCCTCATGCAGTTGATGAACTAGGTGGTCATCACCCTCAAGTTCGCCCATGAATCCGGCCAATTTCAATTCTTGGTCCATAGCGATATCGACGTGTTCAAGTCCAGATTCGGGAGAGTTGGGCGTTGTGTCTATTGTATCGCTAGCGCTAGCCGTCGCTGCTTTTCGTTGCCGGCGTAAGAAGAAGAAGCCTGCAGCCACGAAGCCCATGAGGGCCAGGCAACCGATAACAGCACCAGCAATAACACCGCCGCTGAGAGAAGAGTCTTTGGATGTAGCTGCTGTGTCTTGAATAGCCGAGGATGAGGGGAACGAAGATGAAGTAGAAGTCGAGTTTATGGATGTAATGGTCACAACGTTCTCGTCTGCTCCCTGGACCCAGGTGCATTGCGATACGTTGAAAACTTGGCGCTCGTAATCGGCTGATAGGTAACTAGAGTATATTGTTAGAATCTCCCTCACTTGGTGAACTTCACTGAACAAATGAAGCAGATGTTTGTGCTTACGCTTCTTGAAGGAATACCCGACCTAGTGTATACTGCGTCTCATTGGCAGCACGCTTAAGTGGAAAATAGTAGCTGGTGTTCTCAACTAGCGGGTACTCTGCCTGGAGGGCGAAGGCATCGTATGGGAGAACGATGGTCACGGAATCTCCACCTTCAAGGACATCTGAGAGCTGAAAGGATACTTCTGCGTCCGTGGCGACGAGAGTACTGTGGTGTGTGTCGTTAACCAGGTATAGCCCAGTTGAATTGTCCATGGTGAGTCCAAAGGCTGACTCGAATGCGTCGCATACATCCGCCGGGAGCCAGAGATTGGGATCAGTTGAATCGATAAATATGTTGATTGGCGAAGATAGGAGGGTGCTTTTGTCGGATCCGCTGTACGATATCGATTGAAGAGCAACGACAAGGTCGCGTGTGATGTCGTCGGCCATGCTAAAGCTCACCGAGTTCTCGGTGAACCGGGCCGTGTCGTATCCAGAGAAAATAAGCTGACCGTACACTTGCTTAAGACCTATTTCATGAAAAATACACAGTTAGAAGGCAATGATACAGAAATTGCAAACAATTGGCACGTACGGTACTTAGCTCCTGCCGTGTAACTCCAACTGAGACTCGGGATAATGTCCTCGTCCTTCAACGTCGTTACAAACGATGGCGCTGAGTAATTGCCCAGTGTGCTGAAGTTGACCGGTTGAGGGTTTAATCCAAAGATGCCCCTAAAAACGGATTGGTTAGCTAAAGGGCATAACAATTCGGCAGGGCTTCATACAGGTAAAATGGCGACGTCGAGGCGATGCCGGCAACGGTCTGGTTCTCAAGAATAGGTCCAGTGCTGCCGTCAACAAGACCTACACCAAGAGTTTCCAAGCCAAACTCGGCTCTTTGGTAGTAGCCTAGGTTGGCCTCGAGACCGACACCATCCCCATTGATAGCGAAGGTGCCTGCGTCTAACCAAGTTGTCGATTCATTTAGCGTGAACAGGTTGCCCCTTGATACTGCGCAGTCGGAAGGCACATCAGAAAAGACTGCCGTCGTGCAGCCATATTCTTCCAAGACAACCAAAGTTTCAGGGGATGCGGTCGAGACAAGGACACGAACATCCTGCTTTGGAGTTCCGACTCGGAGGTTGAAGCTGCTCCATGGCCCGTCGTTGCCCTCGCTGTGCACAACGTCAGCATGTCGTCTTTGAGTGAAAATTTGGCGTCATTACAAATATTCGCTCGGGGAAATCACGACTGCGGCAGGTGCATCTGTGTTTCGTCTTGACCGAGCAACGGCCCTATCGATGCCACCATGGTCGCTGAACGCAAGACTGTTTGGGATCCAGGATATGACCGAAATCAGCAGTAATGCGGCGGAATGCATGTTAAAGATCCCGCCCGTGGATGAGCGTACTCACTCAACACGACACAAACATTGAAGAAGTCAGATTCCTTGAGGGTGGTCGTTCAGTACCCGAAGTTTGCCTAACCTTAAGCGCTAGACATGCGGACCGATGCGGTGGGAGAGAAAGGTGTAACGTGAATGAAGTTAGTTGAAGTCCAAGCCCATGCTTGGATGAAGAGCGGGCCACTACCGGGGGGTCTCTAGTCCCACCCCTCCCTCATTGAAGTTTTCATCAAGCGTATAAACACCTTCAGTGTTGATGAGACTGACTCTCATGCCGCTAGATAGCTCTAAGAAGGTAGGTTTCATTAGATACTTGAAGAAGCCAACCAGCTGTTTTTGATTACTTTAAGAAGACATCCCGCTTTAGCTGAGTGAATTGTATTGTTAAATGTCGACATCGAGGGACTGCCAGACGCATGTCTAGTTCAATGGAGAGCTGCTGCCATGTTCGGATACACCGCGGGCTTACGCGGCACCTTGAATCCAAGACTGCCTCGAAGGATTCAGCTGGTGGAGTCGTCAATCTTAGGTGACTGGCTGATCAGCCTTATGGTAGTGGAACAATATTCGGAGGGTCTCCCAGAATGACTCTACTCCGATGATGAGGCAGGGTTGCTCCTAGCTAACATTTGAAACCCTTGCGGGTTGTACTGTCTAGTCTAAGCGCCCCACAACCCAAGTCGCCATCAAGCGCGATCATGTTGCACTCGCTGTTGAACTTCATGAATCTGCCCTGCTGACCGTGGGCGATCGTTTCTGTCTAATGAAATGATTGTCTTTTGAGGCGGGCTCGAATCTACGCGACATGTGCCTCCCGCAATTTTACTCCTGGCCTTTGTCTCTCTCTCATAGTTCTGTTTTGCTGCGAGGCCGTGCCATATCACATGGGCGATCCACATTGGACTCGACGAGTTGCTAAGGCTGGCCGCAGAGTCGAGGGCGCATCCACCCATTGCCAGGAATGGGAACCAGTGCGATGAAGCCTGCGACGCTGTGCCTTTGCCTCGCGAGACCCCAGCGGATCTCAGCGGACGCAGGAGTAGAACCTCTGTGCGTGAAAGCCCCTGCTTCTAGGAGATTGCCGCACAGGTTTCCCAGATTGGAACACTTCCTTTCCTACTCCGTAAAGCAATGGTAGCTAACATGCTCCGTACTGGTCAATTTACGCCGTGGCGGTAACTACGATAGGCTAAGATAGCCAGCACATTTGGTCCCCTTTTGTGGGAATTTATGGAGTGCAGGAGTACGCTACGTAGTTGCAGCATAGCGCTCTGCCCAATTGGTGGGCTAACGAGTCTTGTTTTGCGGCCTCCTCCTCGAGTGCACTCCCATGATACGACCAGACTTCCTTTTGTTTCCCCGTTTGGGGCTGAGGCTGAAGAGGCACAGTCCTTCTGAAGATTTCTGTCGTCCAATGTTGGTCTAGGGAAACCGGTGGACAGTTAGCGCCCATTGTCCCCGACAACGCATGTGCCCTCCCTGGTCGCGTAGGTTTATTCCAGCGGATCTCATTCTACATTGGGGTCTATCAATGAAACTCAGGCATCTGGTTCACACACCACGCCCGCTTATGTAGAACAATATCCAGCAGGCTCATTTGGCCAACAACGAAGAGGCAAGGGTTAAGTCTCGTTATCCCTACGGCCTTATCCCACTAGTAGTCGAGCTGCCGCGCAATGCGAGGAGGGTTGATACAATGTACTAGTAACGCTGTAGCCTTAGAAATTCATCATAATCGTGCACATGCCCACACTCACTGGCCGTTTCCCTCCTTAGCATCTGTCTGCCTTGCACTTCCTGTTCTCGACTTTTGTCTTCACCTCGCAATCATGTTGGCCTCTAGTTGTTGGGCGGTTGTCGGACTCCTCCTAGGCGCGAACACGGCCTATGGAAATGGTATGTTAACTTCTTTCCCGTGCAAAGCAGATAATTCTGCCATGAATCCCGCGATGAAGATTTTCTGACCTTACGGATTAGCTATTCGCATCCCTCGTGCGGATGACACGATTACCCCCATCGCTAGTACCACTAGCCGTTTCGATGCGACTATCACTTCAGCGCCGTATTATTCTGCCGACTCCAACGTCGTCGTCAACAATTGCTCGTACTACAATTCAGCTGAGAGCCGCACCTTGTGGGACAAGCCTTGGTGTAGGGTGTACGTCTTTAACATGCTCAACTGGGTCTTTTCTGTCTAACTCCGTCCAGGTATGCCGGGAATGTTGAGTTGGTGTACTGGCCTACGGGCAACAACTTCTCATACCCCTCGACGATGACTGACTCGATTGTTCCGGATTTCACATAGTGAGTGCTCTGGCTCCTGTCTTTTGGGCCTCGTCAGCTAACCGGCGATAGCACGTCGCCATCGGTATACATGATTGTCAACACCCTGTATGGCAGCAATGCATGTGGACTACTTGGACCAACCACCAGCAGAGAGATCTTCTCCTTCACCTATGGTCAACTTTCCACCCTGGTTCCGTATACTGACACCACGGCAACTTCCCGAAGGGGCACAAGAGAGCTATACTTCAGTGACTTGGAAACTAATTGCGCGGCTTCGTACGACTATTCTACCCTTACCACGCAGAGGCACCCCGTCAAAGATGACGACACCCGATGTAACCCTTCAATCGTTCTTCCTGGCATTGTTAAGCAATATGGTTATCCATACTGGTTGCACTGCAATGTCGACAACTTCAAGTATGGAATTTTCGACCCTCCGTATGCGATCCCTACCGTCGACGGATTGATCGCTACCGCCACAGCCCCTGCCACGACTGCGGATCCCACCAAGGCGGCTGCAACTACCCAAGCTACAGCCGTCCAAGACCCCGCAGCGACCACCGCTGCTACGAAGGTGGCCACCGCGACGGATGCTTCAGACGACAGTGATGACGACTCTTCTGATGATTCAAACCACTCTACGAAGGTGGCCACCGCGACCGATGTTTCGGACGACAGCGATGACGACTCTTCTGATGATTCAAACGACGATCCAAGCGACTCAAACAACGACTCTGGGAACTCGGATGACTCGAGCGCTTCGCAATCCTCAGCTGCAGGCCCCACCAATGCCGACCCCGACGCAGCTGCATCTACCGTGGCCGAGCAAGTCGTCAGCCTGGGAACGGGCGGTGTCGTGGTCGTCGATCACGGTAGCACCTCCACGGTGTCTGTATCGCGCGACCCTGCCGCTTCTGTTGTTACGTTTAGCGGAACAACGCTGACTCTGGGTGGTGCGGCTGCGACCATCACCAACGTTGTCGCATTGGCCGATGACCCCAGCGCGGTTGCGTCGACTGTGGCCCAGCAAGTCGTCAGCCTAGGAACGGACGGTGTCGTGATCGTCAACGACGGTACGACTACGACCTCCAAAGTCTCGGGATCTGGCGACTCTGTTGCTTCTGTTGTCACGTACAGCGGAACAACTCTGACGCTGGGCGGCTCAGCTGCGACCTTGACCAACGTGGTCGTCGCAGCCTCTGGCGCAGACAACTCTGACTCCACCGGGTCTGTCGCTGGAGACTCCGATGCGGTTGTGGCTACTGTGGCCCAGGAAGTCGTGAGTCTGGGAACAGACGGTGTCGTTGTCATCGACTATGGCAGCAGCACCACTCGCACCTATACCGTTGCAGGTAGTGGTGCCACGGTGTCGGGATCGATTGGTTCGGTTACTTCGGTTATTGTGTACCATGGAACAACTCTGACGCTGGGGGCTCGGCTGCGACCTTGACCAACACTGCCGTCACAATTCCTGGCGCAGACAACTCCGGCTCGGCCGACTTTGCATCCTCCACCCCTGAATCAACTCCCGTCCAGGTGGGAACCTCTCCTGCCAGCAGAGTGACGAGCGGAGTTGTTGGTCTAATACTAAGCGTGCTGGCTTCTGCGTGGTTATTGTAATGAATGTCAGGGGGTTTAATATTGTATAATAAATACTAGATTAGAAGTAGCTTCAACATCACTAGAATGTCAATGACAAATTGCCAAAGCTCACCAAGCAGTAATCAACCATTATCAATCAGGTGACAACATTGTATCGAATAAGAGGATTAGGGGATCACTTAATTCGGCCATGGTATCTTTTGGATCTTGGGTTGGACAGTATCGAGTTACTTCTTCTCAAGAATCGCCACATATACTCTAAACGACCGGGAACTCCATGTGATTTCCACTTATCTCGGTTGAGGGCAGTATTTTGTACTCCAGACTCTGAGTGATGTTACATTGGAATACTTCCCAGCCAGGATCCCCGCTTGTCCTATAACCCAAATGCAGCTCGCGCTCTATGAATTCCCAGATATGCTACTTACATTACGCTTAACAACGTCTAAGGCACCAAGTTTCCACAAGTTGGACTCCAGGAATTGAGATGGCAAGAATTTCAGACTAAACCACACAAGAAACGCATTCCCGCCTTTCCATATCTGCGGAGGTGGTGACCTTGCGAGCAGTTTGGCAACTACTTGCCGCGCCCATTCGTCCCTCTCGAGCATACTGCTCTCCATCTGCGTTCCTGCTAAGACCTTTTCGACATCTTCCTTTGCAATATTGTACAGGCTGTCTTTGGGCAGTGTTGGACCTGCCCCGCCCTGCTGGTTGCCAAAAAATCGACTCTTTACTGCGCCAGTCTTAAGATCGATAACTTTGATGCCGAACGGCGCGAGCTCCAGGCGCATGTTGTCGGTCAGCATTGCCGCTGCAGCCTTGCTTGCATTGTAGATACCCGCCATTGGAGTGGGCACTACCGATGAAATAGACGTGTTGGTAGCAATGATGCCGCCAAAGCTGGATTTCAAAAGGAGTGGCAAAAGTGCCTGCGTAACGGCAAGCACAGACCAGACATTGAGGTCGAATAGTTGTCGTGAAGTATCCAGATTGGCATCCATCAGTGGCATCGAATAGCCTCCTCCAGAGTTGTTGATGAGGATGTCGAGGCTACCACCTGTCTTCTCCGCCACAGCCGCGACGCAGCTGGAAATAGAATCGAGGGAGAGAACGTCGAGTGTGAGTATATCAATACCCAAATCCCTCAAGTGGGCTATCTTGTCCGGGGTTCGTGCTGTTGCGATGACCCGCTGCCCATTGTGGTGGAGCGCAAGGGCGAGGGCATCGCCCAAACCGCCTTCTGAGCATCCGGTAATCAAGACGGTGCGTGGACTGGTCATGTTGAAAGTGAGAGCAAGTATCTGTTGAATTACTCAATAATATCCGAATTTCACGGTTTACTTCAACAAGTTCGCAGTTGCATTATATATAATACTGAACAGCTCTACGATGACGGGCACGGGGCAACACGGCAGCCGATTGTCGGAAAGATTCTTGGTTCCTTCCCCATGTCGGTGGTGCTACGCTTGCACCGACCAGAATTGGTGGATGGATACCGACGCTGTGGCGTCTCTTTTTGGCTGGGGGTAGCGGACATACGGTTTCCACGGGGGGAATGCAGTCCCGACGGAGCCCGGGCTGAAAATGAGCTCCGCCGCCGACGAAGCTATAAGTCCGCAAATTGCGGACTTGTCGCCAAGCACCACTGATGAGAACTTTTCGTCTCCTAGGACATTGACGACCACTCAAGTCCCAGCTCCGAGCTTTGGATTCCGGGGCGGAGGTTGGGGACGTGGCCGCCGGTGCGAGCAATCCAGGTGACGGGAGCTCGGCTGCACTGGTAGGCGGTCTTGATGTGGGAGCCGGAGCCGGGGCCGGGCTCTGGGGCCTTCTTAGACTGACAGCCGTTGAGCTGGAGGATTTTATTGCGCAAGGCTCAGCCACGGTCAATAGAGAGGACGCTGTCGACCACACCGTGGATGCCAAGGTAGGAAACCGGCTTGTTGCCTCCGTTACATCCGCTGACCTCAGGACCAGAGATGACAGAAACGGCCTTGAAGGCACTGACACTATTTGACTCGGCGCGCAGTTCCAGGCCCATTCTTAAAGAGCGCTTGTGGCGAGACTAGACTTAACTACGCGAGGGCACCAGGAGCGGAGACTCACGAGGATGTTTCAGAAAGCTCTTGGGCCTAAGACGTAACAGAAGTAACAAAGACTCATCAATTAGTTCGTATGTATTTTTTCATGCCTCATATAACCTAGATAAATCATGCTCATTACCCACACAAGGGGAAACATCTTCCACTGATGCCTAATTTAAGGCCACTTTCGTTGCTCTACGGAACAGGACAGTCATATCGCAGAGTATTGATCCCGTTCATCTCCTTCGATATGCCGATGTTCCCGGGTCTAGCAGACTGTACAGGCTCTCAACTACTGAAAGTCGCTTTATTGCCAAGAGCCACAAGGGTAGAGATTGGACACTGCCACACTTCCACCCTCATTGACTTCTCTCACTTCTATGAAAAGCCTAAGGATCTAATTTAAGTAAGTAATCAAGATAAAATCCCTAACATTTTAATAGAAACTTTAAAAATGAGCTTCCTAGCCCTAGGGCTAGGAGTATTAGAGATCGCTCGCCGAGGACCCTAAGTAGTCTTTGTAAGGCTAGGTCCTAGCTACTGTGGCTCTACTGTGTCTACTCAAGAACCACCGTCGATGTTTTGGCACATGCTGTGATGATGGACTTTTCGACGGCGATCTGCGACTCTGTCAGATAAGGCTGATATGTCGTCTTTGACTTGGAAACCGATGACCCAATTGCCCCTCCAATGACCGCTCCGATGACATCCCCAATTAACCCCCCGACTACGCCTCCGGTTGTCCCTGATCCCTCCGAATTTCTTGCCGGAAATTTGGGCATGGCGACTCATATACCGGCAGCTTGGGTAACTCCCGGTGAAGGTTAAGGATTGATCTACTATCTCCTTAGCCTCTATCTCTCGCCTACCCAGCAGCTATATCGCTGTTGTGCCGTCTCCCCTTCTCCACTCCTCTATTTGTGTTAAATAAGCCCTGACAACAACATTCCACACATTATTTCTAACGACTCGGATAACATGTCTTCTTCTATCAGCACAAACGGATGGGACACGGTCTTTGCGACCACTTACACAAACATCAATGTCCAAATTGCAGCACAATGGAAGGATTTGATTGCCAAAGCTCCATCTCTTTCCCAAATGAAAACTACTCCATTGGACGATGATTTCAGCTTCAGTCTGACCATGTCAGCATGGCAATTGACACCAGAAGGAAGTGGCAGCATAGTCAGACTGAAACTCCCGATTACGACTGGAATTTTCAGGGCCGACATGTTACCTATGACCTTGCCTACCAAAGCATTATCATAGAACTTGCTCTCCAAAGGGTTCCGCAACCGAATCAGATCCAATTCTCCATAAACAGCAATGTTTCAGCAGTTGAAACCGAGCTCAACAGCAACACTGAGGTGGCATGCAATATCATACGAGCATTTGCGTCTGGTAATGTGAAACTGTCGCCGTCATCCAAAATAGCGATTCTCACCAAGGGGATATGCTGGAAGATTACGGATTCATCGTCGGACACGTCATTTTATCTTTACATCACCAACACCGCAGGCGCGAACGTGCTGATCGAGGTCTACCAGTACGTCGCCAACAGTCTGGTCGTTGCCCCTCAAGACGGTATCACCCCTGTGGCGGTCATTTCTGTCGGTAACATCACGGATCGGTACGATGGGCCGGTCTTCCGGGAGTTGATAAGCGAGAGCATCGACCAGAATATCAAGGAGTTTAACTTCGTCTTTGCCACCGTCGACGTCGTGACCCAATTGGGGAAGTCAGACATTTGGGCCTGGCTGCAGCCGACCAGCAACGAAGACGCCGTTGTTGAACCGCTGCACAGCCCGACCAACGATAACTGCGTCTTTTCCATCCTGTCCATGGTGTGCAATCGCGTCAACCCGACACCGGTGTTGCAAGTGGATGTCAATGCTATTGCGCCGAATTGCACCAGCAGTCTGCTCATCTCCCCCGCCATGTTTCTCCGTCATATGCTCGCTCCTGGCGCTACTAGAATGTTTGCTGGAAGCAGCCAGAGCGATTTCACCATCGATGAGGGCAACTTGTCCATCACCAAAAATGGGGTCACATGGGCCAATATTCGACTCAGCAGCGATGAAACCGTCCAGCTTTCCATCGACCGGTACAATTTCTCAATGTCCGTGGAAATGATCGGATAACCATGTCATTCGTTAATCTCAACTATCCCATAACCAAACTTTGGACCACGGTTGGTCACACAAACATCATATTTGCTGCGCAGTTCCAGCTCGTGCTGAAGACCAGTAACAACGGCAAACAAACGCTTTGGTTTGACGTCCCGCAGAATCAGCCAGCCATCACTAACGTCAGCTTAGTCATGAGCCAGAGTTATTATATACTCAAGGATATCATAGACGCTGTCACCGCTGGTCGTTGTTTAATTTCCATCGCCGGGTTTGCGGCATCTTCACTAGCAAAATCTGCAGCGACCGAGGCACTGGTCGAAGCCAGGGTCGTAGATGCAAACGCTACTGCAGCTGAGGTCTGGGGGTCTACCAGGAAATCCTCGAAAATGCGCTGGCTGAACAGGCTTTTGCTGACAAGGCCGCTATGGATGCCATGCTGTTGGTTGATAAAGCTACCATGAGCATGAAAAATGCCAACATCTGGGCCTCCGTGGCTAAGTGGAGCGCTCGCACAGCGGGGCTTACAGGCTTGATAGCCGTGGGAATTAAACATATGGAAAGTACGCTGGAAAATGCATCTTAGAACAACTGGGATAACACACCGGCCTTTAGCAACTTTGCTGATCTATCCATTGCTCAATACTACTTTGGTGGGTCGAGCAATTTGAATGTGAAGAGCGCTGCGCTGGCGGAATCGTTGCAAATCGGCTTCACAACGCCGTCATATTTGATGTATTTGGATCACGATCGTGTGATGTGTGACTGCTAGCTATAGAATAGTGGGAAGTTAGTAGTTAGTTGGTCTCTATGAATAGAGTTGGGGCATTGTTGTTAGCGCTGAGTGTCCCAGCCTAGGTGCCGTACTGCAATTGCATCTGCAAGAGCTTTCGAAACTGTGAATACATCAAGATCTGGATCATGCTCCATGGTAACACTCTGGGAGACGGTGGATATGTCGACGGAGGAAAGTTTCGTAGTGACACTAAGTAACTCATCAACAAAAAGGTACAACTCGAGCAGGGAATATTAGGGATAACCTTTACAATCCTCAGCTGGGGACTTGCGTGATTTATCCGGCCACTTGAACCCCTGACTAGTATGCTCTGATTATATCCATCAGGGCTTCGCTGGCGGCTCAGGCCTCGTACCGCCTCAAATTGAACTTCAAGAGCCACATGTGATCATGGTGAATTCCTCCGAAGTCACATCAATACCGGTGACTTCCAGGGACTAACAGGCGACTATGGCTTCGAATATTGCCCATTCGCTCAATCATCTGGTAGAGAATCATCAGCACGTATATCGACAGTGCTACCGAGGTTAAAATGACAGTACAGGGGGAAGCTAGTGCTAGATCAGTATGTCGCTAATAAGTGCTACAATGAAGGAAGAAGTAACGGAATGAGTATGACTATCATGTCTCAAACTGATTCTGCAAAAATCGATCGCCAAATAAATGGTGATGGTCATTGAGAAATGGATTATATCTGGAAGAAGAGTGATGCTGAAGAGGAAGCAAGCTTGGCCTGGCATCTATGTACGGCTCCTGGCAGACCTTGCAAGGTGTCTATCGCACTCCATGTACTAGCGCCAGTCGGGTCGAAATATCGAGAAATTGGTTCATAACGCTATGTGAGCAGTGCTGCTGGGCGAAGTACAGCCGGCTGCGCCATCGAAAACTCATGGGTTCCGTCCTGTCGGCACGCCTCAATCAGGAGCTTGGAAAAGAAGGATGCCCAACTTAGGTCCCAGTCAACTATCTGCGGCTGTGCTCTGTTGTATATCTATTCCGGGAACCCCGGGGCCCGAGAGTCCCGGGGTCCGAGAATCTCGGTTCCCGAGTGTGCCGGTCAAGTAGGGGCAGTTCTTACGTGGGGCCGCCGCCCAGGCTCTCAGTAACCCAAGGTTCGCAGAAGAATACTCGGTTGGAATGCCCCAGGATGGGCTTCTAACCATTTTCTGTTTCGACTGCCATGATCCTCGTCGTGATTGCCCATAGTGATGGGCGACCGCTGTTGTTGTTACTGCTGTTGGACACTCATGCTCAACGCACATCTTCAGGGTTAGACCGGCTCCACTATGACAACATATTAGAGGTCTACTTGACTAGCGTTACCTTCTTTCGTACTCCGCATATTCGGCTTCAGTCAGACAATCGTGAGGCTGTCTCCAATGAGATGGTACCATCTCAAACACTTCAGGCAGCATAGGTCCGGGGCAGGTAAGAGTTATTCTACGAGAAATTGCGTAAGGCTTTTGTCTCTCGTTTAATTTCTTCCTTTTCTCTTTTTTATACAGATGGGAGTAAAGAGACTGGGCGATACGCAAGATTCCACACTTAGCCTTTCCACAGTTGAGGGCAAACTTTTGTTTAATATGCCCATTTTTGTACGAATTCGTGTAGTGTGGATCTACGCACCAGAATTAATGCACTGACTGGTACACGAAATGATTGACGGCCCCTTACAAGTATCCTCTAATTGGTCCAGAGGTCGTAATTCTCTCTATGGCACTCTATCTTTAGTAACACGGACACGCGTAGCTTTGTGATAAGTTGTAAGATGTTTCGGGTAGCAGGGCCCTGCATCCGACAATCACATCTTGTTAGCTCAGAGGCAGACGCTCTGAAACCTTTAGGCCTTGCTAAATATAACTTGCCCGCCCCATGCGCTACCCTGCTCAAATTAACCATCAGTCAAATACAGATAGACTATGACGACTTATATCTGCCACTCTCGCACTGGATGCATTTTCTATCTTAGCAGAAATACACCACCATCTATCCTCCTTTGTGGCAGCTTCTGAATCGGTGCAATCAAACTAGGTGCACCTTCACGCCCCTTACCATATCCAACCCTTTCTAATACCCCTTCCTCTCATTCCTCTTTCGCGACTATAATCCTAAATCCGAACCGAATATTCCATCTCCCAAGTCCTCCGGTTCGCTATGTCGAATATGGGCTTCTTGCGAATATTGGCCGCCCTCTTCGCTCTTGTCGCCATTTCTTTGGCAAACGATTACTTTGTTCAGTATAGCGCCATTCTTGCTGAATCTTCCAGTTGCGGGAATCCAGTCACCCTCGATGACTGTCTGTCACAGCTTCAAGAGCTTAACGAGAGAGATGCTACAAGTTGCTATACAGTCGCCGGGTGCAGTTCTGATGAGGCTGCAAGCGAGGTTAAGCTCGCTGCTCATCGTTATGGGAAACTTTCTATTATCAACGAGCTCAAGAGGCGCGATACGGCCAGCATCGGCTCGGGCGACCATACAACTACAGCAGATGGAGATTCATCTGTGGATGCTTCATCTGCTGACGTTGCAACTGCAAAGGCTTCATCTGCAGAGGCTTCATCTGCAGAGGCTTCATCTGCAGAGGCTTCATCTGCAGAGGCTTCATCTGCAGAGGCCTCATCTGCAGAGGCTTCATCTGCACGGGCGTCATCTGCACAGAAGTCATCCAAGATTCCTTCGACTACGGCGATTTCATCTACATTCGTATCATCGACGGTTGCCTCATCGACGGTCCCTTCCTCTACAATTGCATCGTCAACAGAAGTTTCATCTACACTTGATTCAACATCTAGTAACAGCATGTCGGGCACTGCTTGTTTTACTACCAGCACGAAGTATACCGAAGTTTGCGACGTTCACACTACCGGAGGCCACACTGAGACGGCAACCTGTACCGAAGCCAAATCTATCTCTAGCACGTGTGCAGCGAACCGAATATGTACTACGAATGCTAGCGGGGGGGATATATGCATGGAGATGCAAGGTATCAAGGTTGCGGGGGTTGTTATCGGTATTGTTTTTTCCGTGGCTATAGTCGTTATGTTTGGTGGTCTCTTTTTGTATGTTTCAGGGGATCTAGAGAGCAGAAACGTATCGCAAGCAAGGCTCAGGCTACAGATACGGCTCTTACACCATTGATCACGAAGGAGCTGGTTTTTTAAATTAAAGAATTAAATACATACTCCTTTAGATGACACAAATGCACAATATGTAAACCGTTGTCTATATGGATTGTAAAATGGTATTGGCTATGTTCCACGGTCACAGGCTGGAGTGAGTAGGTATGTTTCTGTCTCCTACTGCATGCTGAGTCTCTAGCCACTCCAACAGACACAGCTCGGCCACCATGTATTGCTGGTGATAGACACTGTCCAGAAACTTTATCATGGTTGTTTTCCCAGAGTCTGGCCTGCCAGTGATCCAGTAGACTTTGTTCAAGTTGTCTTCCAGCTGTCACAGAAAGTTTTCCTACATAAGCTTCCCGTTCCACTCGAATGGGTCGTATTCAAGGATCCAACTGTACGTCGTCTTAAAGCTTTTTATAATGGCTCCTTCGCGTGTAGCGATAACTTCGAGTTGAATCCCAGACCCTGAAGCAAGTGCAACCATAGTAGTGTTGATGTTGAGAGGGCAGGACTTGATGGGGTTGGGAAAACCGGGAATCTTATGAACAGCTGACAATCGCTGACGACAAGTCAAGATATTAAATCAGCAACATTAAGAGATATATTCACAAATTGCTACAAAAAGAGTATCAATTGCCATTCGTATCTGGCCGCCTCTCATCCAGTCTATTCACTTCTATTTGAGTCTTAAAAGTAGACGGAGACACTGCTAACCATATCCTGTTATCCAACTCCTGTTACAAGTTCCCCACAAGGAACTTCAAATCGAGACTCCCGCATTAAAGAGCCTGTGTTCTCAACATTAGACCATAGCATCAGCCTACAACTCCAACCCCATCAGTTATGCGCCGGTAGCTCAGCCCGCACGCTATAGCCCTGGTACTGATGTCCGTGGAGTTCCTGTGGAGGTTGAGACTCCTTGAGCGCATGGTGAGACTGCTGCCAAGCACCATCCATCGGTGGCGGCCCATGTTCAACAGGTGGCAGTTGTTTGCTATCCGTCGCGGCTTTGTCATTCTTGCGCAATTTCCACAAAAGGTATACTACCGCCACAATGACGATTGCCCCAACGCCAACACCAGCCCCAATCCCTGCCTTGGCGCCAGTCGAGAGTCCAGATTGTGTCCCGGACAATTCTGACGTGTCTAATGCTGAATCTGTTTGTGTAGACGTCTCACTTGTCGTAGTGCTGGGGGCGGATGTTGCAGTCGTAGGTGATGATGTGCCGGTCGTTGTGGCCGGTGCGGTTGTAGACGTGGGCTCGCCGTTGAACATTGTGCCAACGACGGCGTATTGAGTCGCTCCTCGGTCCCATGTCGCCCAAGTATCTGGCTCGGATGGAAGCACATTGAACCTGCCGACACCGCTGTCGCAGCAGTTCGCATTGTGGTCACAGCAGTACGATGTATCGCTGTTGGTGACGTTTGAGCAGGATACCAAGTCGGTTCCTCCTGTATCCGCGCCTTCGTCATGTTAGCACAACTGCCGGTACTTCTGGTAGAGCCGTAACCTACCAAGACAAAACATGACACACTCCGGCGATGCCCAGTTCTCATCCGTACAGGAGCCTCGTAGCGTATTTCCGTTGGCCCCCAGGCATAGCTTGTTCGATAGGCAGACCGAGCCCAAGCCTCCTGCACAACAGACGCTCTCGTCCGCCTCTGGATCGCAAGGAAAGTCCTTTGACTCGTCTCCGTTGGGATAGTAGCACTGGTTGGCGGCAAAACACGTCTGCAAAGGGCAGAGGAAAAGAAACACAGAGACAAGCCTGGTCATCATGGCGGATGGACTGTGCAGCGTCTGGAACGAATGGATATGTGAAGCATGTAGGAGAGAAACCGGAAGTGTTTGGAGAAATTTTTAGCAGAATGCGCAGCAGAAAAGCCCGGGGTGCTTTGACAATAGAGGACGAGACAGCAGTGAATTCTGGGGCAGGTCTATGGCATGTTGGCCGTACGTACATTACCGCATTGGGCGGCGGTGTCTTCTGTGTCTTGTCAAGCAAGGGACTCCATCCGCTAAGTGCAATGCATCAGATGATATGGCCGAGCTAGCAGTGCAAGAAGCCGCGCGAGTAATGCTAGTTTCCGCAAAGGACGAGAATATGAAGCCCGCCTTGGGCCAGAAAACGCGCTGCTTCTATGGAATCATAATCGACCATCGCTTCGGTTCATGAGGTTCTCTTTCTCTTTGTTTTTGTAACCTGTTTGTCGTCATGTATCGCCGACAATTCAGAGAACGCAACCGTGCGTGCGGACCGTTGCGTTGCAGCAACCGAGGCTCACAGGTGGCCATCTCTGGTGAAAGTTGGCGCTCTGTTGGCTCTGTTGGTAACAGAGTTGACCTTGGCAAATTGGTTATTATTTATCATCGTGACCTGTGACTGGTGTGTTGGTCGGTGGTGTCTCAAAGCCCCCACATCACCGTCACAAGCTTGACTGTGTTGCTGGGGTTGAGGATCCGCCCGTGGCGGTAAAATGGAATTCGCTATTGGGTACTTACAGGACGCCGGACATGGGTCGGACAACTGTCGCGTTCCAAAAGGCTGGAGTGCAGAATACATTCATTTCCGTTTCCCCTCGGATCCTGTGTCTTCAGCTCCTTCAACAGACACATCTCGGCCACCATGTTGTCGGTATTGATGCATAGGAAATCCGCCTATGCTCTGCTGGCGGGCTTCGCGATCATCGTCCTGTTAGCTGGCAACTACGCGTACATCAACCGACTAGGCTGTCAGTTCCAGACTCGCGCTCATCTTGGAAACTTGGACGCTAACCTGCGATGCAGCGAGCACCTTCCACCAACCACCGCCGACATCCGCGGCCGTACAAAAGCACGAACCTTTCCCTTCGAAGATCTGGCAGAGCTGGAAGGACGACTCGGAAAACCCGACGGATCGGACAGTCGGCTTTCCCCATCAATGGCGCGTTGTCAATCCGGATTGGCGCTACGAACGCATCACCGACGCGAATAACGACGCCTATGTTCGTGACCACTTCGATGCAGCCATCTCGGACGTGTTCACAAGCCTTCAGGACCCGATCCTAAAAGCCGATTTCTTGAGGTACCTGATACTATTGCGTGAAGGTGGTGTATGGGCAGATATCGACGTCTATCCCCATCAGCCTATTTCAAAATGGGTCCCAAAGCAATACCAAGATTCAGTGAACCTGGTTGTCGGTATAGAGAATGATCATCATAAAAAGCCCATTTGGCCCAGCTCTCCATATTCTGTCCAGCTATGTCAGTATACAGTGCTAGCAAAGCCAAATCACCCAGCCATTAGGACAGTTGTTGAACAGGTGGCCCAAGACCTCAATAAGCTACTTGCGTCTAAGGAGCCCGGAGAGGGCGTTACCTTTGAAGACGTCATGGCCACCACTGGACCTTTTGCCTTTACTAAGGTCATGATGGACTACTTCAAAGAGATGACGGGTATAGAGCACACTGGCGATGAGCTAGATAGGCTTGAGGAGCCTCGCTTGATTGGCGACGTGTTAGTTCTACCCAAGGATTGCTTCGGATGGCTGCCGCATGAGAACACTCATGAGAAAGGAGACAAAACCATTCTTGTTGAGCATCTATTTATCGGATCATGGCGAGATGGTCACCCTGGCTGAGAGGGCGGACGGTAATGAGCATAGAGAGTAGGGTGAATATCAGCATCTGAAGGAATGTCAGCGTTTCATTTATTGAGAAAGCCAGGAGCCGCTCTTCGAAAAAGAGCGAATAGGCGCCGGCCGGGCTTGTCTTGCGAAAATGGGGAGAGGTGGGAGGACAGCACATCGACTTGAGCAGGCGAGAGGGAGAGGCTCGTTGACTGCGCGAGTCTTGGGGTTGAATTACTGTTATCGGACTTGGAGGTTTGATGTGATGTGATTATATCTTTAACCCGTCTGCCACCCCGGACGTTCGTTATACGATGGTCTTGCTGTTTTAGAGTACCACTAGGTTGGCGATTACACAGAACACATATCCTTTAGTTAGGTAACATCGGGGAAGGCCACTCTGATAAATGCTACGACGTCATATCGAGAAGTAGTTCAACCAGAGGAGCCTGTGTTGAAGATTGTCATTCCCACGGGATTGATCACCAGACTACCGTGTTAGATCTGAACACATTCCCAGTACATGTAAGTCTTGTCATTTAGTGTGGGCCGATGAAAGTATGCGACGGTTACTCGGCTGGCTTGAGGGTGCTGTCCGTGCTACACCCACATATGATCATTATGGGCTCGCTAACTCCCTTGGGGCGGTGCCTGCGATAGTTGTGAAAGCTTTAGTTGCTCGCGCACTTGTTTCAGTTCCTCCTTGGTGTCTCAGACTTCTCATTGTACCTCTTATATTCGTTGGTGCAATTCTCGAATGGACTTTGCTGCTTATTGATCGTACTGCTTTTCGAGCATGGTTTCCTCTAGGCCTTTCATCTAGAAGCGAACTGTTATAGGTATGTAGCAAAGTGCGCAAGGTTGCTTGAATTACTGCATGTACCACTATTTTAAAACTCCCGACTTCTCTTCCCCTCACATTCCCCCCCTTCGCTCTGCACCCCACCTCACAAAGCGTCTGCCTTTCCCAACTATTCACTCCTCCGGCTTGATACTATATTCAGCCTTTTCTTTTATAACACAAGAATACCCACGATAACTAAGACAAGGCAAGTTATGCCAGCGATCGGACCGGTGGAATGTCCAGCGGCACCCGGCTGGGTGGTAGTGGTTGGCGACGGTGTCAGCGATGCGGGTGCAGATGAAGTCACAGAGACAGTCGCGTTCGCGGTGCTCAACGATTCGGAAGTCACAGTGGTCGCCGCCGTGGACTGGGGTTTAGTCATGACGGACGTGGACACTTCTGAGCTCGTTGTTGCGCTCGTTGTTGCGCTCGTTGTTGCGCTCGTTGCTGCGCTCGTTGCTGCGCTCGTCGCGCCGATGGGGCTGCTTCCTAGAGTGCCACCAAAAGGAGCATTCGGGCTGACACTATTCCCGCTGTTTTCAGCAGCGCTCTTAAATGCGTCGAGGGTGTTGGAGCCCTGGTTGATGACGCCGACCATGCCGCCCTGGCAGTGGGAGTCGACGGCGCAGTAGAAGAATATGGGGTCGGTGTTTTTGACAGTGATCGAGAAGAACGTCTAAAAAGGCGAGGTTAGCTGGCGAAAAGATAGATACGTGACTCGAGCTTCCCGGCATTTGCCAACACACACGCATAACACCGTCACTCAAGTTCAAGAGCAATAAATGGCTAACCTGGTCACCCATGGGCATAGTGCCAGAATAGAATCCTCCACTAGCGACAGGAGTGCAGGGCTTGTTGAAGTCACCAGCGACAACACTGTGCATCGCGTTGAAATGGAACTCGACGACATCTCCATTTGCGGCCTTGATAGTATTAGGAGTGAATTTCAGCCCGCTCTGCCCGACCTCGACCCTGTGGGTAGCAGCGGAGGCCCCGGTGGCAAGCACGGCCAAGATGGCGACGTTGAGAATGTTGCAATGCATAGTTGACGGTATTGAATAAGGTATGCTGGATATCGTACAGACGGATCCAGATACTGAGAAATTCTTGAGTCCCATAATTAACAAAGCTACGGAAGTCGGTCTTTTATAGCCGCAGTTGTGGTCGTTTGCAAGTGCAGCGGCTGTTGGCACATTCTCTTGTATGCTGGCCTCGTATCGCTGATGTTAGGAGACGTATTCCTTAGCTAATAGTGCATATCTTGAGACACTGGGGACACTGTTTGAAAATTAAAGGGGGCAGACGTTGACGTTCTCTGATTCATAATGCCGTAGGTGGCGTTGCGCTCAGCCCCATGACAGACAGCTTTCATTCCATTCACCACGCGTACAACTTGCGGGCACCTATCATTAGCTCAGTTGCATGAGTTTCCTTGCTAAACTCTTTTATTGCACTAGTCTTCAATCTGACGTCCATGCACGTATACGAGATCAGAGTGACACGCCATCCTCTCATAACAAGCCTGCGTGAAGTATAATCAGGCAGAGTCTGTGTCACAGAGCCGGGCCGAGAATAGCAATGCCGCGGTGATCGGCAGCATCGTAGACTATATACCTGTGGATTCTGGGGACGGTCCAGTAGGAAGGACAAATGCGGTCGCTTGCTCAATTGCTGACCCTCCACTTCGTCGACGGATGACATGTTTGAGGGTAGATCGGCAGTTGGCGCTTGGTGGACTCTGCGTCGCTTCAGGGTCTTTCGCGTCACAGCCGCCGAGAGGTCCCGTCTTGGCTCAGAGCTATGCTAGAGGCGATTCGATCCGAGGCAGGTCCATAGCATCGTCTCTTAATCATTGCCAGAATTGCTTGCCAGATAATCACTAGCAAGCGTCTTGTTTAAAGTGGTTGGCTCGGCGGCATGGTCAAGAACCTTCTTAGCTCAATCATGCCAGGACTCTCCTCTAATGTCTCTTATACCTTCCCCATCAGTCGCCCGCAATGTCTCTAAGCTCTTCTCGTTTTCGTTGACCGAGTTGACTCCATATTACTCTAATTCAGAAACAGCCATTTCGCCACCATCGTCGCGGATTTCTCAGCCGCGTTGCCTCTGCTCTGCCAACTTTCGAAGGAAGAGCAACCGTTGTGCTTGCATAACAGCAACTCTGAAAGAGAGGGCATTGGCTTGAACAAGGATCACAACACTAGAAATGTGCATTTTAGATTGCCAGCGTGCTTCTAATGACTACGAGGAAACGGCTGTTCAAAGCAACCATATGAGGCAGGCATGTGGAGGCGTTACGTCGACAGCCATCCGCTGGCTGGAACCATCCAGCCTGATGTGCCTTCAGCTGCGTCAAGCCGAAAGCTCAGCACTACGTAAGGGTGGCAAGTGGTCGGAGAGACCCATGTGTACGTGGCGAAACAAGGTGAGGTAATTAGACGTTGGGAATTTGCGACTTCGTGCTGCAGCTCCGCCCGGTTGGCAGAAACTTGTCACACCACAACGAATGGATTGTGTTCAGAGGCATCACGGAAGGAATTTCTCCAACAAAGACATCGAGATTCAAGATTGTGTCGGCGAGTCAAAAAATAATATCCGTCGGTCTCCTAACAAGCTTAGGCTGGCTACTAGGGCTACGATATCGAATAGGCTCTGATCTGCCCTGTTGTAAGCAGGACCTCTCATCGTCTACCTATAGCCATGCCACAGTTGCGGAACAGAGATACATTTAGTCTCCTTGAAGATGTATCCCTGGAGTGATTAGGTCGACAGAAAGAACGAGTTCCTGTGCGTTGTCCTTGTCGATCTAAAGCTCTACGCTTGGAATACATCTCAAGCTACAGAGGGAAGGCAAGCTATAAATAACCAATAGGTCAAACTTGAATCGAATTCCATATCTAAATCCTTCAAGTTGAGAGTGCTCTCTTTTCTATTTAGCACTCGAGGTCGAGGTAACCGTCATCTGTAAATTTTTCGTTTTCGTGTCGTTCGGTCGTTGCATCCTTCAATCCTTCAATCCTTCAATCCTTCGACTGTTCCCACTTCTCAACGGTGATTTCTGCACGTGGGGTCTGGAAAAGATACAATAGGCTACGCGCGAGTTGCCGCTTATCCGATCTGCCGCGTACCCGCCGCCCATGCCTGTGATGCACCGTGCTGTATGGCGTTGTTTCAAGTTACAAAGATCAGAAGGCTGAGACTACCCAATAATAGCGAGGTATTTCGACACATGCAGGAATATCCCACATACCCTAATACAAAATAGAAGACTGTGTGACAACGTCCATTGCAACTTCAAGATGGATCGCCGTGGGAAATACAAGGAACACGCTGATGGTGTTGATTTTCGGCCCGTGTTCTCCACTATTAACTGCTTTCACAGACCGAAAAAATACCCAAGTCAGACCCCATCACGCAAAGTCTACACCATTGTTTAACACTTTGGACAGAGGAATTGCGCAAGTCAGGTTACAGTTATTTCGTTGCCTGTTAGCGATATCTTGGAACGCCACACACATGAGTAAAGGGAATCCTACAAAGAGGGGCATCCTTGTCCACTCCTTCGCGTGAGAAGTAATCCGCATGGGACTTTGGCCTTTACTGAATTAAAGGATAATGGAATACGTACTTTGAGGTTCAAAGCTAAGATGAATGTGGCATGAATATATAAAGACTGCCAAGGCGCCAAGATGCGAGATAGCCAAGACAACACGACCAACCATCTGCGCTCGCTTCATCTTGCACAACTCGACAAAGTTTCAGACAGCGTTACTTTCATCATGTTCCAACTTGGCATTGTTTTTACGGCTCTCCTAGCAGGAACTGCCCTTGCCATTCCTGCCCCGCCCCTTCTCCCTCGCGCCAATCTGACAATTGCCACGGTAAACGAAGTTGCCACGCAATGCGGCGCAGGAGATACCTCTACGACTGATGGTGTCCAGGCACTCTTGGATAGCACTGGTGCCATAGATTGGCTGGATATCATGCTGTTTTCTTTCCCTAACCACGAACAAGACTGGCTCAACAAGCTGTGGACCACAGTTTTCACCGACCAAGGAGCGTCTCCCCTCTCCGGCTGTGGCAGCATTGGGAGCGATTGCAACCCAGATACGTTATGCCAGGACTACTCCAGCTCCATGGCCTACTGGACGATCAAGTCGGTGGCGATGCTGCACAGCAAGATTAACACTGTCCACTCCATGCTCCTTTGGGACGGCTGGTTGGCTGGTCTGTCTATTGATCAGATTGCCAAGGACTTTTCAAGCACTTCTCCCAACCAGGAGTGGGCAAAATGGATTGCGGCTGCTTTCAGCATGGCTGGAGGCATCGCAACCGGAATTGATCTGAGCAAGCCACTCCGAGGCATGATTGGATTTGCAGCCGCAGGCCTCACCGACGTCTCACTCACGCACTCCAGCACAGACAGTGTTGATGTCACCTCGGTTGAGAACACGCTTAGAAACATGGTTGGTGCTGCTGGAAATTATGTGGCTAGTGTCCTGCAAAATGCGACCGGCAATGGTGACGCTACCACGTTGCCCATCTACACTATGAGCACCCTCCAATATGGAACTTCCAGGTTCTTTCTCGACAACACAATTCTTCTTGATGAAAACAAGGACAATTCCAGCTTCGTGTCAGCTTATAACAGCTTTGGAAAGAACATTGTACGTGCATCTTAGCAGCCCCCAGTTGTATAAGGATTCTAATCATGTGTTACAGGAGCAAAAGCTGGTTGACGTTGCGATGAAGTCAGCTTGGTATGTCCTCGTTGCGGAAGAAGATGTTGAAGAAAGTGACTGTAATATGACTGGTGCTTTGTATCTTCAAGCCAAGGACAAATTCTACTGCTTCTATTTGACCAGACCAATGGATACTGCGGACTGCGGTGACGACGACCCCAATACTGTATGTGTTAGTGTCCTTCCAAAGAAACACCAACTAATCAAGCCACAACAGTGCGTTTCCGATGCTTGGGAGTCCCCTTACAATTCAAACAACAAGATGGACAACGGAGTGTACACCAAGTTAACTGACACGTATGGGTTTGATTTGAATGTAAGACAACAACATGGCTTTTGGGAACATTGCTCTCGACATGAAACTGACAGCTATCCAGGCCTACTATACTTCTCTTATCGACTGTGCTGTCAACGGCAATGGTGAAGTCGATATGACAGCCTTTACCAACAATGGGATGCTTCCCAGGTGCTTCTTCAGTGGCTATGTCAGAAGTGGATACTGGTACAATGATGGAACTGCGATGCTGAACCTTTACTTCTATGGAGATCTCGCCTAACTGGATGGACGATTCGGGCTTAAATAGACGAGCTATTCACTGTCGGCGATTGGCGGCCTTTGGCGGTTACACATGAGGAACCACGCTGCATCTGAAGCGATACGATTAGCTTTCGAGACCAAGTTGATGCAGCTCCCTGTAAATCGACTATTCAGACTAGTTGCTGGATGTGACACGCAAATAATTATTACTCATACCCCTAAGTTTCTTGCTATCGCCGACATGTTCTAACTAATCTGTAGTGAAGTCGCCGTTTACGAAGTGCTCTTATCTCCGCTTTATTGCCAAGCCTTGATCAACAAGGTGGATCTAACATACCGGCGTCGTAGTGGCACCTAAATCCGCCAAAGCATCATGAGGCCATGCTCAAACTAATAATTAGATGTATTTGGCTCAGTCGGGGTTTCCTGCAATATTCATTTCTTTCGTGCACAGCCAACATTTCTCTTCCCTTCACAGTAATCTCTCAGAGCCTGACTCTCTTGAATCACAGACCCGTTTTATTCCTCTATACCATTAACGGGGGATAGTTTCTCGCAGTTCTACTCTATTCCGGGCCCTACAGTCACGGAGAAGAACTGTCCAGACCAAGCTGAAAAGGGAACATCTCCTTATTGGTTATGTAGATACTTTGTTTACCAACGTTCACGCTGGTTCAACTCGTTACTGGGTAAGCATCCAGACAATTTGTTGGCACATGCCATCGAACATTAACTGTAAGTGGTAACAGAGGAGATGGTTTCGAGCTGTACAAGATTCTTTCTCAACACAATGCCATCGTCTACCAAGCAGGTCAATCCGAGACCAAGGCTGAGGCTTCAAATATGAAGCTGAGCCAGCTCTTCCCAGGTTCAACGGACCGAGTCGAATTTCTAGAGCTTGATCTCTCGGATCTTACGATCTTGAAGCCAGCAGTCGACAAGTTTCATTTGAGAAAGGTTATTGCATGTTTTGACCCTCAATGCCGGGGTACGGTTCCTCAACTGCTATTTTCACACTACGCTAAAACTTAAGTAGGTCATAAATACTCCCGAAGGTTCCAAGACCTCAAGGTGCGGATTAGTACTAACTACACAGGGTCTCATCTCCTCGAGACAGCAAACTTATCCGCTTCTGGTACCGTTCGTGTTACCTGGGCCGGTTCCATCACTATCAACGTCGGATTGTACAAGCCAGGTGGCATGCAGTTTTTCGCCACCGACTCAACTGCCCCTGAGACCTTGCTCAACCGCGAAACCTTTACGCAACATCCAAGACTGGGAACCTGTCTCTCGCTGCTGTGAATGGACGCAAGGACGCTGCCAGTTCGATCCTGCACTTGTGCTGGAATCTTGGCAACCTGCGAACGGACTTTATCAGGCATAACGGCAGGATACAAAATATGTTACTGGAGCTGATGATTAACCCTCCTGTCATGGGCGGCTACACCGAGCTATTCGCTGCAGTAGGCGACATTACCACGGAAGAGACTGGTGCTACATTGCGCTGTGGGGGAGGTATTCGGTGTGAGGGAGGATGTCAAGGCCGGGTGTCTATCTGAGAGCGATGGCGGGTTGGGTTCAGCAGATAAATTTGACGTGCAGTGTAGGAGAATGGTGGCACAGTGCGTGTAAACTTTAAGACTTTTTCCTGTGCATCGAAGAGGGTAAACAGGCAAAGAGAGAGTCAACAATTAAAGTGCAGGTAGGCTAAAGGCATCCTTGTCCTTTGTCCATCCAAATCCCGAACTTGATCATGAAACGACAACAAACACAAAGTCACAATGCTCTTCTGTGAAAAACACCGTCGCTATCCTGTCATATTGTCATTGTTAAACGGGATGCCGAATTCGTCTGTGTTTTGGGATACGGGATACATCTGAAAGTTGTCGCCATCCCCCCAGTTCGTCGTTTGGGTGTAGTTTTCAAAGATGCTCTAATTTATTGTCAATAAACACAACAGATCGGCTTTATTGATGAGCTCACCCAGTCAAAGTTCTCGGCAATGTCTCCTCCGCCCGCTTCGATGCTGGCAAGCATAGAAAATGGAGACAGCGGGTTGCTCATGTTCGCATAGTCGCCTGTGGCAAAATTCGGCGTCACATTTGAGCTAGACGCCAGGTTGCCAGAGTTCACGGCGCCAAAGAAACTAGAATTCGGCATGCTGTCCATCGATAAATCCATGTTTGGCCCGATTCCCTTTGAAAACGTGCCCATCGTTGTGGCGGCTGAGTGTTGTCGTTGGCTGTTGGGAAAACTGTTCAAGCTCGAGAAGGAGTTGGTACTCGCGCTCCCTGTGGACTCCGGCGTTTGGGAGGGACTCTTGATCTTGTCCAACATGATTTCGAGTACCTTGGAGGCCTGAAAGGCTTCCGTTGAGTCATCAGCCAACCCTTTCCAGAAGTCCTTGGTCATTTCAAGGTTGCCCATCATCTCCATTCGCTGTTCTGATGTCCAGAAGAGTGCCGTCTCTGAAACGTTTCTATCGTTGCTAGTTTCCGCCACGTGGTCGTGATGCAGATCCAGAGCCACGAGCATAGCGCAAACAAGGAATTCCTTAGTGGCCATGGTATTCAAATACCACTGGAGAGATTGCAGCCTTCCGTTCGGTTGCACTGCCCGATGTAGACTAACTAGGTGCCGTAATGTGTCTGACGCAGCTTTGACGGCACTGCGGCGCGAGTATGCATAACGGGAGATATTCCGTGCCAAAGGTACGTATTTCTTGTGCAATAAGCAAAGAATGTTCAGGTATAGTGAGTTAATGCTAAACCTTGTTAAGATCACCATGGCTGAATCTTGAGACGCTCCCAGTGGCGCCCCCTTCAAGTGCGGGGGTAACTCCTCGTAAAGTGTACGAAGTTGGGTATCGAATGCGAGGATGTCCTCGTAGGTGACTCTTTCAACGACTCGGTTCGTTTCTTGCAGGATGTCGCTCATGATGATGCATAGCTTGACCTTGGCGATCATGTATGAAGTCATTGTGTGGTCATTCTGTGAGCGAGGTGGAGGCAAAGACTTCGAGTCAGGTCCAAACTCTTCGTCGAACAGGTTGGTTGGTAACTGTGTATCGCAAGCGTGACTGTAGATCATGTTGGGCAACGAAACTTGATGCGAGAACATGACATCGGCCATTCTCAGCAAAGCCCACGTCCGTCGCCTCATTTCCTTTAACCCGATATTAGCTTGTGTTCGATCAAAAATTATACCATATACTTACGGCTTGGAATGGCGACAATGAGGGGAACCACTTCGCGTCGCGATGGTACCCCATCTGGAAGGCAATTCGAGTCACAAGCGAGACGACCAACCAAAGGCCATGATCGGCGTCCCACCGTGATGCGTATTCCCCAAACACATAGAGCAGCATGGTCTCTACTGTATGTTCCACTGGCTTCGTGTAGTCAGCTGTGATCAAGCACTGCACAGTTCGTAAACGATACTCGGCTGCCATCTGCACGGTCCGTCCTTCCCACTCGAGAGGCACGTCCCCGATGTTACGGTAGCTTTGCATCGCGAGACACAAGACCGAATAGAGTAAACCCAACCACATGATGGGTGTTTTCGACGGGTCCTGCCAGTGAGCCTGTAGTTGCTGATGGAAAGCTGGCGAGTGGATGATGACAATGGGGTTGTCCATCGAGTTAAAGTACCGCATGCATAAAGCCAGGACGGTCGACCTAGGGGGCAACTCTGCTCGCAGCTCGACTTCGGTGGCGGCTGGGACGGATCCGAGCAGAAAGGTGAGGCCTTCTCTAGCACTCGCCGGCTTGGACATTCTGATCTTCTCGTAACTGTTTTCGAGCTCCTTCTTGTGGTCGGAAAAGTAATTCTTGACCTCTGAGATTTCCGACAAGATTGTCTGCCAGTGCTCTTGGCCAATGTACACCGACTTTCCCTTACCCAAGTCGATGTTCAGGACTCCTAAAGAGCTGGCCAAATCACACCCAGCATTTTCATTCTCTTCGCATTCTCGCATAGTCGCTTCACCGTTTTGGCCAGCTTCCGCAGACTGCGAGGTGTTATTTGTTGCTGCGATGGAAGCCACACCGGTACCGGGTGCTGTCGACGGCGAGTCGACATTCGCATCTCCATGCATCAACGTCACAATCAGATCTTCGAGCCGGCCAATCCGATTTTGCATATCATCGGGGCTCAAAGCGCTATCGCGTGGATTCTTTCCCTTCGTAGCAGAGGTTGCGTAAATGCATGAACTAGTGTTAGGACCGGCCCGTTTCACGCAATTGCTGCATGGGCGATTCCGATCACATTTCCTGGTTGTTGAGTCAGATTGAAGTGTCAAGGTGCCATGTGTGGGTTAGTTACCATCTGCGTTGAGTTGTCAGCCAATATTCAAGGTGCTTTCACGAGCGATCTTACTTTCGAGCTCGACACGGGGAGCAGTTTAAAGGAACTCTGTTTCTCTTCTTGACGATACGGAATTGTTCCTCAAGAGAACTTGGCCCCGAGGGGAGGGCGGAGTTGGTGGATGGGGTGTGGGAGTCATGTTAGGGATGGAGGCTGCAGAAATCCGAAGAGGGGGTTCTGGAATATTTTTGTTGATATGCCTGGATGATAATAACAGTATTATTGGAATGCGACCGAGACTGAAGGGCCCCTGGTTTTCTGCTCTTGAGATGGAAGCCCCTCAACGATACGAAGCAGTGGCTGTCGAAAATAACACGCCAGTATTAGCCGTCTCCTCGTCTTGGTTCGAGGCTCCTGTAAATACCAGGTGCGGTTGCCTCAGTTTTGTTTTGTTTGGCGCAGCTATAATTGCACAGGTTGTTGCAACGTCGGGCCACCGGTCGGAGTCAGCCCAATAACCACGGCGGGTAAGAGTCCGCTAGAGTTCAAGTTGAGCCACTCCAAAGACAGGCCACGGCGCCCGTAAGATGAAGGTAGACTGAGGAGAATTGAAGACTCTGTCGTAATTAGTAATGCTGATGGAGGACAGTTTGAAATCCGACGACGCCAAGCCATGTAGTCTAGGTCATAACGAGGTCTGATTGTCACCGGAAAATACTGAATCCGGGCGCTGACTCGCGCCGGACTTTGCGGAAATAAGAGGAGCGGGGTCATTTTCATCATCTTCTCACCTTTTGTTCCGAGTCTTCAAGGAGCGAGCCACCCACCGTGACATGGCCTAGCAATAGATACCTATACCATCCAAAATAGCATACACATTTGTGTGGATTCTGGGGGTTCATTAGGTTCCGGCCATTCTTT
The DNA here is from genome assembly GCA_003934905.1 of Neonectria sp. DH2. Lineage (NCBI taxonomy): Eukaryota > Fungi > Ascomycota > Sordariomycetes > Hypocreales > Nectriaceae > Neonectria > Neonectria sp. DH2. Next base: position 813,978 of record RQWH01000020.1, on the reverse strand, counting down.
GTGCATGACGGCCTGGGGTGTTATCTGCGGAATTGGGTTGAAGCCGCCAAGGCATCTTGAACGATCAGCTCAATAATTCGAGTTTAGGAAAAAGAAATCATTATGACTGTAGTAGAGGAACGTTTCACAGCTTAGATGGATGGATCCTTGTTGCCTTGCAATCTCAGCGCTGAGCGCTCTTGCTGTTGAACATGAGGTCTTTCTGCAGGAAAGAGGCAAAAGAACGAGGTGGTTGACTAAGCTAGCTACGGGGGAATCATCCCTTATGTACACAGTGATATTATTCCCTTCCTTTCTATCCATTTCCATGAATTCGGTGGTGTAGCTGTTGTGACGTCGGTTGCTTGCTTGTTGGATGTCTGATGCGACTGGCACGTGACACCTTCCGTGACCACTTTCAACACTTGCAACTACTTACCCTGGAGAACATAAACCCTTTTCAGGCTCCGTCCGACCGTAAGTATTATACCCTTTAGCCAACATTTGATTATCGACGAGTAATTAAACAAGGTTGATTATTGGTTCTCTTTTGGTATAGGCATAGATAATTGGATTTCCTCGCCTCTCTCGCGCGACTTCTAAGCGAAGCCTCCGACTGACGCACGAATGTAATCGGAGTCACTGATAAACGTGAGGCCCAGCGAAGATCACGACGACTGTGCAATCAACGCACTAAACAGGAAGAATAACGCCTCTGGTGGCTTCTGGGTGCCCAAGGCAGACCTATTCCTATTCATGGCCGGGTGAACGTGAGGGTTTGAACCTGGCTTGGGCAGCCACCGGCGACATTCGACAGACAAATCAGCCATAAGCGCTTCGAGCGAGTGATTTGGGTTGTAGGACGGCAGGAAAGCTCGGGTGTTGGATTTGATCAGTCTTTCACAGTTCAAATGGAGTCGAAACAACCCGACTTTGTTGTCGTATCCCCGTCTGACTTTCTTCTCCTCCACCAGAATCCGTCCTCCTCAGCCCACCTATACAAAACCATGTGTGCCGTTGTGAGCAATTGAGTTATTCTTCCAAGACCTTGCAAACCCGTAACAGGCTGTTGCTCATCATTGGGGACGAGATTGTAAATCATGTTGGCTGCATTGATTTCTCCATTTCGCGTTGGCTTGAGGGCTAACTTATCTGTGTGAGGAAATCTAGTACGAGAGCTTCGATACCAACGCGACACCGCGACCGCAGTTCGTTAATGCAGCTTATATGAAGGTAGACATGAGAATTGAACCTGAAGACGGGATGAAGATTGAAGGAAAAGCGAGGACTAAAACTAATTGGAGGGAAGCTCTTTTCTGACTATAGGTCCTAGGATGAAGTAGAACTGAGAGAAAACGTTCCTCATAGTCAATATTATAGAGAACTAAAATGAGCCTGAGAGATTCAAAGGACAGAGATGCTTCTCCACAGGAAACGGAAATGGCTATTTGGAAAAGATGAATGCAACTTGGTTTTAATCATCTATAATGATTCGAGTTGATATTGAATGCGAATTTTTCAGATCCGATACGACCCTAGTCTAAAATGCTCAGGTATTTACATGAAAGCGAACTAATTGTTCTTGATCCCAGCGCATGCTTTGCACCATTAATCTGTCATTAGGGTTCGTCGTTTAGAGACCACAGAACTTCTTGTCGACACGGGTGACGCTAGTGTCAATGCGGCCGAGCTGAGTAGCCTGGTTGCCAGTGAGAGCGTCCATGGCCTTCTTGCCGACATTGAGGCCGTTGGCAGCGTGGTCAATGGCCAGAACGTAAATGGTCTTGCCCTTGTAGGTGGCCTTGAAGCAGAGGCCGCAGTTGGGAGAGTTCCAGCCAGCAATGGCCTGAGCGCCACCGATGTAGGGGAATCGGGGGATATCGCTCTGCTTCTTCCAGGTGGGGTGCTTGGTCATGAGGCCGTTGACACCGTCTGAGCAAGAGACAGCGGTAAGGGATCGGGTGGGGTCATCGTAGCCAACGTCGTAGGAGACTGTGGTTAAGGTGTTAGTGAAATTGCTAGTGTTGATAGCTTGGTGAGAGATAGAACTGACCAGAGATGGCTGAAGCAGCAGTGGCGAGGGTGAAGATGGAGAGGAGGTTGGACAGCTGCATGTTTGCGGTGTTGTTTGTTGGATGATTAAAATGGAGATGGAAGAAAGTTTGTTGTTTGTTGTTGTTGAAAGGCTAAGAAGGTTGAGTGTGTGAGTGATGATGGAAGACTAATTGAGGGAGACTTGACGTCCCTCTTTATACATAGAGGACGGGATCGATGCACTGGAAGCCCAAAGTTAATCCTGCATAGTAAGTCCAAATCCAGGATACCCCAACGGTCATTTCTCCGAGCCATCGAGGTCACTTCCCCGAATGACATCAGATGCCGGAATGCGGCAGCTCGTATTAGTGGGGAGATGGTGAGGATCTATTTTCATCCCATTCCTAACCATGGATGGCCCTACTTCGTATAGCCTCCCGTGCATCGCCAGCGTCTTAGCCGCTTACGGTAGTACTATCTTACCCTCGGCCTGGCCTGTCCAATCATAGCCCGTTAAAATCTGACTGTGGGGCAGTGTTTCTCGTATTCCACTCAAGTCCGGCGCTGCCGGGCTGAGAATAGGTTTAGCCTGATGCGCCCGTGCCGGGTCCAGAGCTCGCTAGCAAGTTGTCAGAAGATCATCTCTGTGCTTTCCGAGCCTAGGCCCTCGCATCCGGCTTTTATACGATTCTACTACGTTACTTTATCCACAGCTAGTACAGTGTTTGACTTTGGCATCCGACAGTAGCAGTGGCTCGTAAAGGGTGGGATCCTCAATGACCTGACCCTGAATAGCGGTGAGGTTGTCATACACTCTACTAAGCAGCCACTGACGGTATGAACCATCTCGGCCTAGGTTAGGGAGTGGCTGTCAACAGTGGCACCACTCTATTTCACCTGCTTGATAGCTGCAACGTATCCATCTATCTGACCATCTGTTGAGATCGTTTTGAATGTTCCGAAATTTTCCCTCTCTAGGCGACAAGACAGCTCCACCCGCAACCGTCGATAATGTGTCTTTGAACTTTTCAATCATTATTTCGGCTCCATCTTTGTAGCAATTAACCAGGTCTCGTGCATAGTGATACCTGGTTTCGGTGTTGTTAAGCATCCCGATCATAACAGGAGCTGCTACATTGATGCGGTTCTCAATATCAGTGGGATTGGAGCCCTTCCAGCCGACGCCAATCCAGTCCACCCCGAGATATTGACAACAGAATCTTGATGAATAGAAGGGTTGTGGCGACACCTGCTCGCTGGGTGTAAGCTCGTACGCCAACAATACATACCGCATTCCATGAATGCCGAGAAGAGCCGGGTATACCTGATCTGGGTCCATCGGAATAGGGATAAAAAGCAAAGTGATGATATCAAACAGCATGAAGCTCTTAATCAAACAAAGTTTTTTCTACGCGGTTAGCTTCGATTTTGGCTAAACACCGTGTAAGTGAAACTGGACATTTTGGATAGGGAAATTATATTTTCGCTTGCCGGTAGGTGGGGACTGCATGGTATATGATTGCTGGAAAAAAGAAACCTGTAGCTAATACGGGATTCGGCGTCCTCCAATCCAAGTTGAAGTACTTCCCGTCACTTGAGAGCATCACAAAACTCGATGAGAGGTACCGGGGGCCGCTAGACAGCGATCAGAGTCATCAGAATGACGCACAAGTTCCTCACTACGGTCAACACTTTAAGGTCGCCGCATCTGGGTTTAGCCGTGCTGCCCGCTTTCGTGTCAGTCGCTTCTGCTCGCGACGCCTTCAACCTATTACTCAGCAAACCGCAGCATTTTTCTTGAAAACTCTCGACAGAAAGGTACGAATTGCATTGCGAGAAACCAATGAATGACTTCCTCAAATATTTGAGACAAACAAGGCTGCATTTTACAGACTCACCTCGTTGTAAACAACCAACGAGCCAACAACAGTGTTACGTTATAGTGCGAACGGGCCATTCAAACATTGCATGCACCCTGCTCTTCTGAGAAAGATTACCCCTTTTTCACAACATTAGCAAGTACACATCCTTCTGCCGCCATGGCAGACCCAGAATAGATGGCGCGCCTGGCTCGCATCAGACAAGAGGGCGAACAAAGTAAAGCCAGAAATCAGCAGCACAGAGAAGAAGCCCGCCGGAAGAACGAGCTTCGTTGGGCACGAATGATACCCAAGGACCATACGGCAAACGTTGAAGATGAGAAGCGGGCCCAAGCCATCAGGAAGAGGTTAAAAGCGATTATAGGCCTAGACCTCGTCGTGATGGCTCTCCGCCGAGAGTACCTCAACCCGGATCAGCAAGCTGCTCTCTTTGGGCAGACTTTGCATGAGCCTGACCAGACGGCGTTTTTGCGCTCGCTGAATGGCTACAAAGAAGGGATGGGCCCTACTTTGATCTGGTTGAGGCTATTATCAGCGTTGACCAGCTTCTGTACGGTTTCAGACATCCAGTAGACTTCAAGGAGCTTTTACGTGGTGGTAAATATCTACTGCTTGCTTGTCAAGTCGTTTATTCTTCATCGACGTGGTCGATAGCGTCTCATAGGATAGTCGCCGTGGCTTGTTCCAAGAATGCAGCTTCACTCAAGCGGACGTCGCGTTTGCTAATATGTTCTCAAGTTTTGTAGGCTTGTCGGGCTATGTGGGGTTGATTTCACTGACTTGGACTCATGGGGGTTGTTACCTGAGACAGGGCACACAGAGGCATCGACCCAGACTCCATCAGCTCTCGCCGCTATTTTTCAGCCTCTTGATCGTCATGAACCAACGTGGTAACCCGTGCCTTGCAGCAGTAAGCTCTTCTTCCACATTTCCCTTCGTCCGATTTGTCGTTCAACGCTACCTTGACAAATGGTGAAGGGCTGCCTGTATTATCTCACATCCCCTCACCCGCTTCCGTGTAGTAAAGATCGCAGCCTTCGTCATAAATGCTGCTAATCTGAGGGGCAGTCCTCATCACAATCAGTCCACCTGTGTCGAAGCCGGCCCCGGACCCAGTCTCTGTTGCATCGTCGTCGACCGTCTTGCCGTGGTGCGCTTCATTGGATAGCTCGTCTGAGGGTTGAGCTGAGCTTTGCTAATAACCAGAGAACCAAAGACCGATTGAAGGAAGTATCTTGAAATGCAGCTGGAAGTTTCAACCCATGGATGGTAATTAAGCTCAATTTAAAAACGATAGGATAGGCGAGGGGATTGCATTCATCGTTCCAATCTTTCCATTGTTTGTGAAGGTTAACAGCCAAAACTGCCGGATTCGTGAAAATCTTTTCGCAGAACCTTAATCCATGATCTCTATTTCACCCTTCAAACTGTATTCTGTGATAACTGCCCCATGACTCTAAACTTCTTTCCTCTATAGCATAATACCCATGGGATAGGTACCATTAGTAGTGCAATGAAAGCCAACATGTTGAAGCCCAGATAATACCCAACCGATCATAGATGCGGAGACGAGTGGTGGGAAGCTACTCGCCATAGAGTTACGCAGAAACGTGCTCGCAGCCACGGTACTTGCACCGTATTTCGATAACGTGTCAATAGTGTAATTAAGTGCAGCCTGGATATGGATATTAGCACAATTTCGAATGTGCAACTAATAGAGCAGGCTTGATGTGTCATCGAAAACTGGAGGGAATCATCATGGAACAACAACGGAAACAACACACGCACTCGTTGCAACTCGGTGCAGGTTGCCGAAGAGGATACAGTTCTTTACGCTTATTTCCAACTACAAGACACTCCGCTGTCGGTTCCCTACAATCTGTTAAACAATAAATACTGGTACAACAATTTATCAACGCAGTATAGTATAGGCTAGAATTGTTGCTGTCACGTGGTGGTGTCATGGAATTGCCCTTCATCAGTATAGATTTACCATGACCATGCAGAACAAAACCAGCCCATTCGCATGATAACGACATAGCAAAACTGGTCGCCAGGGGACTCGAAGGCCGGTGGTCTAGGGGTTTGGTTCCTTATTGTAGCGTGTATATCTCCTTAATGAGAAGACTCGGTCGACTTTATTACACTAAGGTCGTGACCGACTGGTAGTATAATCCTGAATAAGGGGGGGGGGGGGTTTGGCTTCAGGTAGGTATTAGACTTAACTATTTGCCTCTGTTTCGAATCGCCTAACTGGTATATCACTGTATTTGGGTTGCTGGATAAGATGGATGGGATTCAAAATATCTATGGCATGTTCTCATTTAGCCAGACTAGATTCTCGAATCCACGACATTTACAATAAACCCTCTCAGCAACTGAATCTCGAACAGCCCCCAAGGGACACCCGCTAGACATGTGCCAGACAGTTGCTTAGCCGGACTGACCCTGGAGGTCACAACCTCCCTGGCTTGGCACGCATTGACCGCCCGTGAAGATAGCAGTCTTGCAGTTGGTGAACGAGGCGCGGCGGTCGCGGCCGTTCTTGACAAAGTCGATGACGAGGATTCCACCGACGCTGTTAATGCTGAGAGTACCTCCATCAACACCACGACTAGCTCTGCCGAGGGCGCCGTCCGCATACTCCTTGCACGAGCCGGCGAAGCCTTCGGCCCGCTGGGAGGAAGCACCGTCGGCGGGGGCCAGGGTGATCAGGCATTCCCGAACGCAGTTAGGGCTGCCAGAAGGACCCGAGCCAGTGCCGTTGTCCTTGACCGAGATGGTGAGGGCGCTGCCGGTGAATGCGGCAAGCATGACGATGGTAGAGGTGACCTTCATATTGGCGAGGTAGGCAAAGAACTTGAGGTTGGCATAAGTCAGAAGCGCTCTGCGATCTCTCGGTTGTTTAGTGAAATCTTACCAGGATATAGTAACAGAGAGTCTGATAGAAGATGGTGTGGTAGTGATGGTTTGGTGTAGAGAGGTGATAGAGATAATGAAGAGAGCAAAGACGGCCAGAGGCGGGCCTCTTTATATCTCCCGTACTTGCTTGGGGAGCCTGGCGGTGCTGCGACTGTCGAGAAAAAATGTCTCCCTTGAAGCCTTCACTTCGCTTGCAACTGTCCTTCTCTTCCGCTGCAAATTCGCATCGAATTGTGGCTTCACATGCTTCAGTCTTGCTACCGAAAGAACTGAGACACAGAGTAGTCTATGACATAACTACTCGCATTAGCTTGTAAGAGAAGAAGAGACTATACGGCCTCATGGTCAAATGAGCTTCTCTTTTGGGAACAAAAGCAGTATAATTCGTATAAGAAAGCCTCTTGGCAAGAAATCTTAACCTTCAGCCCCTACTACGCCTCCTCGGGAATTGCGGACGTCAACGCGATTTCAAGGGATGACTGTCATCTTCATTGGCAAAGAAGAAGAGTGTGTACAAGTACCTCGATTCCTCTATCATTTACACTGGTCGATCTGTACTGCAACAATGACTTCGGAACTCGGATTTACATCTTATTGTGGGATCAGGTGGCAAGTCTTGAATATCATGCAACTAACGTTTATAATCTGTGCTACCACCTCCTAGGTTAGGTATAAGGGCCCCTTTTTGGGTGACATAGTTTTGTAGAGGCGGCCGCCTCGTATTCCGCCAAACGATTATTTTACATCATCCAAGTGGACTGCAGAGTCGATCACCTCACTGGTCGTCTAGACCCCCTTTTGGGTTAGTTTGGTAGAGGCGGCCGCCTCGTGCTCCGCCGGTCGATTATTTTACACCACCAAGTGGGCTGCAAGGTCGATCTCGGGAGAGATTTGAGTGTTGCGAAGACTGATTGGGAAAGCTGCAAGCCCGAAAGGGAAGCGGCGTGATGCCTGCTGGTATCATTGTATGGCTTTTACATCCTTGCGGAAATACACACGTCATTGATCCACCAACATTACTCTGGGTTAGTGGCATACACACACATCACCACACCCTGGTTGGGGAAATGGATCTAAACAGATACCTCTATTTGAATAGCTTCGGAACATAGAATGATGTTGGTGCAAGGCTGAGGTGCTCTCAGTTCATTCTGGAGTAAGAACTATCCCAATCCAAGGGAAGCTAGACGATAAACGATCCCCTTTAGAGCATGCCTGTCGTTTTAATCCGTCATAGCTCTAAGAAGAAGAGATAGCCGCAGTGAAGCTCAGCACTTCTGCACAAACATCTCACTGGCAAATATGCAACCGAGGTGTTATGATTCGCAGAGCAAGTGACCAGAGATGACGACTAAATCTTTAATAATCCTCTTAAAAGCATTTGGTGTAACAACTAAAATACAGCCTCAATTTCTGTACAGTGCCTCTAATCGTTTACTCAGAGGAACTAGCTAGAATGTTAGGCACCCGAAGTTAGATTCTAGTTCAGCAGTACATGGCCTGTTGCATTTCCATGATAATTGTGACCCCTTCGCTCCAGAATCACGTAGGGCAGAATACCCCCTTAATGGCCGAGTCTAAATAACTAAGGCGTGCAAATTGGGGTACATACATGAGATTACGGTCTGTTGTTCCGTTGTCTACCATTGATACGACAGGACAAACGCAGCAGCGCACCTGGAATGCTTACCTCAGTTCTTCCATCCATCCCGATGCCTGTCGCTAAACCCCCGATAGTTATATTAATTGTACTGACCGAGTTAGATCATATGTACTTAGGTGGTGCTACAGTCGACGTTGCCAGGGTCTGCGGACCTCGGAGCCGACGTCGATTCAGTGACAGTGGCCTGTAAACGTGTCAGTGCTCAAGGGCCAATTGGAATTAGTCCAACCTTTCAAGTCGCGGTTTCCTCCCTCATCCAAGCTCCCAGTAGAAGCAATTGCATTTCCTTTCAAGTTAATTGAGCTTATCAAAGATCCAACGCGCCACCCATCCTCATCCCATTCAACCCAGGCAACAAGGACCGATCGTATTAAGATGAAGTACAGTATTCCAGACAATACATGTTGCCGAGGTACAAATGCTTCGTTCATTTTGTTGGCAGGCACCAAGCTATGAGGCCTCCTACAGGTGGAATAATCAATCCGTTACCAACCTGAGCGCGTGGGCTGAAAGTCGCTCATACGTCATAACCTGAATACTACGGAGAGGACTTACCACTACAGGGCCTATGATGGAATCTCCCCAAGGCAGGTGATGGTTAGAGCTCCGGAAGCGCGAACAGTGCTTGCTGCTCATGACCCCGGAACCAGATTCCTCGCTTCGGCTTTCTACTCACGCACCGACGCCTGGGGTAACGAAGGTGGTGATCTACTCGGCAGCATCCTGTTTTATCAGATCATCTTATCTCTAGTCATAGTCTAGCGGCCGGATGAGTTGGCTTAATAACACAGGCTTGAGAACCTCTTATTAAACCTTTGTCTTAGTTCGGCTTTAGCGTGGGGCTCAAGTTCACAACAAAGGTAGTTCCTCAATAAACTCCGATTTCGAATGGGAAAGAGGAGTCATTATACCGAACAATTATGAAGAGTTTGGATCCACAAACTTGTGATCACGATACATTGCATTTTCCTTGGCTGTCCCACCCCATGCCTAATACGCCTCCTAGCAGCTGTTTCTAAGAGCACTCCTTCAGGCAAGCCTGTTGGATTGGGACGATGCACAAGCCATTGCTCAGCCCTATGTTGTGGCAGTCTGTCGCCTTCTTCCCTAAAATACACGCTTTGTAGTCCGTATATCCATAGCAATCGCCGCGAACCTGGAGGTTGTTGCCGTCTGTAGGCAAAGCGAAGCCCAGAGTTGATAAAGCCACGGCGGCGATGAGGAGTTTCTTGGTAGTGTTGGTAACGTAAGCTGTGATACTAAGGCCTAATACTCCTGCGACTTACAGACGGGGAGAACATGATGAAAGCTCAGGGGAATTCCGCTGGCGTACGTTCTTTGTGCAGTAAAGAAGTAATGGAAGGAATTCTTGACGGATTCCAGTGATAAGATTAAGGGGATGGCCATGACTATTTATGTGAAACGATGAGCCACGAGCGTGGGGGTATATTATGGTATAATTAGTCCTTGCACTGCAAATATTTATGGCACAATTATCAATCTGATGAATCGGCCAGGGCCCACACAGCGACGAACCGATCCCCGTCTCAGCTGCCATGCGAGGCGGTGCCGAACAGCTGATTGATAAGATCAGATTAGCTGGTTGATGAAGTGACAGCATATGCTAGCAGAGCAGGGATCCAGGTTAAAGTGCGTCGGCAGGGTAAGCGCTACCGTCAAGCCGTCCTAGCCGGAACTACACTCGCCTGGAACGCGGACATGTCGAAGTAACTGCAACAGGTTGAACATGTACGTAACGATTACGGTAAGTTTTTCTTTCACCCCGGATAGTATTAATCGACCTTGGCCAACCAGATTTGGCCAACCAGATTTGGCCAGTGCCATCATGTTTAGAGGGGGGAAGCATGCATAGTTGTTACCTGATGGCTCGAATTGGATAACTTTCTCTTTACGATTAATACTTGACACAACATAGAAACTTAACGCAATGCCCCGATGGCAAAGGCGGCGGTGTCGTGCGTCATGGCGAGGCCCAATGTAGACAGCATTATGGCCTGAGCAGGGCAGCGTTATGGCCGGGGCAGAGCGGCATTATGGCTACGTAGGGTCACCCTATCCGCACGCCCCCACGCCATGTATACTGTGTGCATGCGCCGTGTGTGTTCCATCACTACATGCAGCTCCGTCGAAGGATCTCAGTTGATTCAAAGAGGATAAATATTCGTAGAAATGTTGTTTTCGGTTCTAGCCTGTCGTCGCTGTTCGCATCCAAGTTAAGCTAGCTCAGATCCATTCTCCTCCGAAAACAGCCGATAGATGCTTCTAAAGTCTTTGCCTTTACACTTCTCACTTTCAACAGCTCGGCTGAACAAGTCTTGAACCACAGGTGCCAGGACACTTTTGGCGTTGAGTTGTTGACTTAGCTCAATCGACATGTCGAGCACGCCTCGGCACAGTTCTGTTGTGAAGCCTCCTTCGAAGTCGCTGGCGGAGGAGGCGATAGGAGAAATGCCTTTGACAGGATTCTGTTCCCGGCTGTTACGCGACATTCCCGTCGAGACGTTGATGACTCCTGCCAGGACAACAGGGTCTAGCCCGTATAACCGCCCCATGTTCATCCCTTCGCAAACTCCAATCATGTTGACAGCCGAGAGGTAGTTATTGATCAGCTTCGTTGCCAACCCAGCACCAGTTCCGCCACAATGAAAGATGCTTTCGGGCTTTCCCATGTTGACAATGACAGACTTGACTTGCTCAAACACTTCTGTGCTGCTGCCAACCATGAAAGTTAGCGTGCCGGCGTTGGCGCCGCCCACACCTCCAGAGACCGGCGCATCGGCGAAAACTCCAAGTCCCGACTGTTTTACGGCCTCTCCAATGTGCTGTGATGTCTCAACATCAATTGTTGAACAATCGATGAAAGTTTTGTTCTCTACTTTCTCCGAGGAATCAAGGGAGAGAAGGCCAGTGCGGGGGTTGGTGAACACCTCGCGAACATGCTCTCCCCTGGGGAGCATGGTTATAATGATATCCTAATATCTCATCAATGATCTATGATACAACTGAAGGATCTGAACGACTCACGCTTTTCATGCAAATCTCCCTGGCGCTCGTCACCACCTGGATGTCGCCGGGAGTTTCAGCAACCCATTGATCACGGCGTTCTGCAACAACCTCGCACACGTATAGGGTCGAGCCTTCCGGAATCTTGGCTCTCAAGTTCTTGGCCATACCACAGCCCATAACTCCAAGTCCGATGAAGCCATACGACCTTGCGGGTGAGGTCGTCTGGTCGGCCATGATCAAGTTCCGCGACAGAGACCGGTTGTTGACACCGAAGGCTAGGCGACGGGGAATGAAGAAACTTGGGGGCAACACAAGGGTGCTAATTAACGTGATCAGTAATGTTGTCTTCATCAAGCATTTGTATGAAGAATTAAAGTAGATATCAAGTTGCCTATCTGGTTTGGGGTAATCACAGCAGTAGTTGGGGATTGAACTCAGTTGGAGAGGTGTAGTGTGGGTCAGCCCGTCTGGTGCGGGCATTTAAAGATGGGGTTGAAACTGATGGAACACCGCCTATCTTTGCCTTGAACGGCGAGTACGTGGATTCTACCAAAACTGAGACTAGCTATTAAACATGGCATTGGGGGTGAAAACAAATTCACCAAAGCATTAGTGCGCCCGCTTTAGAATATCAAGCGTTTCTTCTGTGGCCGCAAACCAAGGTACGGATGAAGATGCGTAAGGAATTACACCCTGGTCTATCATGTATCCAACAAGTCTAGTCAATTACCAATATCTACCTATACGCATCTAGAACTACAGTGAACCAGGAAAAAATCTGCCTCCCTTTCTCGCTTGATTCGCCCACCCAGCATCGTGAGCAAAGATGACTTCCACATGGCCCAAGTCACCCGGATCCTCTAGGGTATCCCTAATGGCCGCAATTGTTCTCTCAGCCAAAGCTTTATCTTTATGAATACAGCACACAGCGCCACCATACTCTTGGTCAATCCATGTAGCAACGTCTTTCTCGCCCGTCAAAATTCGCTCGTCGTGGCACGCATCTCCAGCAAGATAGACGTGCTTCCCGTCTCCTAGGCGGCAGAGAAGGTTGATGTGGCCGTCAAGGTGACCAGGAGCCGAGACTATGTACACACTCCCGTCGTTGAAGATATCCAACACTGCTTCGAAACGGCCCTTTCGCTGCCACGGCTTTTCAAAATGGTGAACAAGTTGTTGAGTCCGGGGCTCAAGGTAAATGACATCTTCATCAGGTGGCGGCGTATTAGGAAGACCGGCTGAGCGCAGTTCAATAGTTCTCTTCAGGTCGAGCATGCCCTTTTCGAAATGGTTATGACTTCCGACACCGCTCACTCTGCTGGAATCGATCAAGTCAACTGCCCCTGGCCCGACGATGTAGGTAGAGTTAGGGTAGTCCGACGGCATGCCGACATGATCCCAGTGAAGATGACTGAAAACAACCAAATCAACATCATCAGGCGTGAGTCCACCCAAGGCAAGAGATGCCACAGTGTCAGGCTCTCCGGAAAGTGGTTGACGCGTCATCGCATGTTTGTAGATTGGCTTCGGGTAGTCCTCGAGCCTCCGCCGAATACCAAGGTCAAAGACCAGCCGAGTTGTATGTTGAGTGGCATGACTTGTATGTTGAATCAAGAAAGAAAGTGACGGCACTGTCCTTTTTGTCGAAGGGTCGTCGAGCGGCGTGACAAAGAACCGCTCAGGCAAAGTGAGATAACCAGCTGACAGCGCGTGGACGGAGACAGAACCGTGGGCATGCATTTTGATGTTGGGCTCCAATAGAAGCGGTGATTTGAAGAGTTTCAACAAAAAGACATAGATCCGGCCAGGGAGTCACAATCAAATACCTAGTCCGTACGAGAGGGTCATTGAATTTTGCAGAATCATGCCGTGAGCTTGTTGCCCGCTATCGACCGGGCTCGGGTTTCCCCAAATGGAAAGCAAAAGCTACTCCAACGAATTGATGATCCGAGTAAAAAGCCTATTAGACGTCAAACCACACCTTTTACAGTGATTGAATTGCTTATGTGCCCGTTGGGGAGACCTCAGCATGCCGAAGTGTTGGGGCTTTATTGGAGAAGAAAAGAGTCTTGGCACGGCCCTTGGAGGCATTGGGGATACAATTCGCCTCATTGTATAAAAAACGGCTTGTAGTCAATAAGTCTAAGCTTCTCCAATTGCTCTAGAATAACCCTTACTCAAGCCGTCATAGTAAATTTCCACATTATCTCGCCAAGATGTCGACTGACAAGCAATTCGATAAGCTGCACACGGACATGTTCGAGCTTGGTCTCCAGAACCGTCGCGAGGTGGTCGGAAACGCCTACGTCGACGCCGCCCTTCGAAACGGTTCAAGCGAATTCGCGTATCCCAGTCAGCAGCTCGTTACCGAGTAAGTTACTCCATACGCCCCTAGTCTGCCCTCATTGCTCACAGGATCAAAGATGGTGCTGGGGTAATGTCTGGTCTCGCCCTGGACTGGAGCGCAAGCAGCGCAGTCTCTTGAGTACGTGCCTTCATATCAGTCGTTGGGGTCACTGGAAGTTGGGGTATTAACGCTAGTATTGTAGACATCGGCATGTTAATCGCGCTGAAGAGCTGGCCTGAGCTGGGAATCCATGTCCGCGGCGCTCTGAACAACGGCTTGACCGAGTTGGAGATCCGTGAGGCCGTCCTCCATGCCACCATCTACTGCGGAGTACCTGCCGGGGTGGAGGCAATGAAGGTAGCCGAAAAGACCATAAACGACATGGTTTCTAAGGGCGAGCATAAGAGGGAGCTGGCTGAGGTATCGCCGCAGGCTAAGAGCAGTAGCTAAATACCTAAATTGGGACACATTGGACTATACACTCTGTTACATGTTCTGTCTGAGAAATGAATAAGGTGGAGTGAACTGAGAAATAGATCTGTGATTTATGCCGTACAGGAAAATTCCAAAATCGACTTGATCAATTCAACAACCCTAGAACGTGTTTGGTCTTAAGTCGCCAGCCAGCGACAAGTGAGATCCCCAAGATTTTCTCCTACGCTAGACTCACACGGTAGTGGACTTGTCACCTAGCCCAAAGTGATATCGTAGCACTATACTCAACGAAAGATGGGGTAAAAGAAAGGGGACGAAAGTGTCTCGTTGGTTCAAGCCAACAAGCCCCCGATGCCCGACCAGTGTTCCAGACCGACCACCTCCTCGCTTCGATGACATCCATCACGACCTAACATGCCCTCTCCGCACTTTCAATCTCCGCATGACCTGTGCTGGGACTGTTAGTCTCTCCGCATTCTCCCCGCAAACTCCTCTAGCTCTGGATACTGACTAGCCCAGCGCACCTGGCCCCGGATTTTCTCCCCCATTTTATTGACCACCCCCCACTCCCTTGGAGTCTGGCAGGGAATGTGTGGGGAGCAGGGGCTGTATACAGCAGGTCGAATGATTCTCGATACGGTATTTACTTGGCGTTGATACTCGTTTTGGTCTGAAGAAGATATAAACTACATCCTGTGCTCTTGTACCAGCTGTCTCGATTTCTCACCTCATCAATTTGCTGCATCGTGACAGTTACTCAGCAGCAATGGCTAACACAAGTACGCGATATAACTTTTTAGTTATTTTCTTTGTTGCTCTGGGCTCCTTCACCTACGGCTTCAACTCTGCGATCAGTGGCTCAGTTCTGGGTCTCTCATCCTTTTTGAACTACTTCAACTTGAGCACCACTGGCTCAAATGCCACCAAAGGCAATCATCTGATCGGAGGTTAGTCCCGTTACACATAGGTTCCGTGTCATTTTAAACAGAGAAAAGAACCTAATCAAGCTGAGTGATTAGCAAACAATGGTCTCTTCGCAGGCGGTGGAATCATCGGGTGCCTCCTCGTTCCCTGGTTGCTTGATGCTTCCGGACGCCGTACTGCTATTCAGATCACGTCCTTGATCTGCGTCATCTCCGCGGCTCTTCAGGCGGGATCCATGCATATTGGTATGCTCCTGGCTGGTCGTTTTCTGAATGGTATCGGCGTCGGCATGATGGATGTGGCTGTTCCTATCTACCAGTCGGAAATCTCACCCGCCAAAGTCCGAGGTCGCATGGTTGGATCGCACGGTTTCCTTGTTGTGGTTGGATATGTAAGCCTACCCCCTAGAACCGTCAATTCATCCGTGTCCTAACCATCCCTGTGTGCTAGGCCTTGGCTGGGTGGGCTGGCTACGGATGCTTTTTTATTACGAACGCAGCGCTTCAGTGGCGCTTGTGCCTCGCATTCCAGATTGTCGCCCCGATGCTTCTCCTGGCTGGCTCTCCTTGGATGCCAGAGTCGCCGAGATGGTTGTGCAAAATGGGGAAAATCACAGCTGCCCGTCAGATCCTCGAGAAACTTCACCCGGATGGCCAACACGAAGGCAACTCTTTTGCCGAGAACGAACTACAACAAATATGCAAGCAGCTGGAGATTGAGAACCATGGAGCCACATCCCACGGATGGCGACAAGCATTTTCCCAAAAGTCTTTCCGTAAGAGGCTTCTATACGGATTCTTCGTCCAGTAAGAACCCACATGGTCTGAATTAGAGTGTACTTACTAACTATGGCAAACAGATGCATCGCTCAGTCGACTGGCGTTCTCGTCGTAAACAACTATCAGATTATTCTGTACAACGGTCTGGGTCTTCACGGATCCATCTCTCTCCTCCTTTACGCCTGTTACAACTCTCTGGCAGCGTTCATGAACTTTGTCAACAGCCTGATTCTAGATCGCTGGGGACGAATTCGCATCATGGTCATCGGACTCATCGGCTGCTCGCTATCGCTGTCTGGATTCACCGCCATGGTTGCTGAATTTGTGGGAACAAACAACAAGATCGGTAACGGATTCGGAGTCTTCTTCTTGTACCTCTTTGTGTTCTTCTACGGGGGCAGCATGGATGCCTCCTCGTACGTCTACTGCGCTGAGATCTTCCCGACTTCGATTCGCGCCCATGGCGTCGGCTTTAGTGTATCTGGCCTCTTCATCATGACGCTCATCTACACGCAGACCGCTCCGACGGCCTTCGAGAATGTCGGATGGAAGTTCTATCTCATCTTCATTATTATTCCCTGGATCGGAGCCTTCGTCATGGCCAAGTACTTTCCCGAGACGGCCGGACTTACGCTGGAGGAGATTGCGGTTCTGTTTGACGATGAGGCGGCACCAAACCCTGCCATCTCTGGAGACTTCAAGGCACCAGTTGTGGACGAAGTGTTCAACGCTACACACTCTTCCTTGAGCACCAAGGCTCGGGATGCTGATGCGGAACATGCTGAGATGCGCGACATGTAATGGGTGTATTTCAGTGGTTGTATCTGTGCAGATGGACATATTTGCAAGTCGGCACTCTATTATAGATGTCTAGATTTGACTAGATAGCTTGAATACAATTTGAACGGTTGATTAGCCATAAACAACACAGCAGACGCGAAGTTTGAAGCTTAGAAATAAAAATGCATTCCACCCGTATTGTGGAATGAATCGACCTTTGTATCAATAGATGTACCTTCAAGTAGACCTCTTTAACCCCGAATGAATGACCCGCTGCGGGAACTTTCTCTGAGTAATTGTGGTGTCGGAACTTTTGCAAAGCCATCAGGGCCATGTGGACGGTCGAATTTCTTCCCCAAAGGCCACGCAGCGTAGTCGACCTAGTGAAGAACCCCTCCCCCACATTCCACAGTAACTAAATCTGTTCCCATCTGGTCGGAGCTAGCTGCGAAGCCTCCTCTCCCAATCTTGGTCACAGTGACGCAAAACTAACCCAGCATCGTCTTTGGAAGTAAAAAGGACCAATGAATCCTGCTCATCCATATCTCACCCTTCATTCAATATCTTTAGTCCTCATTCCACCACCACCTCGCCTCGTCCTATCAAGAGTCATCTACAATCAAAATGCCTAACCTGGTTCCAACATCGCCAACAATGCTAGCCGCTGTCGTGGAGCGGTTTGGTCAGCCGTACACCATGAAGCAGATCCCTCGCCCGTCATCGCCGAAGGGCCACGACATTCTCATCAAGGTCCTGGCGGCATCATACTGCCATACCGACACCGTCTTCGCATCTGGCGCCTTGTCACAGGAATTACCGCGAATTGGATGCCACGAGTTCGCCGGCGAAGTGGTGACTCTTGGCCCAGACGTGTCAAGCAGTCGAGGCATCTCACCGGGCGTTCGAGTTGGTGTTCCAGGGCGTGCGTATCATCCCTGTGGCACATGCTACGAGTGCACACATCCTGGTCAAGACGAGATGGGCTACTCCCCGTATTGCCCTCACGCGGGCAACTTGGGTTTGACGCGAGACGGCGGCTTTCAGGAGTACTGCCTCGTCGACAGTCGCCAAGTTGCTCCACTTCCAGATGGCTTGTCCGCGATACAGGCCGCACCGTTGATGTGTGCGGGCCTGACAATATGGGCCGCTTTACATCACGAAAGAGTGAAAAACGCCGAAAGGGTGGGAATTATCGGGGCTGGGGGAGGGTTGGGACACCTGGGAGTGCAATTTGCCGCACACCTGGGCAAAGAAGTTCTCGCTATCGATGCTAATGATCAATCTCTGGAGCTCGTACAGCGCATCAAGAACAGCCTAGGCTCAGCAGGTTCACATCTACACATTGCGGACGCCCGCAGCACAGAAATAGACGACATGAGGCTCACGGGCCGAGACTCGCCTGGGGTGTCGCCAACGGAGCGAGGCCTGGACGCGGTGATTCTACTTCCCGAATCCCAAAGAGCGTTCGACATGGGCATGAAGCTACTCAAGAATCACGGGACTATGGTTGTTGTGAGCTTCCCCCAGGAGAAACTCGCCGTCAGCGCCCATGATCTCGTGTTTCGCGACATCAGCGTGGTTGGCAGCTTGGTAGGGAGGAACCATCAGCTGAGGGAGATGCTCGACTTTGCAATGCAACATAGAGTATCGGCCGAGATCAAGACGTTTGCTTTCGATCAGCTCAACGAGTTGGTCAAGAAGAATCATCAAGGGGTGGGAGGAAAGCTGGTGATTGATATGACGCTGTAGGTGCGCAGAATTCAAGTCAAATCAGTAAACATTGAGACACGACAGGTCGTTACGTGACGCTAATAATTAATGTACATGCAATAACACGGTACCTTGTATCATTCTCTACCTAACACATCCGCCACAATTGACAATCCGGCTCCTATCATATGCACTAGTTCAAACACCTGGAAGCCTTTGAACGTCTCTGCCCAAATACGAATAGTCGATGCTGCCAGACGCTGGATACGACGCGCATGGTCTTGACCAGCATCATCTAGACCTTCATTCCATTCCGTCTCTCGTACGAGGCTGGCCACCATGTTGACAAGCTTGTGCTCGTCGGGGCGTAAAGAGTCTATGCCTGAAGCCTCGACATCAACAGCAAGCGCCCGCAGCCAGTGGGTAAGTAGAAAAGCGCATTCCAGATTGCAGAGGGAGTGTTGAATACTCCAATTGAGTGTTTGCGTACGGGCTACAAATGCAATGCCCACGCGGACTGGAACGCTGAGAGCGTGGATGCATTGCAAGACGGCACGGTCGAGGTGAGGTGATCGGTTGCAGACATGAACTTTAGCGTTGGTAAAAGCCTGGGCAATGTCCATCGGATCACGAGTCATCAACTGGCGGCCTGGACCTGTGTTTGCATTCAGTCGGATATAGACCAGACGAAGGAGCGCTGTAGAGTTGAATCCCAGGGGGCCCTTGGGGGATGATGGATCCAACGTCGACTCGTGAGTCGCCTCCCAAGATTCCTGCCATGCGCGCAAAGCCGCTTCAATGTTCTTGACAACCTCCATGCTAAGCGAGCTTGTAGAGTCTGCCAGACAGGTCGTGGCATTGCGCACAAAGAAGATCTGCTGCAAGAGACCGTGAATCAGGACGTAATTCCCAAAGGCAGAGACGGATCCCTCGTGATGGATCGCCACGCCAGAAAGCAGTTGGTTCAGGACCTTTTGGAATGGCCGCTGAGGCAGTGGCTCAGTCGCACGTATATGGCGCCATAGCTCTGCGTTAGGAGCTTGCCACTCTGATGCGCACGCGGGGAGGCTGATGCGAACTTCTTGGTTCAAGACCATTGGGGGAACATTGAATGCGACACATTGCAAGTTGAACAGGATGTAGGCCACGAAGAGGGTTCGGCGCCGTTCCTCTCGACGGACCCAGGTCTCCCAGCACGTTTCTCTCGAGGGCGTTTCTTCGAGAGTCCCAATTCCGAACTCGCGAACAAGCATGGCGACTTGGCTGGACATGGCCAGGCCATCCCGCACGAGAGCACGATCGCCCCATGAAGTCAAGGCCATGAGGACAGTCAGCCCCTGAAGCAGCCGCAGGCCTTTGCGTCCTTGGGACGCGACTGGTGACGCGACATCATGAGGACTGTGAGACGCTTGACTCCCCGACATGCCAGGCCCCTTGTGAGGGTTTGCAAAGCCGGCATACCCAGGGGACGTGCTTGTAAGGCGAGAGAATGCCTCTTCGTCGATCTGGTCGAGTCGCCAGTTGATGAGGGCCTTTGCGGCGCGGTAGAGTTCGAATCCCTTGGCATGCTCGAAGCGGTACAGGGCTCCGACGGCCGCGAGAGCCAGGATCAGTTCAAGACCGAGGCTCGCCACCGACAGGGAGGCAGTATGGAGGAAAGGCATATGCGCGTGGAAGCCTCGGAAATAGCCTTCGAGGTACCGAGAAAGCGTCTGTCGCGACGGAAAGGAAAAGGACGAGGACACGGTGCTGTCACAGGCAGATAATTCCTGCACCAGCTTTTGGTACTCGTCCAAGGAGATCCTCCAAGGACACAGAACGGGATGGTGCTCCGCTGCTGTGAACTGCCGGTAGCCTGAGCCCTGCTCGATATCAGGCATCTGTGACATGGCCGGACGTGATGTTGGCTCCAGCGAGGGAAGCCGGGACGCGGCCAAGTGCGATTGCGCTGGGCCATTTGCCGTTGCTACATGTGCCGGCTGCTCCATGTACACCTCTGCATGGTGCTCAGTTGCCATCACACCAGCCATGCGGTTCAAAGGAGGCAGGACGGCGTATTGCTGCGATATATCCACCAGAGACAGGTCCGAATCGAAGAAATTTGCCGGTAGCGGCTGGTCATTGGTAGGGAAGTCGTTCCACAAGAAGGCGAACTCCTCTACTCCTTCCATAGTACCGAGGAAGAGATCTTGAGCTGGCGGTAACTCGAAGGCTTGAGGCGCTGCGGTGGTCGTCTCCAAGTAGAGCTGCTCGGGTTCCTCGTCGCCGATGTGGTCGCGAACAATTGCCTCTCCTGGAAGCTGGCTCTCTGCTTCGAGGAGCAATGCTTCTTGGTCGATTTCATTCTCGGTAGACGTTCGGTCGCTAGCTGGTGGCTCGGACTGGATGATCGGTGGCGATTCATGCGACGCGAGTGATGCCGCGTCCGTGGCGTCTTCGGGGGCGGCAGAATCATCTTCATCTTCCTCGCGGTGGTGCTGACGATGATGGCGGGTCAAGAGATCTCTGTGAGAGAGCCCAACATTGGCTTCCGGTCAGTTCCAAGATATCAATGGCGCGCACCATCCTTTCTTCCCTCACCTGTGCCAAAGACTTACTGCCGCGAAAACCTCTGTCCGCACCTACACGCAAACGGTTTTTCGTGGGTGTCTACAAGCAAGCACGTCGAACGATCAGTGTCACGATACAAAATGAACCAAGATGGCATTCAGAGACGCTTAGGGGGCTTACGGATGCGCTCGTGACGCTGCAGGTGCTCCAGGCGCTTGAACTGCTTGTGACAAAACTTGCATGGTGCTACCTGGATGCGGGGACGGCCCCTTGCCATTGGCATATGAGCCGGTTGAATAACATCAAGTAAGGTGAGTGTGGGCAGGGCGGAGGAGCAGCGCGCGTTGACAGGGTGAGGGTGATGATGGAGGATGCGGATGAGAAACTACACGTTGCTGCAGGGAGACGATGGCTGTGGTTGTTCCCCGCGCGCTCACGTGTTTGTATATTTTGCTGTTGAATCCGCCCTAGCTTCCACAAAGCCTCAATGTCACCGTTGGGTAATAAATATCATGTTCATATCGTTCGAATGGATGAGACACACATCAGACAGTCTTTCAGCGCGCAGTGAGATTCATAGCCGATATTGGCCAGAAGGTATAAGACTTGTACATTTGTGAAATGACATGGTTCGACTGCATTGAATCGATGCATGGTGATTGATTTCTTTACATTTTGTTCACCAAACATGTCCTTTGTTCGGACGTCGCGGACAGGTAGACTATAGGGTAGCCCTCACAGGGAAATCTTTTATTACTTCGTACGTGTCCCTCTTTCTCCTCTTTCTCGGCGTAACGATCTGAATCACCAGCCCAAGCTAGTCTCATTCCGCCTCGTGCTACAGTCTAAGCGACTGCTAGCCTTTCATGTCACTGGTAGACTCCATGCTTTAGACTCGCCGCCTGCTTTAGGGTGGGCTGTCTCTTTTCTTCTCCATGGCGAAATATCTCCACCTAATTTCTACTCCAACAATTTATAATGGTCGCCAGGTGCAACCAATGGAGCTTCCTAGAAAATCAGGCCCACTGCAAAAGGCCCCACGAAGCTCAGGCACATATTTTATCAGGGGGAATATTCGGAGTAAAGCTGATACAACGGCCCTGTTCCCTTTTCAGCGCATTCAAGGGGCACTCAGTCTCAGGTATTCGAGGTAACTCGTTGATCTTAGGCGGAAGGGTGGTGTGGAGCCGTGCGGGGATCATTTCTCCCCATACTCGTGAACTTAGCCAGAAGCTTGGAGGGGCGGAGTGACGGAGAGGACGGAGTGACGGAATGACGGACTGTCCATGGCTACTGATTGTCTTTATAGGTGCATAGCTCGGTTCATTGTTGCAATAGCTCTAAACAAACCCATACCCTGGTAAAATAATCACAACCTGAACCACCCGGAAGACAGAAGAATAATGCCGTCGGAAACATCAATGCGGGCTGTTGTCTTCAAGGGGGTAGGCAAGGTGGCCGTGGAGCAGCGCAGAGTCCCTACGATCCAGGATCCCCGCGACGCCATCGTTAAAGTGAGCGTTGCGGCTCTCTGCGGAAGTGACTTGCACTGGTATCGAGGACATCAGAAGATCCCGACCGGATTTATTCCAGGGCATGAGTTCGCCGGCGTCGTTCATCAAGTAGGAAGTCAAGTCACTGGCCTCGAGGTCGGTGACGCCGTCGTGGTAACTATGCATTCCCTGTCTTACCCTTCACTCTTTAGACCCGGCTGTAAGCCAACTGATCTCATATGCATAGGCAACATTTACCACGCAATGTGGAGATTGCTTCTACTGTAAGAAGAAACAAACGAGCCGGTGTGAGCATAGTTATCTTTTTGGTGAGACTCTTGCAAGTATCCACATGTACATGACCGGAGAGTTAATATGGCCTTCAAAACCAGGAAACAGTGCTGGCACGACAAGCATTGATGGCGGCCAGGCAGAATATGTTAGAGTGCCGTTCGCCAGCTCCACGCTTGTCCCTAAGCCGGCCTCCATCCCGGACAAGATGTTGGTCCTAATGGGCGACATCTTTCCGACAGGGTACTTTTGTGCTGCTCGCTTCTTGAAGCCTCTCCCCAGAGAAGAAGCCAAATCAGCCTGCACCGTCGTGGTCGGGTGTGGCCCAGTGGGAATCTGCGCCATTGCAGCTGCGTCCAAATGGTGCGACAACATCTTCGCCGTGGACATGGTCCCAGAACGTCTCGCAGAGGCAGAGAGACTCGGCGCCAAGGCTCTCCTGCTCACAGATAATCCAGCCGCCAAAGTGTTGGCTGCGACTGACGGCCGCGGCGCTGATGTAGTGTTAGAGGTTGTTGGGACCCCAGCGGCCATGCAGCTTTGTGTGGACATGGTGCGCCCATTCGGCAGCATCAGCAGTGTGGGAGTGCAGACGGATACAGTGTCATTTCACGGGCCTACGCTGTACGCCAAGAATGTCACCATCGCTTGGGGCCGGTGTCCGGTTCGTGGTATCTTTGAGGAGGCACTTGAACGCCTGATTGAAGTCCAAGACAAGGTGGCGTTCTTATGTGAATGCCACATGAAGCTCGAGCAGGCTTCAGAGGCATATGAGCTTTTCAACGATCGAAAAGTCCATAAAGTACTGCTGACTCTGTGAGCTATTGGCTATCACATGGGAAAACGGGAGCAATTCGCGACGTGTCGAAGGCCGATTGGGTATCGGGTGGTGAGGCGATGAGTACATAGTAGATGAAACGAAATTGTTGGTCATCTAAATGACGCGTTCTTCACTATTTATTGTGTGCTTAATGAGCCAAAACTGCCTGCTCAGCAATAAGATCATTTCTCAACATATGTGAATCCACAATCTGATTTCCACGTAACAAGTTTGCCTTTCCGCCATAACCCAGTCACCAGTGGATCGCGCCCCGGCTTGCTACCCTTGGGAAGTTCATTGAGGAAAGCCCAGCGCGACCTTTCCTTGTACCTCAGGGACTTCCACTCATTGATATCTCTCGCTGGTTCGTCGTTTAGTAGTGGCAAGATGTTGAACAGGACGTCATCGTGAGCAAGACATATGAAGACCCCCGGATGTGCATCTATAGCCTGAAGCATGTTGACGCTTGATTGAGCAATGTCGCCGAAACTGTATGCACTGCCGGGTTCTTGTGAAACCTCATAGAATGGCCGAGTCCGAGATTGATCGGGGCCTTTCTTACTGACGCCCTTCGACGCGGGGTGATGAGTCGTAAACATAGAGCACGGGCAGGGGCGAGGATAATAAGCATCCAACTCTTCCGTGGGAATATTCAGGGGCAATGGCAGAAAGGCAGTCGGCCGAAAAGCTCCGGCATAGTGACAGCAATCACCTCCCATGAAGACAAATGTGTCTGGTGTTGTTCGAGCCAGTCCGCAGATGTGTCCTAGGGCATGCTGTACCGCGGTTAGTCAGAGGTGAACATCAATCTTGAAATTGGAAGCACCAACCCCAGGAACATCAAGGAGGTAGAATGACCCGTCCCCGAAGTAATCATGTGCAGGGAATCCTGCGACCGTCAAGTTGAATTCTGGCTCGTGTACTCGATGTCCTCTTCAAGCCAAGAATAAGCTGGGGCTTTCAAAGTTATGGACTCGTGGACTTACTCTAGATCGCTGGCAAGAACGAAGCTATCTGGGTTCGCCGGCCAGCCCGGTACAAACTCAGCAGTAAAGCCTGGCCCGACCACGATGTCAGTCGTTGGCGGAAACTTGGACCCGTCGCCGATATGGTCCCAGTGCCAGTGGCTCCATACAATTGCCTCTGGGCAGACACAATGTTAGCCGATTTATGTGTACGAGCGAATACGTATGCAACAAATCAGATGCAGGTTCTTACTCAGGTCGGTCAGATTGAAGCCGGTAGAAGTGAGGATCTCATCCACGCCTTTGGCGATATGGACTGCGGGGACGTAGTCTCCAATCATCCTCTGCGTCTGGGGTGAGCCATTCCAAAAGTCCTTTCGAGAGCCGCAGTCAAAGAGGACATGTTCAGATCCTGACGGGGTCGTGTGCTCCAGCAGAAAGCACATTGTTTTAAAGTTGAGCTTCTCATGGCCAGAAATCGGTGGCTGGACGAATGCTCGAGCATCACACACCATGCGAGTAGTCGTGTCGATGGCTCGTACTCTTACCGTCTTCGACGAAGCGGGGAGGTTTAGACTGGGGGCTGGGAGAGGCACGATGTCTGCCATCTTCTCGGGATTGTTTTACTTGAGAATTGTTCAATACAAGTAATCACACCTCGAAAATTAAATAGTAAACCCATGAACAGGACAACCTGGCTAATTTATCGTTCTTCCCAGACCATCGGCTCTACTCCGAGGTGTATTCAAGGAACGCAGGCGTTCTCCACATTCTCCACGCTTTGAGACCCGGGGTAGATAAAACGAGGAGATATTGCCCCGCACTTCAGGACGCTACGCAAATTTGATCTCTCAGCTGACTTGATACGAGAGGGGGAGTCTGGAGGAGGTTGATTGTAACAGGAGGGTAGTATCCTGACTCATGTGTAACGGGGGGGTAGTATCCTGACTCATGCATTGCCACCACGATTGCCGCTCGGTCTCAGCCGATATTGGCTACCGGATCAGCAGGATCAAGGCCATCTCAACACAAGAACTCTGACAATCTAACACAATCAGCGAACACACCGCTGACATAATATCTATAAGGGTTTATATATATGTAAAGTAGTGTATTGTCAACCTTACTTATTAAATCCCAGCCAAGTCTTTTACTCGCTGTCTTGAGTCATATTCCTCGGTACTCAATGGAGTCATCAATGCCCCGGCTGTTCTTGTGTAGATAACATCCTCATTTGGTCGCACGTAGTAGACAAGCCATGCATTCTGAACATCATTGGAACCAGAAGGTAGTAATTTCTCGTCAATCTTGGACCCGGAGGGGTCTGGGGTGATACCTTCAGTGAAGACTGACAAGGCTGTGCCAAATAACACGAGCGCTTCTGTGGTGTAGGAAGAATTGACAACAACCGTCTAAGATGGAAATTTTAGTCTTTGTTCATCATGCATAATGGTAAAAGAAATCTGGATCTCATGAACCTACCAAAGTTGACCATTTGTTCTCAATTGGCTCGCCCCTGGAGACGACCCGCAGCTCATCTTTTCCTGGGGCAGCAAACTCGTGCATCTCACTGAGATATTTCTCCCAGGGTAGTTCAACACCATGACTAAGATTCTTGAATACGGTATGAGAGAGCTCATGGAGGGTTTCCATGACCCTTTTTATTGTACCAAGTGCCGGAGAAGAAGATGTCGCAAGATCGGTCTTCTGGATCTTAATGTTTTCCTGCTAACAGAATGTGAGTCACACCGATCTCAACCCTACCCAATTAAGGTGTTACAGATGAGACTTACAAGACTGGCGACTTCATTGTGTTGAAAGTGATCCTGCAGACCATTGATAATGAAGCCCGGATCCCGCCTAGCAAGGATTTCGCGAACAGCAGGCAGCCCACTGAAATCTTGAAGATTCTGGTAGCTGATTGTTGAGAGCATCTCGTCGGTTTTCGTGTTAAACTTGCATGGAACCTAAGTTGGTAACTTTAATCACCGACACACGCGGCAACTCAGGCCTTCAAGGGGGAAAGGTATGGCATCGAGACCAACATATGTCTACAAAAATTCTGGCCTGCCCATTACCATTAGCGTCTCTCACTCTTTCTTACGATCCGTGATGTGGAGAAGTGCGATTGACAGAGCGTGGAGAGAAAATTAGTAATGTACTAGTAGGGGAGTGGAGGTTGGGGTATTAAATCTAACTGCAATTGTCCCACTACTGGAAGGGCCTGCTCAAGCTAAGGCTCAGTAATATGAGTCGTCTACATCCATGCCACATCAACCTGCTATGTGAGCTTGAATAAGACTGTATCTCACGATACTCTTTGTTGTCGTTGCTGATCCATCGCTACCCCGTCTGAAAACAAAAGCAAACATGGGGCCAGACTTTCAGAACCTGCTGGAGCCATTGGCGATAGGAGACCTCCAGTTAAAGAACCGGGTGATAATGGCGTCGCTGACGAGAAACCGCGACAATGTTCCTCGGGAAAATTTACACGTACCGTACTACGCCGAGCGTTCCGGAACTGGATTAATTGTAAGGGTTCTCCAAGCTCCAATCGTCAACCAGCTTGATTGCTAACCCAGATCAGATTTCCGAGGCCGCTTTGATCTGCCCTCAGGGGGTTGAATGGACTTTTATGCCGGGAATCTATTCACAAGAACATGTCAACGGCTGGAAGAAAGTCACCGAGGCAGTCCATGAGCGCGGCGGCTTAATCTTTTGCCAACTGCACCATGTCGGCCGCGTGGCACATCCTGGAACGCGGGTCCAGAGAGAGTCTGGTGAACCTGTCCCGGGCCCGTCTGCGATTGCCGCACGAGGAGGCAAGTTTCGCAATGTGCCTGGAGCTCCCGGCTATGTCGTACCAACTCCAATTGATGATCCAGAGAAGATCATCGAGCTGTACGGCCGGGCATCACGCCTTGCTAAGGAGGCAGGGTTCGACGGGGTGGAGATCCATAACGCCAACGGATACCTACCAATGCAATTCCTCGAGTCTCATAGCAACCACAGGCAAGATAAATGGGGCGGATCTCTCGAAAGAAGAATGCAGTTCTCTTTGGCTTGTCTGGCCAAGATGAACGAACATTTTCCGTGGAACCGCATAGGAGTCAAGATTGCTCCTTGTGGGGGATACAACGACATGGGAGAATTTGATGCCGATGGCAAGCCGTCCGTCGAGGCTGCAATGGCAACTTATGGCGGCTTTTGCACCGAACTCGATAAGCTCGGCCTTGCTTATGTCCAGGTCATGCGCTGGTGGGCGTCTTACGACTTGATGATTGACGGACTGCCACGCGGAATTCGATGGGACCCAATTACCTATCTGCGACCAATCCTCAAGAATACACTTCTTTTCGGCAATACAGCATTTGAACCGTCAGAAGCAGACGAGTTGATCAAAAATGGGCTTATGGATGGAGTTGTGATTGGGCGACCGCTACTCTACAATCCTGACTACGTTGAAAAGCTCCAGTCTGGCCGGGCCGGGAGTCTCTATCATGAACAGCCGGGTGACGAGCATTGGTGGTAGTAAGTGGCTCAAAACCTCCTCTTTGGACAAACCTAAGCTAACTACAACTTCTACTTGAAGCAAGTGGCGGAACAACGACAAACGAGATGGATATCTTAACTGGGCTGGGCGTGCTATCATCCCACAGACATTGGCTTCCAAAGATAGGCTTAGTCTGATACACGACTAGAATTAAGCCGAAAATAACGCGAGAAGACTGAAAGTTACCAGAAGAGCACCAGTTTGTGTTGAGGGATATGAGGACTGTCGTATCCTTTTGTATATTCGGTCATCGTGCAAGAAGTGCAAGATCATGACTAAATAAATGGAAAGTGGATGGAACCTTATCGAATCAGACAGAAAACATGCTACCCGGCAAAATAACATCATACCAAGCACATAGATCGCTTCGGAGACGTATACACACGTGTCACAGTTATCTCTACTGTGTACTTGCCACGATTTCTTGCAAACTGCGTACATACATCTGCCGTTTCAGAGCATTGAATCTTACAAATAACATCTCCAAGTCAAGCGCGACGACCTTCTCATTTGTTTGTGCCGAATTGAGTGTGAACTCAATAGCTCAGTCCCATCCAAGCTCGATGGAACTTGTAGTGTAGTAGAGGATGGCATTACCTGGCCTAGGAAGGGTACAAGCGAGCATGTCAAGTAAGTACCCTCCTCTACAAATAAGTACTTCCCCGCGTCACTGATTGGTAAGGTTATAAGGTTGTGGAATGAAATCTATTTATGTAATGCTACAATACCAAATGGGATGCCTCAAGACTTTGCTCAGCTTAAAGGACACGCCGCGAGTTGAGGTTAGTGAGGTGAGATATCATTCCACCTATAGAGCTAGACTACGCCTCCTCAGACTTGCTCTGACCCTTAGTCGAGACGGACTTGGAATCCACACGCAAAAGTTCCACACCAGTGATTGCCATAGTCTGTCCAGCGTTGAGTTTGGACGAAAGCTCCTCTGGGTGTTCAGCAACTTCGTCGCCAAAAAGCATCCCAATTTCCTCGAGGGAAAGACCATTGGTTTCGGGGAAGTAGCGCCAAATAACGACGACGCAGGCCAAGGGAACAATGATGAACACTATTAAATCAGTCGTATCAGTATCGCTTTGTCAAGTCGACCGTATGATGGGGTAACTGTGCATACCAAGATAGTACTTCCAGCCAATTTCTTGAAAGGCAGTCGATGCTGTACCAGTGTATATAAGCGTTGTTGTGAAGAGTCCGGATACCGAGAACGAAACACCCTGCGCACGCATCCAGGTCGGAAAGATCTCAGCAAGGTACACGCTATCCCGAAATTAGCAGTCGTAACAGGAAACAAAACATTGCAATCATCGTGATTGAGGACAACATACTAGCAAGCTAAGAGACTGTTAGTGACGTAAACACATGAGGCTATAAGGTCGTAGGAGGCGACTTACAAGCATCCATGCCGCTGGCGAAGAATGTGATGAAGACAAATAGGAAGAATATTCCAAACCCGTTGCCCACGGCGTTGTCTGTGCCTGCAAACCTTGCAACTATGGCAGTCTCGCATGCAACAGCAAGTGCAGCTCCAGTCTAAAGAACTCGTGGTTAATAAATTTGAGGGGCCTAGAAAATTCAGGGGGAATCTCACCATGCCGATGATCATGAGCTTGATTCGGCCAACCCGATCCAAGAGCATTGCATTCACCCAGTTCATCGCAGCGGCCCATGATGTATAGATGGAAAGCAAAAGCAGTGCCTTCCATCCCGTTATTCCAAGGCCCCTGTAGAGAATGATTTGATAGTTGTTGATAACCTATTTATGATGTTAGTATCTCAATATGTTAAAAGAGCAGGACTTGGAACATACGAGGACTCCGCTGCTCTGGGCAGCTGCGATGACGAAAAAGCCATACAGTAGCCTCTTTCTGGTACTCGGCCTCTTCCAAAGTCCAAACCAACTGAGCTCGTTGTGACGATCAAGTTCAACCTGGCGTTGAATCTGTGTGAATTCCGCTTGAGCAAAGTGTGAATCAGGATCGTCGTCGCTAGAGTGCAGCTTCTTCAGCACTTCCAACCCGCCTTCCATCTTGCCGTTGTAGATAAGAAACCTGGGCGACTCTGGAAGCCATGGGCTACCGCAAAGAAGACACAGCGGTGCTAGGATTTGGAATGCCAAGCACAAGCGCCATTGAATGTCGGCATTTCTTTCAAAGTAGCAACCCAGCCCAACCCAGCTTGAACCAGCCTGTGTCGAGCTTCCGTTAATGGTGATGACCATGTTGGAGGATGCAATGAACTTACGTAGCCAAGAACCAAAAAGAATGCGTGCATTCCAACCATGCGCCCGCGAGCATGGGCTGGAGAGACCTCGGATTGGTACAGAGGGCAGATTGTGTCAATCATCCCAGAGCCAACACCTTGCAGTGTTCTCCCGGCAAGGAACATAGCCATGTTAACGCTACTGGTGGTGAAGATGGCCGCTGCAACACAGAAGGCGCAAATGAGCTGTATGGATCGTTTGCGACCAAGCCGGTCCGCAAGCCACCCTACCGACAAACAGCCCACCAATCCACCGGCCGAGTAGAGACTGTTCATGGCTGTACAAGCTTAGTATATTCGGCCCTCACAAGTTTGAACAGGTCACTGCCATGATAAGATGGAGGATGACATACCGCCGATCATCCGGGCGCTCCAGGCTGCATTTGGACCATCTGTGACGAGGCCGTAATAGGTGGAAAACGAGGGAAGACCTGTAACAGAGGCAATAATTGAAGAATTGAAGCCATATGTGTAGGATCCAAGTGCTGTGAACAGCACGATGGCTAGGTTGTAAGGATTGATGGCCTTCATTATGTTGCAATATCGTTGGATGACACAATGAAGAAATTGACCTGGGTCTACTGTTTAAGATATGTTCAAGACATGTCCAAGTGATATATATGTATGCAACATTATCACCTCCATGGATGAAAGGAGGGCTTATCGCTTGGTGTGCGGCACTCTACTGTCTCCTAACCATCATGTGATGGCTTAGAAGCTAATCAGGACCTAGACTAGGTTCCCCGCAATGATTTGCCAGTCTTGGGCTGAGAACTAAGTCAACGATACGCCAGAGGGACGAATTGGAGATGGTGGAGCACGACTAGGTGCAATTTGGAGAACACCGACGTGAATCCCGATGTGAATCCCGAGATATCGAACCTCCGTCACCCCAAGAAGTACACCCTCATTGGAGTGTTGAAGTAAAACCAGATAACAAAGGTGACTTTGGACACGATCAACGGTATATCTTATCATTAGTTGACATCTTGGCGGTTAGATAGCGATTAGTCGGCACGAATGACTCGCCGGTTGGACCAACGTCCGGGGCTCGCAAGCTTGCTGAAGCAGCAGAGGATTTAAACCCCAACACTAAGCTCGTAACCAACGTTTGGTACTCAACATAACTAACTGCACCTAAATCGATTCTTGAAACACCTTCGCTTACCATGGCAGCCCTCCAGGTTGATGATCTCCATACCCAAAAGGATGTTGCATTCGACTCCAAACCAAAATCGTGTATCAAAGTTGCCGTTGTCCAAGCTGAACCGGTATACTTTGACCTCCAAGGCGCGGTTGCAAAGGCAATCAACATCATAGCCGAGGCAGCTCAGAAGGGCGCACAACTGGTGGCGTTTCCGGAAGTATGGATCCCAGGCTATCCATCGTGGATTTGGTGAGTTTAAGAGCAAAAACTGCCCTTTCTGTGCGATATGTTTAGTATTCGGTCTAACATAAGTATCTACTTAGGGCACGAGGATGCGACATCGATCTGGTGCAGCGATACATCCAAAGCTCTTTGAGTGTTGAATCAGAAGAAATGTCCCGAATCTGTGCTGCCGCCGCTAAAAGCTCTATTGCAGTGGTTTTGGGATATTCGGAGCGAGATGGTAGTTCTGTCTACATCGGACAGTGTTACATTGATTCAGACGGAAAACTCAAGAAAGAAAGGCGCAAAATTAAGCCCACGCACATGGAACGGACCGTCTTTGGAGAAGGCGGTGGCGAGTCACTGTTAAATGTTGTTGAGGACAGTAACATTGGCCGCGTGGGGATGCTTTGTTGCTGGGAGCATTCTCAGCCGCTGCTCAAGTTTCATACCCACTCGCAAGGGGAACAGATCCATGTAGCAGCTTGGCCAGCTCAGTTGCCACATGAAGAGGGAAAAGGACTGTGGTCGACAGCAAATGAGGGTGAGTTCATCTCTTCTGACTCATTAGACAAAATCTACTCCCATTAGCTTGGGTCTACGACATCCTATTCATCTGGTCTTCCGCTGACTTTCACATATTAGGATCACTCAACTTATCTATCACTCATGCTATTGAGGGTGGATGCTTTGTCCTGCATGCTTGCTCTATCCTCACCCAACGT
The DNA here is from genome assembly GCA_003934905.1 of Neonectria sp. DH2. Classification (NCBI taxonomy): domain Eukaryota; kingdom Fungi; phylum Ascomycota; class Sordariomycetes; order Hypocreales; family Nectriaceae; genus Neonectria; species Neonectria sp. DH2. Next base: position 781,461 of record RQWH01000020.1, on the reverse strand, counting down.
GGCGTGGACGTGATGAAAACCCAGGACGGTGATCAATACTATGCCCCAGGAGGAGGAGGGTCGTGTGTAATACGCCCTGATGGAAAGATTATTACTGAGCGTATTCCCGATGATCAAGAAGGTCTCATTATTGCGGATCTGGATTTTGACGACATCCTCCGTTCCAAAGCGTACCTGGATACACAGGGTCACTACAGCCGGCCTGACCTGCTATGGCTTGGTGTTGATACAAATCCCAAGCCCCGAGTGAGGACATGTGAGCAATAGAGTGCGACTCCAAGTACATAGCATTGATTTAGATAGACAAGATCTTCTATTCGTTATTCATGGTCCATTGAGGATTTCCAGCCTTCTGACGCTGCATTGCTGCGATGCCTAGCTTTTGTGTGCAGGTGTTCGCCTAGCTAAAGTGAAAAGTGAATACAAACGCAAGGAAGAAGCATATTAAAGAAGACTATGAATAACTGCGACGAAACAGTATGTAAGCATATTGCGACCGTTAAAACATTATCCTAAAATTGACAATACTAGGAGCTTGACGACCACATCAGTAAGGATTTGTAGAATCAAAGAGGTCCTCCCAGGAGTGCAACGATCAGCGCGTGCCCAGTAACTAATTCTGTAATCATTTCATACGCATATCTGTACAACCCTCTACAAGTAGTTCCCGCAAAGTTGCTCGCCCAATGTTGTTCCGTTTGGCCATGTGCATCTGACAGTCGCTATTCGGCCTTCAGCCTGAGCTCTGTAGCGCCATTTGACTACCGATATCTTTCTCCTCCCCCGTCCCATCAAACTATGATCGTATTCAGGCCTCTGAAGTCATTAAAGGCTGTTGCTGTATCGATTTGGGCCCTTCAGTGCCACGAGCTTTTGTGTTGGCGTGCTTCGAGTGTTCTAAACCAGGAGGGACATGACGGAACTCATATTGCCTTACAAGCATTTGCAGCTCTCCGCAACTGGTCTATAGCCAATCCACTTTGGTTAGAACCATTCTTGCCTTTGGTTTAGAGGAGAATACTCGCCACTCAGTGTTCTCATCGACGCGAAGCCCACCGAGAAATTATCAAGGGCACCTAGGGCAGCCTTCACGCCTGCCTTGCACCGCTCACGTAGCACGTCAGAGTCAGACAGAACAAAAGATTCGGTTGATCCTTCTGTAGAGCTCTGAAAATGATGCAACATCAATGCCGTGTAACCAGCGAGTGCAGCTGAACAAGCAAACGGTGCCACTGAAAACTGTTAAAAGGTACACATTACTCGCAAGTTTGCAATGAACGAACCTTGAATGTCGGAGCTCATTATCTCTAGGGACGCCGCCATCTTCGTGGACGATTCAAGACATATTTCTATCGAGTCGGAAACCGTGAATGGGAATATTTCAGAGGCTATGCCTGCCTCTTGAACGTTGGTTATATAGCCTGTGGTAGTTGGCCCTTCCAGGTCCAATGATGGAAGCGACTCAAATTTCTTCAAAACCGTTAGAGAGTTCATAAAAGCACGATACCTGTGTGTTTTAATATTTGCACTAGAACTTGTTAACGGCGGAACGTGCTGTTAATGCAACAAATTTACCTCGCCAATCGTATCCAGGTGAGCCTTCTCAAGTTAACTCCCACCTTTGACTCTGGTGACTGCCTCAAGTTCGTTGTTTGTGTTTCTTCCTCGATAAACTCGTCTAATTGGCATTTTATGATATTGTTGAGGAGATCAATGCTGCGGCGGAAATCGAGTATAGAGTTCCGTGAGTCAAATCCCTTTACAAGGGCAACAAGGAGGAGAGTCGCAGAAACCAACGTCTCCTCTGCGCGGATGTATTTGCTCCATAACTATCGAGTGGAAGTTAGACATTTGATATTTCTGTAGGCTAAACATATGCATACTTCGGAATCGGTTTCCGTGGAGGGGTAAGGGGTCGTGAACTCAACAACATGCAAAGGCCTGGTCGGGGGCTAGTTGACTTGGTTAATTTTGACAAGCAGGCGGCTTCTAGACCGATCACCTACCTTGCAACTAACTGTACACGCATTGCAGATGCAAATATACTGTAAGTACTAGTTAGACGAGGCCGGAAACAATGGGAGAATTACTGACCGACATCCACCATGCCCTCCTCCTGGCTTCCGAGAACTTGGTCCTATCTTCAGAAATGGTGTGCAACGACAACTTCACGGAAGAATCAAAAGCGTCTTCCGCCAATTGTCGCATCTTATCCACATTACCGTTGTGAAGGTATTGGTAAATACTAAGAACACAGAGTGCCATTGGCGTCTCAAGCTCAATAGGTACATGGGGATGAATGGCAGATCGGGAAGGTGATGACGAAGGTGGTGATTCCATTTCAGAGGAAATCTTGATGCACTCAATCGCGCACTGCGAAAGAGATTGTGCATAACCAGCGCGCAGCTCTCGGCCTGTTTCCTCAGAGGCATGCTCATCGTGTGGATGTGGCAAAAGGACAAGGATGGATAGCAAGGCTAATATGAGAGGCGACGAGGGTTCATAGTCAGAGAAGAATTGCCCCGTAGGCACCCAAACCTCGGCACGGTCTTCCACGTCTTGCTCTATGGGCGGAGGTAAAATGGGAAACACAGGGTGGATGAGTTCGTAATATGCTTGGACCCTGCCACCAATCGATGGTAAGCAGGAGAAACTTGCACATAGCCCTGAGCATGGAAAGACACCATTCATAGGAAAGAGAACTCACACGTCATCATCGGATCTGTATCTTCGTAACACGTGGATATGTTGTGGTCCTGGACTTTGCACGGCGTCTTCTTCGATGGCCCCAACTGGCGGATACGAGGGCAGACTGAATACATCAGTGAAGAACTTGTCCAAAGCCTCATCAGAGTCCCCTCCAAATATGTCATCGAATTGGATTGTGTTTAGGTCATCGTTGTAGAGTTGTGGAAGAACTCCTTGCTGGTCCTCAATGAAAATGGGACTGTCTTGGGTTCTAGGACCGGGATCCGGAGGACCAGACCAGTCAAAACTTGACCTCGAATCCTGAAAGATACGAGGCGATTGGCTTGCTCGATGAACTGCGTCCTTTCTTAAGCCTCTACGGCTTTCTGTGAAGACGCAAATCCTGTTCTTTTCGAGGCACTTGCAGAAATGAGAATGATGGCACATGTTTTTTGGGGGTATAACCTACGCGACCGCAAGGGTTACCGCCCTTGCATCGTAGGCGAGAAGCTCGGCTGGGTAATCTTTAGTCGGACAATGCGATCTTCAGGCATATTCAGGGCGGCCTGCTCGTGAGATGGCTTACCATGCAGTGCACGCGGACTTGGCGGGAGGCGTTGCAAACTTCTTACGGGAACTCCTGTCAGTCGAGAGCCCAGCTGGTACTGGGCGGTCCTTGAGGCCATTGCGTGTGCCAGCTTTGGGGTGACAATTGCAAACCCTTTTGGCAATCTTGGGTTTGAGGCGCGTATGGCTCGCGAGTCCTGGTCTAGCCTCGATAGCTATGAAGTTTATTCTCCCCATTATCCACGACTGATTTGTCAGCCTAGTCGTGAGTCTCGCCCCACATGGCCGGGAACTCTCGCCCATATCTCCAACTCAAGTCCCCGTTGGGGTTTGGAGATAGTTACTCCACAACTCCAACACACACAATGGACATGAGCCCTCTGGTTTCCGAAGCATCGAACGTCCCCGTGTTGGATAGGCCGCATCTGTGCACGTACTGCAGTCGCAGGTTCCGGAGGCCGGAGCATCTCCAACGCCACACACGCACGCGTAAGCAGTGAAGCACCCCTGAGCGTTCTCTTCTGACAGTGCTTTCCTAGACACGAAAGAGAAACCCTATGTGTGTCAGTGTGGTGCCTCCTTTACGCGACGCGACTTGCTACGCCGTCACGAGAGACTCGTCCATGGGCCGGTCGTCCCTGCGAATCTCGAAGATGACATTCCATCCGCTGCTAGCAGCCTTCAGGCCGCGATCATAGTTTCACCTACTGGTGTCAGCTCGGGTGCTGAAAGTGGACCGAGTCAGACTTCCATTTCATCCGGAACAAGTCTCCCTCTTCCGCCAGAGTATCATCACATGTGTAAGTGATTTATCCGACACGGTGACACCGGGAAACCGGCGTGCGTGCGTGTAGGTTTCTCATCAGTGACATTATTAACTAATGCTCAGATTCAACGCTTCTAAATCAGCCACTTGAAGACAGCCCGCTCCATGACTTTACGACTTTTCTTAACAATAGTGGTCTACGACAGTTAACCCATGTTCCTGCATTAGCCCATCCCCAAAGACTTAATCTTCACCCAACGCCTGATAGTGATTCCATTGCCGACGCCACCAATGCTGGTACTACGGAGTCTTCTTGCCTCAACTTATCGGAAACAAAGACTCCGTACAGGGGTAAGACTATACTTCCACTACAAGTACAGATTGCAATATTCGTATGACAAGGCTAATGCTGTACTATTGTCTCAATGTAGGTGTCTCTGATGATTCTCTGCAGCCATATTTTGAGGAAGTCCGTGATTTTCGCCTGCCTCCCGTTCAATCGACCGAGAGGTATTTCAAGGCGTATATGCAAAGCAATCACCTCCAATTCATCCACAAAAGTATTCATCCAGAGGACACACATGTCGCGTTAAATTTAGCGATACTCGCTCTCGGTGCTCAGTTACTCCTCGAGAACTGGCATGCTGCATCTCTATTCAAGGCGAGCAGGAACATTGCCCTTAAATTGTGGATGTCTCAGGAAGCAATCCACCAGAAAGGCTTGAGGTACGTCAAAGTTAGGATGGATTTGACGAAGACTACTAATAACAACCGGCAGGAAGTTTCAGCTCGCGGGTGTGTTCCTTTTGCTTATCGAATACGTCAAGAGTGACCAACCCATCACTATTGTCCAGGAACTTAGTGTTTTACAAAGCGGATTGATATATTCCCTGCAGATTGATGAACTATCGGTGTCTGACATTCAGGAAGCCAACTTCTGCGAGTGGGCAGAGGCTGAATCTAGTAGACGTATTGAGACCTTTGGATTGTGCACGGTGTTGATTCAAAGCTTTCTCTTCCCGTCCCTATCTTCTATACTCGGAAACGGCCGCCATTTTGAATTTCCTTGTCTGCCAAGCACTTGGGAAATAGGATCCCCTGAGGAGTTCGCTACACATCACAGCAGCGCGTTTCTGAAAGGGAACCAACCTCATCTTGTTTTTGAGAGACTCCTTGAGGGAACGATGCCTCCGATGACTGATATTACACCCCTGAAACTCTACGTACTTGCCGCGCTTCTCGCCCAGCGCGTGCTTTTTCTGACAGAGATGTCATTTCTGTCTGCTTCTGGGGATCGAGAAAGCGTGGAATACAGACACATCGAGTAAGTTAGAGCATGCTGGGACTCGCCCGCGGTTAATTTGTCCCTCTACATTCACACTATGTGATATCCACTGGTTCTAACAAGCATGTGTGCAGAAACGCAGCTGATCGATGTCTTGAGGTTATGCAAACATTCGAAAGCCAACGAGCTGGTATCATATCTAGAGCCCAAGAGGGCCTGATCCATGACACCAGATGTCTGATACGAATGGTCCATGTGCGCCTGGTTTTCAACCTTAGCACCGGCATGAAGATGTTGCACACGAAAGCCCCGGAAAAAATAGCCGCAGCACTAAAGAGATGTGTCGGGCCTTCAAGATCGCCAACGGAGAGTATCTTACGTATCATAAACCATTGCCTCGAGGTCTTAGAGCCACCAGCGACATCAGGGGTTGCGCTCTTTGTCCGCGTAGAAGTAAGTTGTTGGGGCCTAGAGAGTCTCCTGTCCAGCTTCGAATGCGTGGTGTTGTTAAGTAAGTGGATTTACGAGTTTGGTACTGGTGACCCACCGAGTGAAGGTATGTCTGATTCTATGTTGCGAGGGGATCCAGCGTAGCACGGCTAACAGACCCAAAGACGAGCTTGAGATTCTTCGACGAATTTGGGATCTCACAAAGACCGCTTGGTCTTCGATTGAAGATGGTGATGAGTTGGCTCTTAATCCCAGTATGAGTGATCTTGCCATCTCCAACTTGAAGGTTTGGGCTCGTATCTTCAAATCTACCAGCAACAGACCATTCACACAACTACTAGGGGAGAGCCTGGACGAATATGCACATCTCTTGAAGGATAGCCCTCTATAGTATCAATTTCCGTGCGACCTATCTCGTCCGTACTCATCAAGTCCCCGAATATTAAAGCTTTGCGACCATTGGACCAGCCTTAAGGGCCTTTGTGTCTTTGTAGAACTTTCCTTCACACATATAGCTTTCCACTATATTCGGCCGGCCAGGCTTCCCTGCTCGAGGCAGCTGATTCAAAAATCCCCAGTGGCAGGCCTCTTTGTATCCTTTCTCCTTCCACCCGTTAATCTCGTTGTTAGGATTTTTATTCATAGTCGGGAGTGTTTCCGCCACAGCAGGATCGTGAGCAATGCAAACCATGATGTTAGGCTGAGCATCAAATTCAACAAGCTTTTGCACCGTGTCATACGCGAGACCTGGGTCCTCGTAGATGCTGTTAGGTCCGGCGGCTGGGCGGTAAAACGGTTCTTGTCTTCCTCTCTCCTCTCCCTTGGGATGGATGGAGGTAAATGTTGAAGCAGCACACGGGCAGGTGAAGTAACTATCAAGCCGAGCTGTGCTCGCGATGGAGTTGGGCAGGGGGATGTGTGTAGAAGGCCGAAATACACCAGGGAAATGACATATGTCTCCTCCCATGAACACAAAATCCATGTTACTAGTGCGAGCTAATGCGCTGATGTGACCAACCGAGTGCTGAACCGGGATGTCAGTAGGTATCATTGAGAGTACGGGAGGGCTGTATACCCCAGGTGTGTCCAAAATATAGAAGCTACCGTCACCCCAAAAGTCGTACGCTCTGAAACCGCCAATGGTGTAGTTATCATCGAAGTGCAGTTCCCAAAATGGACGTCCGCTTGAAGGATTTAAGAATGGTAAGCAACAAGAATCATCCCGAGGACAGGGCATACGTACACAAAGTCTGCCTCCAACATCTCGGAGTTGGGATTACTTGGGTACGCGGGTAGGTGGGTTGTGGTAAAATCTGGCCCAACAACAATTCCAACGTTCGATGGGAATCGAGTTGGATCACCTGTCTGTGAATGTATCGATGCTATCAGCTTGTGTGCTGCGGAGAAAATATTATGATGAGGTTGCACTTACATGATCCCAATGATGGTGGCTCCAGATAACCCAATCTTGATTCTCGAGTTATTAGCTACTCTCTAACGAGGGCTGGGCCGTCCGAGGGAAGGGAATAGCAACCAATTTCTCCTGCATTGACATGCGACTTCGAGAGCACGTCTGGTACATCCCAATCCACATGCAGGCCAGGCGTGGATTTCTCTAATATTCTCAAGGCCGCCGGAGGGAGGTCTTTGAACCCCTTTCGAACACCGCAATCAAACAAAACCTTTCTTCCCGTCGTCAAATTTTCGACAAGCCAACAGACGTTGGGAAGATTCAGGAACTCATGGCCCGGTATTTCCGGCTCAAGCAGAGTGTCCGATTTGCAGAGAAGTCTAGAACCTGTGTCGATGACCTGCAATCGCACAGTAGTGTTGCCAGGTGGCAAGTCAAAGGTGTCCGCAGGCATGATGGATGGGCTATTTCAAGCTGAGAAGGCGAGAGTTAAGACCGCGTAGTCCAAAAGGGTGATTTTGAGACGGGCAAGAGAGCTACAACCATCTCCATGGTTAATTTATGCAAGCCATGATCCATTAGCGACCCCAAATAGACCACTGGTCGATGAACTGATAGAACCAAGCGAAGCGGTGCCAAGAGTCGGGAATAGTGTGGGTCACTTGGATCCGTCCGTCGGCATACGGGACGGGGCGGAAAGAGTGGGTGCGTTGGAGAATCGAATCCCGAGTTGGAGAGTTAAATCCCGAGTTGGAGTCTCCAAACGACCCTTAACGCATTATTCACCATATATAGGATGTCCGCCTTGCACACCAGGCTCAATTTTATTCACATTGCATCTCGTGCAGAAAGAAATCCTGATCGGTACGGTAAACCTTCGACTACGTCATCGGTAGGTTCCTGTCTTCTTACCACCCTCATTCAAGTGAAGTAGCTGACGCATGTTCCAAAGACACACATCTCCTCAGTTCAAAATGTCCAGTCTGCAGTACTACAACGAAACTGGTGCTGGCCAGAAGCACAGCGATCTCTGCCACTACTCCCAAGCAGTCGTGCTGGGGAATATTGTCAAGTGCTCTGGTCAGGGCGGCTGGGACAACACCGGAAAGCTCGACGCCAACGACGTCAAGGGCCAGGTGGATCTCGCATTCGAGAACGTGGATCGGGTTCTCCAAACCGTCGGACTTCGAGGGTGGGAGGATGTCTATTCAATCCGGACGTACCACGTTGATATCGGCGCCTCATACGACCACACGGTCGAAAGGTTGAAGAGTCGGATCCCCGGTCATCGGCCCATCTGGACAGCTATTGCCGTGCCCCGTCTAGCATTCCCGCAAATGCAAATCGAGATAGAGGTTGAGGCTATCAAGTCGGCATGACTAGCACAGAGGATTTCCGTGTATAAACTTTAGTCGAGGCATCAAACATGGTTAACCAATCCACTGGCTGAAATTTAGAATGTCACTTGTGCACCCTCTGCCACACAGCTGGGGGGCTGTGTGCACAAATGTGTAGGATCCTCAATGGTCTGTTGCCCAAATTGCTTTACGGCCTGAATCAGTTCGCATCAGCTACGAACAGGGGACCCCGGTTCACACCTCACCATCGGCTGCTACAACCTAAGGCAAACCCGGATCAGTCCTTTCAACCAGCCCATCCGTATTGTGCAGTATCGCTGCCTAAGGGCCTGGGAGACCTTAATGCGATGTGCCTTTCTTCGTGAGCTGCTGGAAGCCGAGTGCACATTGCATTGAGCGGTGTCATACTCCGTTGCTATGCTCCTACAGCGGTGACAAAGTTGCAACATCCTGGACTATATTGCTTCCATACAGCCCAGGGGAAGTCTGTATGTATTATTCCACTGTCGCCATTCTTCACCTCGGATCTGTCTTTGAGAAATGAGCCTGATTAGGGGCTACTGGTTGGGCCACTGGTTGGGCCACCGGTTGGGCACACCGATGTGTGGGCGCTAATGTTGCAAACGCGCATCAACTGGCCTGGCCACAGAAATGCACGGTTGTGCTTGCTGCAGGTTGCCGGATACCTGACAATCCCCCAGTCTAATAAAGGCGTCGAAAAGTTGGTTGGGTTGTAGGCCGGGCTTGAGGCACCCACCTATATAATTCCGTTTCTTGTCTTCATGGAATCTTGGTATTCTAACATTCGGCGTCGTTCTATGACAGGCATAAGCCTTTCAGCAGCATCCCAGCGCTTGATAGTGATATAGTTGTTCGTTTCAGATCCCTGCCTACCCACACATTCGCAATCGTGGAGCAGTCACCAGTTCCAAGGACCAACGACGGGGAAAACCGATGGTAAGCTGCAGAGATGCTCGCCAAAGCATCAAAAGACATTTCATGAATATGAGAAGTTCCCCGTGCTTAATTCTCCAAGGCTCCTAAAAAACCAAACCGCAGCGCCAAGTCTCCGACCCCCGTTACCTTCAATGACGACTTCAACCTCGTGGGGTCGACTGAGACTAAGCGCAGCAGATCCGGCCAGCCCATAGCAAGGGCTCAACAACCCTTAGACCATGCACCGCGTTCTCTCCTAGACACCGCAAGCGTAGGCATGTCAGACGACTCAGTCTCAAGCAGCGACAATTCTGAGTCAGACCTCGACAGTCAAGATGACGACCCGTCATACGAAGGCATCAGCGACAACGAATACGCTTCAAGTTCCCATCAACAACTTCAAAAGGCCATTCCAGGTTTGGTCGAATTCTCGTACAACAGGATCCGGACCTGTGTGGCCTCAGCTCGATATGTTACCCCGCCAAAAGATAGATTACCGCCTCGGAAGCGTGTCAAAACCACGAAATCGCGACCCGGATCAAGATGTTACGAGGACGTGGACGAAAGCGACTCGCAACTTGTCATCGTCTCCCGCGTCGACGGATATTTCCACCTGGCCTGTCCTTTTTACGTGTCAAACCCGGAAAAGTACCAAAAGTGTCTCGAAGAACACGATTTCCAGTGCATCGAGGAAGTCATCAGCCACCTCAGGCGACATCACGCAGAGCCTCCATACTGCCCGACATGTTGGCAGGCATTCGACACGGCAATGGACCGTGACAAGCATGTCCGCTCGATGACCTGCAAGTTTTGCACTGAGGTAAGTATGGACGGAATCAATCAGTCTAACATCGTGAAGATCAAGAAGCGGGATAAGCTTTATCTGAATGAAAGAAGGCGATGGCTACGCATCTGGGCCACCATCTTTCCTAACGCTAAACCCCACCGTTCACCCTATCTCAAGCATGGTGTGGAGCGGACAGTGTGCATAGCCAGAGATTATTGGGCAAGCCGCGGGATGGACTGGATTTCAGAATACCTGGAGGGCAATAGTATTTTTAATCGGCGACAGTTGAAAGACGACAGAGCCCTCCCAGATTTGTGTAGATTGGTTTTGCCCAGTTTACTACGCATGGTCTTTGTGGACCGTGATCCTGTAAGCTGGAATCGGCAGAATGAGCAGGCTTTGCGATAGGAGAAAAGCTCGCGTGAGATTTAGTTGCCGTGAGCGGGGAGATAAGTGGCGCATCTTGAATGCACGAACACAACGATACTGAAGAGACTTTAGCGAGGAGATGGAAGGATGGTTATACCCACTTGATTGTATATAAGAAGGCGGACGTTGCATACCAACGAAAAGAAGAAAATGAAGATGGCCCCCAGTTCCAAGTTCCTACTCAAGCATGGACATTTCCCTTATAAAAACCAAGATATCTCATCCTGAAAATCCCGGTTTTACTCCATTCCTCAACAAAGCGGTATGGCTAATCTAAGGAGATGCCAAAGTCACTCCCGTCTTATTGGTGCCTCCAGGAATTCGAAGGAACCGGGAAGTGACCAGCTGGAGCGTTATTGGATGTCATGGGACCAGTAGCGGTGTTCTGGGGGGCCATGTGAGTCCGAGAAATAGTCCCTGCCTGAATACTCACGTCCAAAGGGTTTACGGTGCCTCGGGGCAAGACAGGTTCCATTCTGCGACTTCGGAAACCCCTCTGACGGGTACGTTCAGCTGATTGTCATCAAGATTGCTTGATGCTGAATAGTCTAGGCTATTACTGAGGTATGAAAATGTATTGTTGGGCATCAATGCCATCTGAGCACCACTGGTTCCGCCATCGCCAAGGGTTTCTTGCTCCGGGAAGTAACGTTCCATGCCGGTGGTGAAACAAGCCAAGGTATTGGCATCGATCGGACTCAACTCCAATTCGGCTTCGGCTTCGGCAAGGTCGACTGAATCTTGGTTCGTATTCGCGTACATCCTCGGTTCGGGGTCGCGCGGGAAGACATCACACCCTTGTGCCTGTCCATGGACTCCTGGACTAGCAATTGCACCATCTGGGATGAATGACTGGTCGTTAACTTGGGGATGTTGGAACGCGTTTGTAACCTGGTAGTGTTGATGAGGCAGCCACAAGGCGTCATTAGAGGTATCTGGGGAAGTAATGACCTCGTCCCAGCATTCTGGTACGGGCTATCACCAGGAACCGGCTGTGTACCGCTACCTGCCCGAGTGTCGATCCGTCCATCGTCAGGATGGCAGCGGTAGCGACGAAAACGCAAGCGCTCTGCGGGAGTAACCTCGAATATCTCACTAGAAATATCGTTGATGATGGACGACGCGGCCTCCTCGTCTAGATGGAGGCTATTCTGCCGTAACAATTTGATCAACATCTGCGCCACCCGGGCTTCCTTCCCGTGACGAAGAACCTGGGCACACTCGGCGATGCCATCCTTGATGTAGGGTGATTCCGGTCGGGTGTATCCAGGAAAGAGCTGGTCCCAAAGCCAGTTCCACTGACTGACTTCTCCTAGGCGGTGCGGCATACACTTGAGCTTCTCGAATTCGGCCCTGGGAAGTAGGTCTGGCGTCCGTGGATCGGCCTTTCTACACTCTCGGACGTGTGCATCGCGCAACTTGAAGGTCTTGGAGACTGAGTGGCACTTGGGACAGTAATTGACATTCTCCTTGACGTGTTTTCGCTCGATGTGCTGTTTCACATCCGATGGCCTCCTCAGCTCGAAGTGCGTGCATGAGAAGTATGCGTGGTCGTCAAATTTGTAGAAAGGGCAGGCAAAGAGCAGCCTTTCTTCTTCGGTGCGAGCCATACCTTGATCCCCTATTCCACCACAGCTGTTGCTACTGTTGCCGTTGCTGTTGCCGTTGCTGTTGCCGTTGCTGTTGCCGTTGTCACTGTCGTTGTGGTCGTCGTGGTTCCCATCGCCTTGCTGTATTTCCTTCTGATGCGGTCCCTTGCTTTTTTTGGTTCGCTCTTCCTTTCGCTCTTCATCTTCCTCGCACTTTCGCTTCCTGTCGGGGGTTCGTTGTGGCTGGTGTGCAGGGTGGTTGGTCAGTCGAGAGCAGACTTTGCGAGGTGAGTACTCGGTACTGAGAGAGAAGTTGCAGCAGATTCCAGCGATGACGGCCCAAATATCGGAGTTGTCTTTTGGCTTCACATCACCAGAACCACCAAGTTTCCGGGAAATTGATGAAAGCGGGACAGCCTCACCATCTTGTTCGAGATTATGGCTTCGGACGTTGGAAATCCGCCAAAATGAATCCGGGCTGTAAGTCGGGGATGCGACGGGCTTCGACTGTTCACTGCTGCTATTAGCGAAAGCGGCCGGGGAAGTAGAGAGGGGCCCCTGTCCGGACCTATTCTTGGCCTGGGCTGTTTTCTCAAGGTTGTACCTAATGGAGCGAAATATAGTGACAGGACGAGTGGAAATGGAGAGGATTGGATGATGGTGGACTAACGACACGGGGAGGGAGAGAACAATAATAGAAACGATCAAGAGTACCAGAAGATTTCTGAGTAAGAGCATAATGACCAATGTGGTTTGCTTAGAAAAGGACCAACAAAGAAGCACGATTTTGGTCAACATCAAATCGAGCGCAGGTTCCCCTAAAATAGTGCACGTAATCGGTGCGGCTTTCTCACAACCGTGGGGGCTGGATGTCATGCCGACCTTCTCGGCCCTCAGTCACGACTGAAAATGGCAGTTGGCGAAGGCCTCAGAAGTGCAGACAGACTGAGGCAGCCTACTAATCATCTTGCATGTCTGCACTACATACTAAGTACCAATCAACCATCAGAATAATACGGTGATGTGTGTTTGGGATTGGGTTCGAATTTGCAGCCCAATTGTTGGTAGACATTCGGCTGAAACCACGTCATCTCGGCCCAATTGACGTGGTAAATCTATTGGTGGCGGGGGGTACATTCATCCGCCTGCATTCTTCCCACACATTCGGCGACCACATTTGTGCAAGTGTCAAGGACTAAGCCTCATTTAGACAAAATTTGCTTTTATTCTTTGCCAACGAACGCACAGAGGCGCGTTCTGCCTAAAGACTCTGCCAACACTCACTACAGTTTCGCCACGTATTTAGCAGTTCAAGCTCAGAAGCCTCGGATTCTCGCTTTCACCAAAAAACAGCCACAACCGCTGCTGGGAAGAAAGAAACACCGAAGGCTCACAACTACGTTACCGAAGAATGACGGGAATGATGGCAAGGCAGTCAATATAACAACTTTCAAGCTGTATGAACTAGGACATCAGAACTTGTATTGCGGACTGGTGCATTGTCCTTGTTAGTGGCGAACTTGTTCTTCTATAGTTAGATCTATGTTTAGGCGGATGCTAGGAAATTTCTAGGGTCTAAGAGCTACTTCTTCGGATTTGATCGATTAAATTTCACTACCTTGCATGGGGATCAGGGTAGAATGAGTAGTACATTGAATAATCAAATCCCGAATTGGACAGTTAAATGAAGATTAAAGTCAAAGCTGTCAAGTTACAATTATTAGTAGAGAGAGTTCTAGTGAACAAACCTCAGTCTAAGTATAATTAGTCAAAATACTAGCTCCCAAACTCCGCATTCTGTTCAGATTCTAGCATCACATGCTGGATTGACCGAAGCTACTTTTCGACTTCTATTTAACCCTGCTGGTGCCACTTTTATTAAAGTATGGCAAGCACATCTCGGAGATCTTTATCTTGCTTTTCACCATCAAACAGTCGACTCCTGCTGCATCCATATCAATACTTCTCTTCTTATAAAGAAACTACGAGCCATATCCAGGCCAAGGGGCGTCTCACTTGGTGTCCAATCCATCTAGGAACCATGCGGCTCTGGCCAGTAATGGGTTCTTCCCATTGAACTTAATCCCCTTCGGCGGTGGCGGGAGAAGCCGCAATGTTGGGGTTGATTGAGACGAAATGCGACTTAGCGGTGCTAGAAACAAGATATCTTGGCAATGAAAGGATTTAGGCCTCCGGCAGACCGCTAGACAAATACAGATCCTGACAAGAACAAAACGTAATCACAGCCATAACCGTCCATCTCTCTCCTAGTTTAACTAATGAACTAGTGCCCATAAATTGAAATTTAACAACCTTTGCTAGACTTGCCTTCGCTAAAGCCCAAAATGCAACCACCTCGTACCCCTCACTGTCGGTGTTTAAATCAGTGACGGTGCACAACCTATCTCTATCAAAGCTTCTCAGTTTGTCTTGTGCCTATGTGTGCACAAGTTCCCTACCTCCTGAATCGCCTTGCTGGGTGCGCCGGCTGGGCAATTCATAGTCGAAGTACAAGTAACAGCGCGAAGGGACAAGGACATGATGAGACGGTTCTATAAGTAGCCAGACGTCACTCGCTGCAAGCATTCTTGACTTCACATAGTGTTACTAGTCGATGTCGGCCCTCATTTTTGTTCTCAATCCCCGTAAAAGCAGTGCTATATCTCTCAAAGGTATCTTGTCGTCTGCTCTGGATTTTCGTCAGGGCCGAGACAGAGATACTGTTGCATTTCAGGATTAACTGTTACCACTAGCTTTTATCTACAGTATGATATATGGATAGAAACTACCCTGTTCTTGCCTGCACCTTCTCAATGGTGTTCATGCTAGTCCTAATCTTCGGTCGCTGGCCTGTCGTCGCTTGAAGAATTCCAAGGTTTTTGTGCCCATCTCTTCGTCATCAACGTCCTATAGTAGAGGTTAATGCGCTATGCGAGAGTAGGGGAGGAAGAGCCAGCAAGGTCGGCGACTGTACCTTTGTGAGAGATTTTTGGAACACTTCGCGCTCGATCCTGCAGCCAAATTCGATAGCGTCAGTTGAATCAAGATTATTCGTAGCAAGAGCAATGTTGCTGATACTGTGACTGGTCAGTGGGGTTCACAGCTTCAAAGGTCTATGGATCAATAGAGAAGACGAAAGAGCATGACGTACAGACTCAGGATCTTGCCCATGCGGTCACCGATTCCCGTGCTAGAATGCCAGCTGATAGAATCGATAACTGGTGGGTGCTGCAACACATTCTGGGAGACGATCTGCTGAAGCTGTTTAGCAGACTGGTTTCGCATCGGCTGCTGCATCCTTTGGCCGGCCTTGATGTTCGCCATCGCTTGGGGCTGAGCTTGGGCTTCTGCCTTCGCCTGCTCGTTGGGCTGCTGAGGCGCTGGCTCTGTGCGACTTTCTATGGATTCTCCGGGCCGTTTTTGACGGATTTGTTGAGGAATGTCCATCTCATCAGGGAGAGGGTGTCGCTTTCTCTTATGGTCTCCTAGCTGCCTTGATGACGAGAAGCCAATGTCATTGTAGGAGCAGTTCGGCTCAAAACATTTCAACTGGCCTTGATGTTGTACCTCATGGTCTCTCAAGGTATTGGTAGTTGAATACCCCACAACTGCTCGTTCGCAGCCACGGACATGACACACGAAAGCCGTCGGCCCGAACTCTTCCTTGAACACCACAAGTTCTTCTAGTGTCAGCCCAGGACAAGACTCTTAGGTCATAAGATGAACGACGGCTTTGTGGTATTCTTGGCGAATTGACCAAAACAGTGTTGGATCTGGACTAGAAGGTTGTTCTGTGGAGTCACTGTCAATCAGCGAACTGGGTATTGGATCATCATTAAATAGGACGGAATCCATACCATTTGTAGTGATAGCCGCTTGCCTGAAATGCATGAAACAATTCAGCAAATTAGATGCTACTGGGAAGCTCTTGAGGCAATCCAGACGGTGATCCTCCTTTGACGGCTTGAAGTCCGAGATATACTGCGCTTCTCCCCGCCCAAGGGCTCCTGAAATCCGGTCATGTTCGTGACATAAATCAAGTAGCTTTTGTGTCGCCTGGGGCTTCCGGTCGGAGCTAACTTCTGGAACCTTCTCAAAATAGTCGAGAAGGTGTTCAGCCCAGTACTCGATGGCGTAGGGAAGCAACGCATGAAAACCTTGGCCGGTTTGACGGTAAAGCTGTGAGGAAACTGATCGTTCTGCGACAAGGTAAAAGCTTTGCAGTAGTTGGCCTAGACATGCCACAGAGATGTCGCGATGGGAATCGACCTCATTGATGAACGGCCCATAGGAGTGATCAAGGAGAAATATTTGCAATGTCAGTACCCACGATCCAGTGCTACGAGTAACAGCCTAACAGAGCTCCTTACTTCGGAACAGTGGAGTGAATGAACACTACGGATCCTCTTGGGCCGTCCTCGATAAAAGGGTGGCAAATTTGAAGAGCATTTGGGAATGGCTTGTTTTCCTTGCTGACCATGCAGGACTCGGAATGCAAAGTCATCGCGAGCCTTAACTCGTGTTTTCGAAGGGGCTGATTGCCTTTGGCGAAGAGCATCCAGCCAAATACCCGGCGTTGTTTCGACAGATTGTTAGTAGAAGAGCCTCTTGTGATGTTTGTAAGTATCTTGTTGTATCTGCACTCGTGTCAATTCAGCCCGATTCGCGATGGATGTGTCAGTCATACGCGCCAGCAAGGTCCTCTGGAAGGCTTTCAACACTAGTTTGAAGGTCCTCAACGCTTACATCTCCCTTGAGAATCTCGAGAACAAGATAGACCCAAAGAAACATTCCTATACTCATCAGTCTATGATTTTCGATCAGGGGTAGTGTAGGTCAAACCTTCAGCTCTCTCTAGAATCAGTTTCCGAACGTGGGCGAGAACCGTCTCCGGGATTCGACTATCGTGCCTTTCGTTCAGCTCCTCAAGTGAAGCAGCGACGATGAGATCGATGTCTTTTGAAACCGATGCAGACTCGGTCCCTAGTGGGAGCTGTGGCTTGCTCTTTAAACTTGAGAAGATGGAAGGGATGTTCTGGCTCGACAGGAGAATCTTACAGTTGTCCTGTGTCTCTGCCAATGATTCCAAAGTCTTGATTAGCTCCCTATGCTAGGAATAACCAACCTTGTCGATACCATCGACGATGACACGGATATCTTTGAAGGCGGTCATGAGTTTTGGTACCATTGCTTTGAGGCATGACACTGATGGGTTACTTCCTGTGATAACACACTCATCGTAGATGAATGATGTCAACTCGGGGGCCAGATCGATTATTTGGACACAAAGACTTCTCAGGACTTGGGCTGCCACAGCGTAACCTTTGGTATGGAAGTCGCAGAAGAAGAACAAACAGTTCCTATTGGGGTCGGGCCGAAGAAAATAGATCAACTGGGAACAGAGAACAGATTTGCCTGTGAGTGTCAGCATTGGTTTATGGCAAAACGTCTTCACCCAGTTACCTGAACCAGGCTTTCCGTGAAGCCACAAAACTAAGTAACCTCTACCGAACTGAAGCTATGACCGAACCTGTCGTGATTTCGTGAGCCATTGGGATGTGCCTTCACGGCAGTGACCGCGGAGTAACTCGAGCTTGTCTTCCTAGTATGACTTTGAGTCGCCCACTTCGAGCCACCAAAGGACCATTTCACACTGCTCAGATTCCCATCTTTTTTCACGCTTTACTGCATCTTCCAGTGACTTCTGTCTCCACTCCTGGGCCAGGTTGATGTCAAGCGATGCTGCTTCCTTGTCGATCAGCTCACTATTCTGAGCAATGCTCTGGAGAAGTGCGTCAAATTGGTGCTCGAACCGACCCCAGCCGGAAGAGAAGAATATCTTCCAACCTATCAAAAAATTAGCAAGGGGTCTCATTTGCCTCCTATCATACTGCGTACCTGGTTTCTGGATTAGGCGGAACGCCTGGGTATGAAAGTCGATAATGTCGTGGTATAGATAGGCAAGAAGCTGCTGGAACTCGTAGTTATCCGGGAATGTCTCTCCGTACCGAGCTAAGCGAGGCAGAGCGAGTCCGATGCTTCCATACGCTGACAAAAGCTTATCCATGGCATGGGTATAATGCTGCGCTGTCTACATATATACAAACATTAGGGTCTTGTAACGTCTAAAGGGAGACCAGCAGACTAGCCTCTAGAATCAGCTTGAGAGGCGCCTGGGTCATCGTCAGAACTCACGCCCTTCTCGTCAAGTGCTAGCAACTTACCCAGGCACACGACATAAAGGGCATTCCATTGCAAAGAATATCGAGAGGTTTGGATAAACGATCAATAGCATCCAGAAACAGGGTTAGGCGATCGAGATTACGCAGATTTTGACAGGCAGCCATATGATTCTCGATCCAGCGGATGGCGTATCGAACATCCTCCATGTTCTCTGATCCTTGGATTGTCCCTCTTTCTTCTGGGGACAATTGCTTTTACAAGCGCTCATATGCTCTTTCTATGAAAATCAGGCTCATTTTGAGTTGTCAAGCGAGTGCTATTGTCGGGCGCTGGATGTAGAAAGTCTTGTGCTCTGAAAATGGGCCGCTTTTGGGGGTTTTCCCACCTCTGGTCCAGAGCGTAAGGAGCTTGACACATCTGGGTCACTTGATCCTGGTGGCTGCTTAGGAAAGATGCTCCGCAGCGAAATGGGCAGTTACACAACATACACTGCCTCTGTAGGCCTGCTCTGGGTGGCCGGAGACCTGCAAAGCTGCCCAACAAAGCCACCGGCCGACAAGGAGGCATTTTCATTGGTAAAAATTAGGAACACAGCCGCTTGAAAGGACACTGGAATCTCACTTCGCTGGGCTGAGTCTCACACAGCCTCAATTGCGGACTGTGAGGCGGCCCGAGGCACCTACCAGGCTCCCTTCTTTCCTGTTGATTGATCGAATCGCTACTTTCTCTCAAGGTTGGCGATATCAATCCCACCCGTACGATACTCTCGCTGTACGCCTGCATTCTCTTTCTTTAGGTTTGCCAGATGAGATTTACCGTGACCCTGAGAGCCCATCCTATCCATGCTTATTGCACGTTAGCCTAGGCCGCTCTGAGATCCCAAACGCCCGAACTACCGATTTCCAGCTTGAGTCTTCGCCGCCTGCGCCAACTCCAGCCTTCAAAGACGAGCAGGTAGTGGTGGAAAATGTGCTAGATGGCCTTAACGCCGAGACAAATTTACCTAAGACGACGGGCTCACAGTATCTCAAGACTGACTTAAAAAGGTTGCACATCCGGGAGTTTCTGATGATTCCAAATGCAAGCTAACGGCGTCTAGCCATCAGAAGGAAGGCCTTACATTCATGGTCCGTCGGGAGGCCGGCTGGAGGCTGCACAATCAAGACCAGGATGTCTAGTCCTGAGCTATTGATGAATTCAGACATGTAACATAAGTAGGCAAGGTGCATTTAGTGCACAAAGCTGAGAGTCTTAGGTACATCAACAACGTTGAATCGTCCATACAAGATGGATGTCCCTCGAGCTTTAGAGGGGGGATTCTTGCTGACCCCATGGGGTTTGGGAAAACCCTCAGCATGATTTCGCTCATAGCCCATGACAAGGATCTGGGCAAAGAGGCAATGTTTACAAGTTCGGCTGGTGGGATACTGGGGAGAGGCACACTAATAGTGCTTCCACCTTCTCGCAAGCCTCGCCTCATAATGTCTTCAAAGATAAACTACTGACTATAACTGTAGTGATGCAAAACTGGGAAGAAGAGTTTGCTAAGTGGGTTTGTTTTATCTTACATGATCTACGCTAACATGTGTAGGCACCTATTTGCCAATGACTTCTCATGGCGTCATCATCATGGCCAGCACCAGATCATTAACACCAACGATATAGGCTTTTATGATATCATCCTCACATCCTATACTACACTTGCAAAAGAGTAGCAGAACCAAAGCAAGAGGCAAGAGAGTATCCTATTCTCTCATGATTAGCACCGAATTGTTCTTGATGAAGGTATGTTATGGCGCAAGTACATACGAACTTCGCTCGATCTAACTGCTCTAGCGCAAGAAATCAAAGGCCTTTCAACAGCTAAGTCTCAAGCTGTATACGCTTTAACTTCTGAATGCAGATAGGCCATGACTGGAACACCTATCCAGAACAGGCTATCAGATCTCTTCAGTTTGATTCATTCCTTCGCCTTAGTCCCTACTGTGAGAAAAAGGCCTTTGATAGAGCCATTATAACCCCCTGGCTCTGCGGAAAAGGGACAGGACTTCAAGCATTGGTGAAACTACTAGGATACATCATATTGCGAAGGCCCAAAACTGCAATTACACTACCTAAGCAAAAAGACCAACACCGCTTTTTTATCTTCAGCGCGCAGGAGCAGGAGGCTTATGACATGGTCAAGAAGAGAGCAGTCGAAAGCCTCGAAGACGCACTCAGCTCAGGTAGGCCCCAGGATGGCTACAAAAACGCTCTAGAAAAGATCAATGCTCTCAGAGTAATTTGCGAGCTAGGCTGTTCGTCACCCAAGCCCACCTTGCTACAACCTGCAACAAACTTCCTAATGCATAGCCGAGGCCTGACACCGGGAACATCGGAGGGGTCCTTAACATCCAGTGCGACTATGGATGGCATTGGAGACGAATGTGGCAGGGATAACACAAGCACATTCGGAGAGATGTTTTCAGATCTTCAAGAGGCCTTCCCTTCGATCGGAGAACCTCCGAGATGCGCAAGCTCGTGCCTCACTTACCAGTTCACCGGATCACCGATACCTGCTACTCAATGGCCGATCAAGATTCAAGCTTTAATTCAAGACATCCGCACCTATACTATTTCAACGAAAAGGTAAATATATGCCTAGGAAGAACCCATCAGGACTTGCTAATCCTTCAGCGTGGTCTTCTCGTATCGGACGTCGATCCTTGACGTAGCCAACACTGCACTCACCCAGGTCGGCATCTCTTGCGTACAGATCGACGGTAGTTTAACTGTAAAAAAGCGAAGCCAGATCATCAAACACTTCTCGAACAAACAAGAGGTGCAGGTGCTGCTCTTGTCTTTGGTTTGCGGAGCAGTTGGGTAAGCATGAGACACCTCTGCACTTGGTCCAGGGCGACTAACTTCCAGTTGATTGAACCTTACTGCGGCATCGAGGGCGTACTTACTCGAGCCACAGTGGAATCCTGCAATCGAAGAGCAAGCTCTTGCTAGGATTTACCGACTGGGACAGACCCAAGAGGTCACAACCATCCGCTTTATCATAAGCGGCTCAATTGAACAAGTAAGTCGTACAGCCCACACGTGCAACAGCGAAGCTAATCTAGTATGGAAGTATGTTCTCAACATACAAGATGGGAAGCAGGACCTAATAAGCCTACTTAGCTACAAACCTGGGCCAGATTGCCGCAAAACTTCATGTAAGCTACATATACTAGCATTTAAGCTTACCCTTATTAATGAAACATAGCAACTACGGCAGCTTTTGCGTTAGAAGCTGCAGTAATGATATTGAATACTCACACTCTTCTTCGCTGTCATGGAACTCGTGGCTTTGTATGATTTCGTGATTGTGAGACCATCGCCTCGGGGCGGGATGATTTGATGATTTCGGGGGAAAGATGAAAAGAGCACTGGTTAGAAGAGTGCGCAGACACCGCGCAGCAGAGAATAAGTCCAGGGTGGTGTCAGACCTGGGTTCATTAGAATCAAGCACATTGTAAGATTGATTGTTGAGGTACGCTTGAGTTTCGTCCTCGAGTTCACTGGTACATTTCATCTTCAAATGCTTCCACTTGAGGGCAATATGGGAAGGAGGTGCCTGCCTGTCCCTGTCCGGGGATTGATGAGGCAAAGGTTGTATAATCCAAGACAGATGATCGGTCATTGATATGGGAGTGCCGGGCGACGTTTGGAATATGGTAGTCTTGGGTAGTTGAAACCCCTGGGCTGCCAAGGGTAGGCCTGGCCAAGTTGACTCTGTCACTACCGCCCGGTCGTGTGTCTACGGCTAAACCAATATCAAAAGCTACAATAGGATCGACATAGCCAGCACATGAATACAGGAGGTGATGTCAATTTTTCAGCGCCGCGCTGGAGTCTCATCGAATATACACGTGAAAACAGCGTTAACAATCAACGATGAGATCTTTTCCCCAATGCCGGCGCGAGTCCTATTATATATTGGTTGCCTGCCCCATCGTCACGGTTTTTGTTTCCGTTTCCGTTGTTGCCGTAGTTTCGGTTGTCATTATCATTGTTCTTGTCGCTACCGTTGTCGTCCTATTGCGATGACCTTGATGTCCACTTCGACCGGCCCCGCTACCTTTTCCGCTTCCCTGCCCCTCTCCGTATCCCTGGCCGTTTCGACTCCTATTAGACTTCCCTCGTAGATGCTGGGCGGGTGTTCTTTCAGTTAGGAGGCAGCCTTACCTGGCGAATACTGGGTGCTGAAGTTGACCTAGATTCTTGTAATGATGATATAGATATTAAATGTATTTTTACCCGGTCAATAAAGGTATCAAGAGGCTTCTGCTAAAATGCATTATCCTCTATATAATCATGAGTGTAGCCTTTAGCAGTAATAGTAGAGTGATGGGTATTTACCTCCTATGTAGAGTAATAAGGATGGTTAAGGGACTTGGTGCTTTGGTATTGCCGCTAATGCACGGAAATTGCACATGAAATTAGCGAATGGGGGGACAAACCATGGCGATGTAGCTTTTTATCCACTTCATCGATAAAGAGCAAAGCATCATTTGTGTGCAGCTGATATATACGCATTAGGTCCACTACTTCCCAGCTTGGATGGTAAGGAAGAGGAGCAGTCTCACCATCTTGGCCGCCATTTTGACTCCGGGCGCTGATCCCCCTCAAAATGGAAGCCAGAGTCGCGTAAGCCAGAGATGCGACAAGCTTCGATTCCTCACTTCCACCCTTGGTGACGACAGCTGGCAAGATGGAGAGGCGCCGTTGGCTAGCTCTCTCCTCTACTTGGACGAGTTTCTCGAGTTTCATAAGCTTACGCCAAAAAGGGCGGTTTCGAGTCACAGGCCCAGCACTGAGGACCCTGAGCCAAAAGCGGAAGATACTCGGCGGGTTGTCGACTGGCACCGCGACAAAAGATTGGATGGCAGGAGCCGAGAGAAGGACAACCGATGCGCTGAAAAACGCCAGATCGCTTCTGAGAAGCAACATGACGGATGTCTTCAATGCAACAATCACAAGACAGCAGCAGAAGGGGAATTGTGATAAGGTTCATGACTTGCCACTGAGAGGTTGTTGCCAGATTGGGGTCAGGGGTTGGACAAACGAGAGAACACTTGCGGCGCGGTCTTCTGCCGTGACTACTTGGGGTGTTGAGGGCTATGTTCTAGTTAGATTCTAGCAGTGTAGACTCAACCTCGAGTTAGAGTTGACGTACAGTGCCTAGTCTTAGCAGAAAGTAGGGTACCTAGAAGGGCGGGTAGATAGATACCTATTTGCATTCAACACCAGCGCATCTTATCAGCGAACTAGTTGTCTCACGAAGCAGTACTGGTGAATATAGATATATTAATTTCATTTACTTCAACTGATTTACGATCCTATCCCGTCCTCTTATCTATCTCTTTGTCGCATTAAAGAAGGCATCTCCTTGCCAGCCTGGCGCGTCTGTGATATCCTTCCGTAACGCCCCCGCTCGAGTCGACTCCCACTCGAGGAGAACCCCATCCTCAGGGTCCGAGATCGTGGCTTCGTCGTTTGCTTGTTCGGCGAGCGACCGTTGCATGACGTCTAGCCGGTCGACGACTGCGGCCATCTCGAACAACATTCCCGCTTCCCACATCACATCCTGCCTGGCAGCCATCTCCAGCGTGCCCTTGCCATTGAAAGTCACCTCGCCATTGGCGTCAACCGTGCCATCTGCACCTTGTTTGCGGACATGCGGGTAGCTTCTCAATGTCTGTGCTATGTCCCCAGAAAGAGACCGAAAGCGATCACCCAAACCCATCACCATGTGGCCCATGATGTGGCCTGGGCGGCTATTGTGCTCTCCCGCGACGGGCTGCTCTTCAGTCATGTTCAGCCCCTGAAGCTCCACCGTCTGTTGCGGTTGCGGTTGCGGTTGGACTTGTTGCTCACGGATTGGCATGCGTATGTTATGACCTAGACCATTCTGATTTTCCACCCCCGTTTGGTTTAATCCGTTTCCATTTAATGCTGCGTTCGATGTGTCGTCACTGACATTGACTGAGTTATTCGCATTGACTGCGTTATTCGCATTGCCGCGTCCACGTATTGTGTCCCACCAACGGCTGATTTTCTCCATACAGCTCGTCCCATCCGGGTCGATCATGTTGACGGGGTCATTGGCGCAGTAGGAAAAGATGTTCAGCCCGTCTCCAATTCCGATGGGATCCGGTGACATCCACCGACCAAGCCAGGGCGCGTAGTATCGCGCCTGGGTGTAGTACAGACCTGTCTCGACATCACGATGGTAGCGCGCGAACCGATACCGCCTTGGCGCCGTCGTCTCTTGCCGGCATGCCGCGAAAGTAAGGGATCCAAATGGCGTGTATTCTTCGTATGAGATGAGGTTTGCTTCGGCGTCAATCTCCATGCCGTTCTCGAGACGGAAGCGAGACAGCTCAGCTCCCCCACGACACGTTCCCTCGAAATGTCCAAGCCCGGAGCTTCAATGTTTGTTGTGGCCTGATCATGTATACAGTCCTCGCCGTTGCCGCCATAGGTGCGGTAGAGTTCGAGCTTAGAGAGATATCGTGTGTCCTTGAGCCTCGCACCTGTGACGCGCTCTGTGACCTTGCGCACGCGCGATCCGGTGCTATCGTAGACGTACCAAGTCGTCTCGGGAACGCCAACAGTGACTTTTTGCGAAGCTGAGGACCGAAGTCGGTTCTCGTAGTCCCACGCCAGCTGAGAGTATCCGGGCATGGCGACGGTGGCACCTGTGTTCGTGTCATACGCGTATGTCTCGGCGACTCGACCGATAGTCGTCTGCGAGAGCTTGTTCGAGACTTGATCCAGCTGCAGGGTACTGGCTTCTGTGTAGGCGAAAGTACGTGACCAGCCCATGACAGACTTGTCGCTGGTCGGGTTGTGCCGCATGCGTAGCATATTTCCCGCCAAGTCGTACTCGTACGACTCGAGATACTCACATAGCTGCTTTGAGTCTGAGGGGACGCCATTCACCCGAGACATGGAATTGACTGATGGGTTTGATGGATCAAATGACCTCCCATTTCCGGCTTGCGCGTTGATCTGCTCACGGCCTGTTGCAGCCACTAATTGACCAAAAATGTCATATGTGAACTCTCGTCGTGGTCGGATACGCTCACCGCGGAAGAAGACTGGCGCTCCAGCCGCATCTTCCTCACAGGTGACCTTGCGCCGGCAGTCATGATGAAAGGTCATGTCTTCCAAACAATCGTTTCCATTCCGCACAACGCGGCGGCGTTTGAGTACCAGCGTCTTCGGGTCGTACTCGTAGGTCGTTTTAGTGTTGATGGCATCCACAGAGAGGATCTGTCCATCGGCGGTATACTGTGTGTCTTTGATAAGGACCTGTGACGCGTGCGTTGCGTCTTTACGGTATTCGACTTGGGTCTGCAATCCTGTCGGGGTGTAATATCGCCGCGTGGTAGCCCCCGAGGGGTCGCAGATGCTGGTGATACGACCTTGGGCGTCAAAGGTGGACCGGGACGTGGACTCCTTCTCCAAGTCGTTGGGTTGATTCCAGTCGATAGTACGCTTGTATTCGACAGCGAACTCCAAAGAATCCTGCGTACAATTACCGTGAAGATCATAGTCAAGGCGGCGATGCAGTCCTGCCTGGTCCCAAACCCGCACGACGCGCCCCCGCAGATTGCGAGACACACCGTCGGCCTCACTCTCGCCATACTCGGTCTTCTGAACTAGCGCTGTGCCGCCACTTGGAGTAAAGAGCTGGATGGACACGTTCCGGCCCGAGGCATCGTAGCTCAAGCGTCTCAGTGTATCGCCACGCTTGACCAGGACTGGAAGATTGTTGTTGTCATAGACGGTTACCGCGGCAGCGGTTTCCATGCCGTGCAAGGACGTGGTGCGATTCAAGAGATCCTGCTCAGTTTTTTGGATCATCCGACCAAGAGCGTCAACGTGAGCACATACTCGGTCTAAACAGTCGTAGATGATTTTGTTCGATTGACGTTGTGAGCCCGAGCCCTTGATGGTCACAATGGAGTTCTTCCGTGAATCAAGGTGCTTCACAGTAGGGGCGTTTTGGTATGCCCCAGACTTCTCTGCCGCTGTGCGTTCGTCGTTATCGCTCAACTGTTGGCGCTCCGAATACCATGTAGGTAGGTAGGTCGAGGTCGGTAGGCGGCGGAATAAGTCGCCGATATGCGCGTCGGTGGTGGGATCTGCCATCAGAATAGTATCCCCAACATCGTACTCGGTAATAGACCACGGCGTGAAGACTGTCTTGGTCCAGGTGTGATTGGGGAAGAGCGTGCCAACTGGGCGTCCGAGGCCGTCAAAAAAGTAGATCTCTCGCAAACCTTGAGGAGCAGTGTTGAAGGTGAATCTGTGCGTGTCTTGGTAGTACGGCTGTTGTTGCTCGATAACGCGGCTCTGATGGTCCAGGATGCTCAAAGAGCCGAATTTCCACTGCTGGCTCCCATACTCTGCAGTGATCAAGGGCCTTCCCTGTCCATCAATGTACGCAATAGAAATGGACAGCTCCTCGGATCCTTCGCTGAGACCAACATGGCGATTGCGCCGGATTTCGGCTTCAAAGTTCGCTTCTCCGAGCCGTTTGAACCGAGTCAGATCTACGATCTTTCGTGAGCTCGCGTCGGCGAGTAGTCGAGGTGCTTCCCGCACCGGGTCTCGATAAAATGCGTCGAGATCTGGCGTAGACAACACGGGCACGATGTTAGAGACACTGTCGCCGCTCGGTGCGGTCGGCTTGCCCTCATGGGCGGTTGCTACCACGGCACCCATCCCGTTGAAGACCTGCGTGACAAGGTTCTGGTTCTCGTCGAGCTTTGCCACAGCTTGCATGCTGGCGTAGTCATGCTTCATGTGTTGCTTGTTACCCATCGCATCCACAGTGACAGTGGTCAAGAGCGCAAACTGATCCAACTCTGTTGATGATGTGTTACCCAACGCATCAATTGTAAATCGGGGCTTGTAGAACTGCCGACGGGCCTCCTGAAGCTCGGATTCGGGCGCGTCGGAGAAGGTTAAACGGGGTGATTGTCGCCACCAATGCTCGTCGCCATGGAGGTCGACATAGCCTAGGTCTGTGGGCTTGAGACGAAATTGCTCCGACGCTCCATCAGCACAAGTCTCGAGGCTGGGCAGGCCTTTCGAGTCCGCAACAAGCTCGTATTGACGATGCTCAACCGAAAAGGGTTCCAAGTCGCCAAGTGGAAGTTCCCTCAATAGGTCTTGGCTGCGAAAGCGGACCTGCTCGGAGCGAGCCAGAGTCTTTCCACGGCTTGAAGTGGCAGCATATACAGGCATCGTCTCAAAGTCATCGAGACTCTTTGCCAACGCCACCATCCCATCCATTCGATACGGTTGCTTGTGGCCCCAAACCCGAAATCCTTGCTGCTGTGCTTGCAGTGGCTTTCGATAAGCATAGTCCTTGTCTATGGGCTTTGTATAATGGGCCTGTGTGACCATCACCACCGTTTCTTGTTGTCGTTGTTGGTCTGAAGGCTCGATATCCGCCAGTTTCGCCCGTCCAAACGCAACATCTACCGAACAGAGCGGGTCACCGTAATCGTTCACCTCAATGACGAATTCACGCTGAACCTGCGAATCACCATCGGTTCCACATTCTTCTGTCCACGTCTCGCGCGGATCAACGCGGAACGTTGCTGGGATCTCGAGTTGAGCGTGCTGCCGCAGCACGACGCTATAGTTGGACTCGGTCAGAGTAAGCAGCGAGCCGTCACTAGCCAAAACCTCTTGTCGCAGCACTCGACCTCGCAGCGCTCGGTAGGCGTTTGCCCGCTCCGAAACTGACAGCTGGGGTGGAATATCAGGCGGCGAGAGTCGAAGGTGGCAGTCTTTGGATTTTGCCACGCCCAAGTGATGGTACATTCTGGAGTGTGTACCTGGTCGGTTCGTGCTGATGACAGAGGCAGTATCCCAAGACTCGGCGTTCCAAACGTCAACACAGCCGAATCCAGCAAACTCGTTTTCTTCACCATCCCAACAACCATTGTGATATGCATACGACGTGATACCTTGATGAGACGTGATTGAGTCGCGTATTACCACTTGCTCAACACATTGGATAGGATTGGGCAGTTTGGTCGTCCAGGGCCGACCGGCACGAGCATCCACTCGAGAGAAGTGGGTAGATGGCTTGTAGGCATAAGTGCATGTCGCGCCCATCCCGTTGTCGAAGTTTGTGAGCACATTTGGCTTGGTGCCCTGAACAAGCGGCATATAATGAAGAGCTTCATCTCCACGGGCGTTGAACTCTACCCAGGTAAGACACGATGTGCCAGATCCGAGCAAGTCACTGACAACCACCGAAGAGAGATTGTCAAGGCATGGAAAAGACCGGATCTTCTTCACCGTGGCCCAACCATTGCCTACGTTGTTTGTGTAGACTCTTATACCGCCACTGGAGGGGAAGTACAGCATATCTGTTGTACCAGATCCGTCAATGTCGGCGAACCGCAGGCGTTCAGGGTCATAATCGGACAAGATGGGACTATTGCCCATGACAACCTCTTTTCCGAAATAGCCATGACCTGAGTTTGGCCAGTACGAAATTCGGCCATTGGACACACGAACGATGTCTGCCAAGCCGTCGCCCGTCATGTCGAGGCACTGATAGGAGCAGTCCGTGTCCCCACGAAGGGATTTGGGTCCCTGACCGCCTTGGAATGTCACTCGTCGCGGCTGAGAGAAGCCGTCTTTTCCCATTTGTTGATACCAGACGAGACCCTCGACGTCCTCGACCACAATGTCGCTACTCCTGGAGCCCGTGAGGTCCATGCGATGAAGATCTTCCGACATCAAGTCGAGAGGAGGTGGGTTTTTGAAGGTGGAAAACTTGCCAAAGCCGTCGCCGGTTGGCCCCTGGTAGCCCTGCAGTTCGCCTGACTTGCTCAGCGTGATGAGACTCAGCTCTCCATTGCCCTCGATGTCTGCGATTTGCCAGCCGTCGTTTTCACCTAGGAACGGCTGATGACTTAACCATCGGCCGTGACCAAGAACTCCCTCGTCGTCGCTGCTGTCGTTATGGTGGTAGGACAGTGTTCCAGCCGCGTCGCTCAGTAACAACCCAGGTGCTCCGTCATGATCGAGATCAACCCACTCCGCCCGCAACGGCTCTGACCCGGGCAAGTTGTGGACGAGGCTGGTATCAAATGTGCGAACAGGAAGAGACCGCATGCTTCCGGCTGCAGAGTAGGTAAATCCGTTTGGTGGTATAGAGTCGACAACATAGCTGCCCGCTTTATCACGGGTGAACCCACGGGCGACAGTTTTGGTCAGTAAAGTCAACGCTGGAGACTCCTCGTAATCCAGCTCGGTCGATGAGACCAGGCAGTCTGCAATTCCAAGCTCCTCGGGAATGTGATGAAACATCAGAATTCGACGGCATAGTCGGTATGTCCGGACCTCAAAACCGCTGTTGTACCGCGAGAAAGGATCCATGCGAAGCGGCCATTCTCGGTCCTCCGTCGTGGTAGGAAAGTCGCCGCTGTGCTCGCCGTAGTCAAAGACGACTTCGAACAGCCATTGCGAAGTCGGAGGCAGTACGCCCCAAGACTTGGCGTCTCGGTTGGGCGTACGATTGCCGTACTTGATAGTCTTCAGGTATCGGTTATGAAACCGACTGCGAGAGTCACGAGTCTCTTCAGACACAATAAGATGACTCGGTGTAGGGTTGAGTCCCGCCGCATCCTCGGCCTTGAAGAGATACTGCATGTCATTGCCTTGGGCATCGTATGACCGGTCGATCAGCCATGTGTAGATGCGTTTGTGACCAGCTACGTCGACGTCGAAGATACGGGAGCTGTCACTTCTTCCGTAGACAGTCACCATGTTTCCCGTCGAAAATGATCGCCACCAGATCTCTCCGCCATGATCCAGGTCGGCCCATCTCTCCATCCGGCCAAGTTCACCATTCGACGCCCGCAGCTCGTACAATCGCACCGAGTAATTTCCGACTTGTCCATCGAACTCGGTACGCTTTGTCTCTGTGAACGGCAGCTTGGGCACCAGTTCGTCGACACCATTCCAGATAAATCGGTCATTATGATCAAATCTATCATCATCGTAAACGGGCACCTGTTTCGACGTCTTTCGATTGATTTGAGCCAATGGCAGGTCCCAGCCTAGGCCAAAGACTCCATTGCCCGACCCAGAACTATAGCTCAAGGACAACGATGGGGCGACGGCGGAACGTCCCTGTGTCGTTGGAATAGGGAGAGTCATGGACATGGTTCCGGTGGCCGCGTTGATCTGGAACAATTCGCTAATAGATCGCTGCGCGCCTCCTCCAACGACCGGCTTGTTAACTGCTGCCTTAGACATGGCTGTGAAGCGCCCAGTTTTTGGCTTCTGAGACGGACCAGGAGGGGTGGAAGTGGACTCGATGTTTTGTGAGGTAACGGCCCCATCTTGGACTCGGCCCTGGGATGGGGTATTGGTAAGGCGCCGTGTAGACATAACGGTTAAGCAACTCTGAAGTGAAAAGACAATGTTTCAAAGGCACAGTACCATTCCTCTCATACGGTGGTGAGGAATATAAATATTAAAGTGACCAAGGCCTGCTTCTGGTTTGTACTTACCTGGCTAAATTTAAGTACCGCCCTTGATATTTATAAGCACGTTATTTATGTACTATTTAGGTTAGGTTTGAAGTGCTTTTAAGCTAAAAAGAGTTTGTATATTTTTAAGAAATTCATATTATAGCTTATATAATACTTTCATGCTTTATAAAAGTATTGTATATATTACGCAACTTGGAAACGTTTTACTTGTTAATATAACTGACGATTCTAAAATAGCTGCTCTTCTTCAGGAATTAAATTCTCTAAGGTTATACCTAGTTTATTCTTCAAATATACATGTACAAGAAAGCCTTTAGCCCGAAAAGGACATCCAGACTCAGCTTTGTCTTATCCTCCGGCCAAGTTCGGTTGAGGACATGAAACTATTGCCGACAAGGGTTTGACTCAGTTTTGGCTTGTCCTCTAACCTAGTTCGTTCGGGACGATGAAACTACTGCCAACAAGGGTCGGATTCGACGCCCGCAAAGGTACTGAGGGTGGCAGCATATGAAGCATGTGGCCTTCGAATGTTCGTACGCCCAGTCGTCGTGCATCAGCCAGCCACCGACACGGGCCGCGTGGCAGGTATACCAGACTCATCATTTCACGCCAACAGGTGCGTTGCAACCCGTTTGACGACGGGTGACTTGTTCAGCTAGCCACACACGTCTCTGCAAGAGCACTATTGAAGCGAAATTCATTACTCCTGATGGCGAGAAATGCGGGGTCCGTTTATCTAACCTGAAGAGGAGAACTTACTCCAGGGGTCCGTTTATCTAACCTGAGAGAAGGAATTGCTCCGGGGAGGGGTCGTGTTATCAACGGGCCGGCCCGTGAGACTAAGGTCTTAATGAGTTCCTCGAGACTTCTGACGGAGGCCGCATGAATCTATTGATTGCTGGCGTCTCCCCTCGTACGCACATGACCTGATTGAGGGCTGCATCTGCAGGCTAAAAGTGGACTCGTACTATTTGAAACCTTACCGCGATACAAGTCTATTGAGAGTCTAGCAAACGACGATGTGGGTGACACCGTGGGATAAGACAATATCATACTTCTGGGCGGTACCGCATTTAACGTAGTTGAGATAGATGTCTAGCCCCTTTACAGAATCGGTCGAGACTAGAGTTGCAGTCTGACCTCTGTGGAGTGGATAGTGGTGGCACGTGATGCCACAGGGACGTGGAGGTAGGTGCGTAGCCACCTTTTGAGACCAGCTCAGCTCGCCACGTCAATTCTCATAGTCTCGTCTTGGCCTCGTGCGGGACCCGGCGTGCCGCAACCGAGCGGGCCGATCACGAGTATTGAAAATCATCTTACGAACGTGTACTCAAGAGGTTCATCGGATTGTTTGCTCAGACTCAGGCTATGAGAACGTAATGGATCGAGCGCTACAGGCCCCTGCAGCGCGAATCTCGACGAGTGTCCCAACACCAAGAATCAATTCCAACTACACATTAGTAGTGTCAATTTCATGGAAGTTGAATTCACGTGCATCAATTCCTTCAACTGAATTTCAATTTCATGTTGATACCCTCAATTCTACCTCAATGGCTTCAACATTGACCATCGGATGAAACCGTCGACAACGGTGGTTCAGGGTAGCACCTGCTACATCCCGTTCTTACCTGAGATCTATCTAAATATAGGCGCCAACATTCCTGGCGGGAAGGCGATAGCATCGACCCGGGAGACATGGCCTCTCAGTTATATTATGAGATCAACTGTTGTATCCAAGAGGTGAATGTTGTGAAGAGAGAAAAATAATTCAAAATGGCTGAACTTGTACGGGCACATCAGATGAGCACAGCTGGCTGTAAATTGGACCATGCTCTCTAATAGGAAAGTAAATCACAATTTAAGCATGAAGTAACTAAACTAAACATAACAACATCCGAAAGACTCAAAAGACTAGAACGCGGCTAGCTGAACCTCAATCAATAGGTCGTCCGAGTTTGGCGGCGATGTTGGCTTCTTCATTAGAGGAAGAGCAACCCAGTTCTCTCGGACAGTGAGCATATACGTGTTCGCAAGCCCGACATTCATGCCCGTCATCTCGCAGGTGATTGATTCGCCGGGCTGAACAACGAAACCGGGGAACTTCCTGTCCGGCCTAATCGTCATTCGCCACCACTGCTGTCCATCCTCTGCCTTGTCCAAGCACATGAGCTGGAGTGGCATGAGATTCATGGTTGATGGTGAGGACGAGGTCAGCGTGATTGTCCCAGCCCCCTCAATGGGTTTAGGACCTGTTTCAACAGGAACGACCGTGTCGGGCTTGACAGGGTTCGTTGTATCCAGGGTACCTGTCTTGAGGCCGCCAGACGTAGTGTCATCCGTCTTTGCAGGGCTCGTCAAAGCATCCTCTGCCTGAGAAGGCTTCTCCGAAGCGGCAGCACCTGGAGTCTCAACTTTGACAAAGTCCTCACTACCCTGAGTCGGCCCCTTCTCGCCTTCAGTCTGTCCCTTCTCGCCTTCAGTCTGTCCCTTCTCGCCTTCAGTCTGTCCCTTCTCGCCTTCAGTTTGTCCCTTCTCGCCGTCAGTCTTGCTCGGCTGATCCCCCTCAGCAGCATCTTTGTCGTGGTGCGTCCCCATAAGCGAACCCAAAAAGTCTTTGATAACGTTCGAGCCTCCTTCCTTTGACTTTGATTTTGACTTCGAACCAGCCTTAGAAGATGGCGGCTGAGGTGGAGCTGGGGGCTCCTTGTAATAGGCGCTCTTCACCTGGTTGATGGCCTCGTGCTTGAACAGTTGTGGCCCATCCTCGCCAGAGGTGAAGCGAATCCAGATGTAGGAAAGGGCAATTGGAACACTGGTCTCGTTCTTGCCAGTCAAAACAAACTTGAGTGCCATCTTGTTCATCACAGCCTCGGTCGGATCCATTTTCCAGCTCAACTTGCAGACCGGTTTCGGTGTTTGCTGATACTGGGGATTGGACAAGGGCTTATACGCTGGTTGGACAACTTTCGGAATTTTCAAGGCCGGTTCGACAGTAATGTACTTGCCATTCGTCAGTGCGTCTTTGTCGAGTCTGTGGCCAGTCAGTACATGTCCATTCCCTTCCAATGCCTGGTTCAACATACGGCTTATGCTCCACAACAGCCAAAATATTGCCAAAGCGGCTGATGACAGGGTTGCTGAAGTTCAGGTCGCCATTTCCTGGGTATACAAACTTGGCGGTGCTTTCGAATTCTTGCTCCACGTCCTTTTCAATGTCGACCATGCAATTCTTCATACGCTTGAGCCATTGTTCCCGAATTTCGGACTCCTGGTTTGGTGGAACCCACGATCGGTCGTTGAGAAGTTCGGTTTGCGTGACAGTGAGATTTGCCGGCTCTTGAGGGTTAGGACCAGGCGTGCGGACGTCAAATGTCATCTTTCCATCCTTGATGCCGGTGATGGCGAGTTCAAGTGTCCAGTCCATCTCATAGTGGTATCTGCCAAGAGTGAGATTGATAATGTGGATCGGGGCAATGCGCATCCTACCTCAATCTGCTGGTTCTTTCGGACGGAACGCGGTTGCTGTTCGGAAACAAGGTATTGTCGTAGATGTAGTCAGTGTGACCCTTCAGATCAAACACATTAGATCCGATCTTCCACGACAAGGTGACCTTGGTTTCGGCTATCGGCCGCTTAGTAGAGTCCGTGGATTGTGTGAGTTGGGTGGCTACTTACTGGTGTGATCTGTAGTGCTGCAAGTCCCGCCGTGACCTTCCCAGGTGTAGTATTTATCTGCAGGCGGGGATTCTGGCTCCTTGTGAGTCCACTCGTAATGAACCACTGAGTCGTCATTGTCTCCGTTTGTTTTGATGCGCTTGAATTGAAAGGCTGCATTGGTGTGATCAAGGTTGTAATTTCCCATCTGGTAATCCCATGAGGTCACAAACATGCTTTGCGCATCGTTGTAAGACCGCGCGACCCACAACTTGCCGACCTGGCTAACCTGGTTGAGGCGTTGCAGGCGCTTTAGCAGATGGCCCTCGAGGAAGTGGCTGAAGCTGAGAGCAAAGGTGCCTTCGATGGCGTCGCCGCCCTTGTACGGTCGCTGCGGAATGACATAGTTGCCGCGCCACTCAAGCTGCTTGGTGGTTGGCGGTGTGTTACCGGCCACCATTTCGCACCAGAGGAGGGCATTGAATCCCTCACCGGTGCGCGACGTCTTGGGTTCTTTGATACCTTTCTGTGGACACTTGTAGGGGTATGTCTGCTGATAGAGATCAGTTGGAGCTGTTACGTGTTAGCCGATCCTGAATGTCTACATATTGACATGTCATAACTAAGTACCGTATGTGGGCTTTTGGACGTTGACTGTAAGTCTATTAGCAATGCCCGCGAGACAGGCTGCATGAATGAAGAAAAACCCACATCGCTTCTCGG
Source organism: Neonectria sp. DH2 (assembly GCA_003934905.1). Lineage (NCBI taxonomy): Eukaryota > Fungi > Ascomycota > Sordariomycetes > Hypocreales > Nectriaceae > Neonectria > Neonectria sp. DH2. Next base: position 746,069 of record RQWH01000020.1, on the reverse strand, counting down.
GAAGATTGAACGTCACATTTAGTGTTGAGCGTCCGGCGCGGTGCTGCTGCTGGCCCCAATCGGCCAGTACGGCGGACAAGAGCACCCAGATCTTGGAACCACCAGGTGTCTTGCAGTACTCGGTGATGGTCATGGACTTCCCGTTTTCGGCCGTGATCAGGGAGAGATCCGGATGTGGTTCACTCCATCGGGCAGCTAGAAATGGTAAGCGACCGAGTAGTTTCTTTTGTTGCGGCGAGGGGAAACAATGACTTACTGGTCAACTGCGCGAAGAGTCGCTCCACGCTGTAATCGCCGGGAAATTTGTAGATGGTGCCAGCGATCGAGACAGCCTTCTGAGTTGCCTCATCGATCTGAACCTGCTTGTAAAGGGTCTTGTCGGGCTCGACGTCCTCGGAGTTCAGCACAGTGGGGATGGCGAGCTCCCATCCATCCATCCTCCGCGAGAGACCTGTAGCCGTCTCGACGTATCCCGACTTGAACCTGGAAGATTTTCAGTACGGCACTAGATGGCATTAAGAGTGGTCAAGTATCCACTAACCTCAGCATGTAGTACACATCCTTACTATACGCCTGGTCCTTTTGACCGGGAATGATGAGACGGGGCGCTTCAATCTCGACGTTGACAAGTCCAGCGTCAGGATCGTTGAAGACGACATCTTTCATCTCTTCTTTGTGCATCTCAAACATGCTCTCGAAGTTTCTGTTGAGAATGTGTTCTGTAAACGCAATAACTTCATCGTACGGCGTGGAGCCAGTCTCCAGACTGACGTTCAGCCGTGACTGGTAGTCGGGATCAGTCTCGTCGGAGGGAGCCATTTTGTACGCTGTTGAGATGCTTGGTGTTTACACTTGCGGGATGCCGGGAACTGTTGATGGGCAAGTGAAGACAAAGCTAGTGATGGGGTACTTATAGCTGTCTTTGTCAAGATGAGCTATGGTATGGGAAGAGGACAAATGAGACGTCAATCCTGTGTGCTGATAACCACTGTCAATTGCTTCCATCCCAATACTGGTGGTGTTGGCGGAACAGGCGGTCTAGCCGAGAATGTTGACTTCTAGACCAAGTCTATCTGTAATGTCAACTACGATGGCCACAAGCCACAAAAATCTCTCGAAACCTCATTCTCGCACGCGGGTGTGCTGATAACGAGGCCCCTGCAGCGTGCCATTTGCTAACCAGACTCCGCGGGGGTGCAAGTTCCGTCGACGTTACATAGTAAGTTGTGTATTTGATCTCGTGTCCACTGAGTTGCCATTTGCGGCCCGCCCCGCATAAACTATTGTTTCTTCGGCCCTTGTTGTTAACCCTTGTAGGCTTTCACTAACCTCAATCGGTAACTTCCATAACTAAATCCTCCTCGTAGGGCTCCCCTGGGGCGCATGTCATGAACGGCGCATTAAACCCGAGTTAGGAAATGAGGCGCGGGATGCATAAGTTATGTTGCAGGCGGTCCTGAAAAGCTGTATTCAGTCACGCCGTTGCATTATAGCGGGCGTTGCTCTACCGATTCGACTTGAGTGTACATTTCAGCCGCAACCTAGGGCTGTTATTGATCCTCAGCTGCGAGCTATTGATTTACAGCTGGGCCCGTTCCGAAAAAAACAGCCGAGCAAGTTGACTATTGCAACACGTTGACCGCTTTGGGCAGCCCATTCATGGTTCTTGTCGTTTTTGTACGTACTAACTTTCTTTAGGCTCCAGAGTACCTACGCACGGCTCAATACTCATTGTGGCGGGCTGACCTCAACTAGGCTTCAGGTGATTCCGAGCGGTAGGGGGCATAGACTATTGAGACGGGATCCTCCACTGCGTCACGAGTGGGTTTCCTGAGCCGTCACCATATATGCAGATAGCTAATAGTTGGACAATGGGTCTAGTTTAGCAAGAAGGAGCCTGGAGCTTCCGACACCCAGTCTCGCCGGCCTCTGGATATCCGGTAAAGGACAAGGACGAGAAAGTCCTATTACAACAAAAGATAAGGCTGCTCTTGAACTCGAGACTGGTGTCCTGTATTTCCAAGAACATTTTTTATCTACTTGGCCCTCTTGTGCTTCTTTCATTCTCACCATTACTTGGCATTGTCCCAAGAATAATCTTTCCCCAATCGTCCTCGACCATGGCTGCACAGGCGAATGTCGATGCACTTAGCAAGCTGTTCACGGCAATCCTAGGTGAAGGTGATGATGCCAATCTGGCCGCGACAACGGCACAACAAACCAAGTCCCTGAAGAATACCGTCGTTTCTCTACGCACAACGAAGTCCAGTTTGCTGAAGGACCCGACCACTCATTCGGTCTTGAGAGTGGTAGACACTATTGTAGACATTAGCGGTGGCAATGTCGACATAGTCAGCGCTATCGGAGCGGGCTTCCGTTCCCAGTCGCTGGGCGACATTGCACTGGACTATTTTGATCCGACACGCCTTCAGGGCCAGAGTGTCCAAAGCATTGCCGGCCTCGATCAGAGCAAGTGGGAGCGTGAGCTGTTCCGGCTGGAGCCTACAGCCGTCCTTTGCAGTCTTGTTGCATCGGGAGACATTCCCGTGGCGCCTCAAGCCAAGGCCGAGGCCGAGAGGATCCTCCGTGCTGCGGTGCAGCAGAGAGTCGACCTGTCGTCCAAGCCTCTGCGGCGGTTGGTTGAGATTGCACCTTCAACAACACCGTCATCGTCACAACAACCTCCATTGTCGGCCTCGACTTCCCCACCGGCTAGCACAGAGGCGTTTCAAACCGCCATTGAAACGATCCAGGCTATTCAGCGCCTGCAGGCCGTGGTGGTGAACCCGCGTCACATAGGCCCTCTTATGACGGCTGGACTAGTGTCGGCTCGGGCCATCTCGATGCTGGACGCCGAGGCACTTGCAAAGCGTGTGGCCAGCCGGATTCCGCACGATGACGCCGTTCAGATACACGACAATGCTTTCACCATCACAACACGTAACGAGCAGACCTGGGTCGAGGTGCTGAAGTCCAAGAGCGACAGTCTGTTTCCTGCTATGCGAGCCGAAAACAGCGAGGGCCAAGGCGGAGTTACGGATGATGATGATGATGATGATGATGGCATCAACTTCTCCACGCTCTTTGGGTCTGCTGATGACCTCGGTTGCGACAATTGCGAGTCAGTCCTCAGCCCGGCAGCTTATCTTGTCGACCTCCTAGCCACTCTACGGAATCATGTCATCTCGGCTGCGACTAAGACAAGTCTCCTTGGGAAGCTGCAGGATCGCCGTGGTGATCTTCTGTGGTTGCAGCTCACGTGTGACAACACGAACACTACGATCCCTTACCTCGATCTGGCCAACGAGGTTATGGAGCAGTACCTAGTAAAGAGAAATCCAAAAGCCCTGGGACCCGGTTATCCGACCGAGCTCAAGAAGCTATGCGCCGATGCTCAGACTGGCGATGCGTCGTTAGTCGAGCCATCTAACATCCAGACGAATGTCTACCGCAAGCTCATTCAGCCCACGGTTGCACCGCTCCACCGTTTCCCATACAACTACGGCCTTGATTTTGTAAAGACGGTACTCACCTCGTTAGGTGTTGCTCCGCAAGATCTTCTTGCCGACTTTATGTCAGCACCGCGTCTTCTGGCTGCGGTAGAGCATTCTTCACCAGACCTTCTTAGAGCCGCCGAGGAGTCCCTGCGGAGGGTGCAATCAGCCCAGATCTTGGGGCTGGAGGAAGCCGACTATACTTGCATCACACACGAGCGTTTCGTCCCTGTCAGCCTCTTTAGAGCTAGTGCGCCTGGAAAAAGCACCATGGACATGAAGGGCTATCGGGCTGCGATTGGGTACGACGGTTGTGCGAAATATTGGGACTACGACAGCGCCCATGATATGCTGGATATGTCATCTGGCGGCCTCACATTCATCAAAGATGAGTTCCTGAAGCGCTCCGGCCTCCAATACGACGAGCTCGTTGAGGTTCTGCAGACCAGCTTCATGCAGGCGCGCGCCATCATCACGTCGCATGATGGCTGCTCCTCCATCACCCAGGACCTAGACACGCTACGTCTACGAGCCTCAGTCAGGGTCAGCGCAGATGGTGCTCTGAACGAAACCATTTGCGATGACTTACAGAGCTTCATCCGACTGCGACATCGGATTGGTTGGGACACTCGCACCTTGGACGCGGCGCTTTATGCTCTCAGCCAGACTAGGCCCGGTGGCTTCACAGGCATTGATGCTGAGATTGTGCACGGCTTGGCTGAACTTGTGCAGCTGAGTGACGTGAGCGATGTACCCGTCGACGAGATGTGTCCGTTATTTGGCAGCATGGATCGAAACGGACCGGAGTCGTTATACGCCCGTCTCTGTCGTCGCAGCAGGCTCAGGCCAGTGGATGATGCGTTCGATCTGAAGAAGGGCGCAGCTATTTCGGCCAAGCTTTCCGCAGTCGCCACGGCGTTGCAGATTTCTGTTACAAACCTGCAGACTGTCTTACACTCCTGTGGCCTGACCGCTTCGAGTACATTGACGCTAGAGAACCTGTCCGCCATCTATCGCACACAAAAGCTCGCAACCATATTTGCCGTAGACATCAGCCAATACGACTCACTCGCAGCCTTGTTTGATTTCGACACTCGCAGTGCTCTCCCAAGCCCCGGTTATGTACTAGACAGCCTGAAACAGTGGAAATTGCTCCAGGATGATGGCTTGAGCATGGAGTTGCTCCTCCAGCTCCTACGCCTCGATCATACTCAGACTTCAAACGAGCCACGACAGCTGACACAGACACTCTTTGCTGGTCTTCAGAGCGTGCTCTCTCAATGGCCTGAAGTTGAAGCTGGCAACGCGTATACGGAAGCCGACGTAGCTGCGGCGGCGGCGGCCATTGATAAGGATCGGTCTGCTGAAGTGATCGAGTACATCGAAGGTAAGTCGAGAAAGAGCTGTTACTTTATTCATGACTGATCATCGAGCCTAGGCAAACGAGTTGTCAGTGTTACATTTGAAAGCTCGGAAACGACGGTGCGGCGAGTTCCCGACTCTTTACGGGAGTTCTTCTCCATTGTTCGCAGCGATGAGACAACCAAGATTTCGCTGCAAGGCTTGCCCGATGAAGACGTGGAGTCGTTGATGGTAGAACTAGAAACAGACAAGACGAAAGAAGTGGCCTGGGAGCTGCATGTCTCGGACTTGATAAGAGAAGCGGAAAAGATGGGTTCTGGTATCAGCCTTCTCGTGGGCGACACCACGTCCGCAGTCATCGATATCCTGAAATCTTCAAACATCGATGACCGACGCACGGCGTTCCTACGCACTGCCCGCCGCCGCATTCGAGAGCAGCAGGTTGAAGCTCTGGTCATCAACACGGTGCAGCAGGCATCCCCCGGCTTAGACGTGGCCGCCATCAAGTCTCTCCTATCAGAGGGATCGAACAATGTCCTGGGTCGAACCGTCGTTACTCTGATAGCCTTATCGAATAAGGTGCCTCTAGACACGCTTACCGATGCTTCATTTGAGACAGACATGGCCGCACTCGTCCGCGACGTCCGGCGCATAGAAAGCATCGCCACCAATTTTGGAATAACCCTGGGGGAACTCCGTGTGCTCGTGCCGGAAGCTGGACTCGACAAGCCATTCTCCTTCAGCCTGCTGACGACACTGGCCCATTACAAAAAGCTACGGGCGCCGCTCTCACCAGCGCAGCGGGATGCTCTCCTCAGTCTCCTTGGACCTGATTCTGATTCCTTTAATGGCAATAGCCCGGTCGACATGATTGCCAACGCCACTGGATGGCCAACAGCCACACTTTCAAAGGTCTTTGCTGCCAAGTATCCCAAGACCTCTGATGTCGAGGCCAAGGCCGCCGCCCGCAGCGCCGACAAGCTCCTCAAGCTACAGCGTATTCTCACCATATGCACCAAGCTTGATATTGGGGATTCGCAGATCAACGACGTCTTTGGCTGGGTTAACGAGATTGGCAATGTAGACAAAGCCTTCGCTTTCGCAGCAGCGCTTCGCAAGACGCTCGAGACCCGCAACGCCGGAGGAGCGGCGAAGGCGCTCGGTGGTGCGCAGACTGGCATGAATCAACTAAAGGAGCGACGCCGCACAGCCCTGATCAACTATCTTCTCAAGGATCAGGAGATAATAGACCAGCGGCTCACCTCAGCCGATGACCTCTACGACTACTTCCTCATTGACGTCAAGATGGGTGCCGAGATGCAAACGTCGCGTATCCGTCAGGCCATCTCGACAATTCAGCTGTTCGTACAGAGATGCTTCCTTGGAATCGAGGACAAATACGGCGTGTCTGCAGCCGCGGTGAGAGATCTGAAGCCACGGTGGGACACCATCGGACGCTACACTCTCTGGGAGGCCAACCGACGCGTGTTCCTGTTCCCCGAGAACTGGATCGATCCGACTTTGCGGGACACCAAGACGGAGCCGTTCAAGGCGCTCGAGGCGGCCATTCTGCAAGGGGACCTGACTGAAGAGTTCATCTCCAAGGCTATCAAGTCCTACGTCTATGCCGTGCAGCCCATCGCCCACCTGGATGTCCAGGCCTACCTCTGGGACAAGGGCGAACAGGATCGTGCTCGATTTCATTTCTTCGCCCGTACTCGCACAGAGCCACATCATTACTTCTACCGGCGCCTCGAACTCGAGCCTTTTGGAAAACTCGAACTATTGCCGTACTGGCACCCCTGGATGAGCATTGACATCGGCGCGCCACCGCAGGCTGTCGACAGCAACGGGGAGGCGCAGCCAAAGCCGGGTGCCTATATGATACCCACGTTGATACGCGGTCGATTAATGCTCTTTGTTCCCGAGATTTCACTCAAGTCGAAGCCGTCGAATTCATTCGGCACTGAGACCATCACGAGCATGGCGAAGCTGCCGCTCCACATGGCAAAACCGACCACCAGCTACTGGGAGATTAAGATGGCATGGACGGAGCTGCGAGACGGCCAATGGTCGCCCCGTGTCGTGTCGCCCGATTCATTGGTCGTCGAGGAAACGGCGACGGAGCCGCTGCCGGCAATCTCAGCCTTTCGCTTCCGTGTCCGGGCCCGGTCGCCGACGGATACGAAAACGGACCAGACGGCGAATTTCGCCACTGGTGTTGACGGCGTTCTCGTCATTGATGTTGAAAGCTGGTATCAGATGAAGGCCGAGGCCAGCGCCACAGAGATGGTCAACGTTCCTCGCCATCTAGGCCAGTTTGAGATGCGTGGCACTGAGCTGTACCGGAGCACGAAGTTAACGTTGATGCCTGTCTTCGATAAGACCCTCTTACCGACTACGTTACCTACACGCTTCTCCAAGCTGGATTGGACTGCCGCGGACCGAAAAACCCCGGGTCAGAACCTTCCATCGTATGGGCTCAACTACCAAAAAGCAGCGACTGGCTCCGACGAGAAGAAGGCGTCTATGGAACAGCCGCTGCTTGTCGATACTCCCGAGGATGAGAATGATCCCCGGGATCTGAGCTGGACACTGACGTTTGACGACACGCAAATGTCCCGCCCTGTGGGACTATTGGTGGATGTCAAGAAGGCATCGAGTGGCGCCCAGACATACTTTGCCCGGCCACGGACGCAGGCACTCACCAGTGGAGGGACGGAAACGCTTGCCTCGGTCGACGTTTTCCCCTTTCATCACACCTTCTCCAACGCTCTGCTGGAGGCGGCGGTGAGGGGATCGTCGGTGGATGGCATCTACGACACCATCAGCAGTCGGGCCAACGACTCAGACGCCTTCGGACTCTACGCAGACACGCTGTATCACGAGCTGTTTGACGCCTACTCGGTTTACAACTGGGAACTCGGCGTACATGCGATATCGCTACTCATGGAACGCTTGCTAGCGCGGCAACAGTTTGATCTTGCACTTCGTGTAGCCCACCTTCTCTTCGATCCGACCAAGAACCCGGACAAGCCGACCGATTGCTGGTCCTTCCCGCCCTTCAGAGACACCAAAGCTACCAAGGGCCAGTCGGTTCGCTCACTGCTGACAGGGCTTGCACGTAAGGAGACGAAGCTCTCGTACACCGACGTCGCTGTTGCCGAGTGGAAGCGAGATCCGTTCAACGCCCACAGCATCGCACGTGGCCGGCCGACGGCTTACATGCGACGTGTAGCGCAGAAATACGTCGAGATTCTCGTCGCTGCCGGCGACGCCTACTTCCGACAGGCCAGCATGGAAACTATTCCCATGGCCATCCAGCGCTACATCGAGGCTGCGCACGTTCTGGGTCCGCGCCCGGCCAAGATCAAGAGCATCGGCAAGCGTACGCCGCGGACCTTTAACGGGCTGATCGAGAACGGCAACAAACTTGACCGTTTCGCCAACGCGGCCATTGACATGGAGCTAGAGTTCCCCTACTCTTGTCTGCAGCACGGCCAGGCGGGCGACAAGAAGCAGCTAGATGCTTCAACGGCCAAGAAAGGTCTCCTTGGCTTCCTAGCGACGACTTATTTCTGCGTGCCGACGAACCCGCAGCTCACAGCGCTCTGGGATCTTGTCGACGATCGCCTAGGCAAGCTACGCAATTGTCAGGACATCAACGGCATGGCACTTCGACTCCCGCTGTTCGACCCGCCCATCGACCCGGGCATGCTCGTGAATGCCGCAGCTGCCGGTGGCCTCGGTGTAGCAGCCGCCGCAAGCGAACTGAACTGTCCTCTTCCCAACTACCGCTTTGTGTATCTGGTCCAGAAAGCCACCGAGATGGCAAACCAGCTGAGTAGTTTGACCGACATGTTCCTGTCAGCCAAGGAGAAGCGGGACACGGAAACGCTCGCTCAGTTGAAGAACCAGCAGGAGTCGGTGATGCAGGCCTTGTACCGCGAGCAGAAGCTTCTCCAAAAGGAAGAGGCCGAGAAGACTATTGTCGCGCTCGAGGACCTGCGCCAGAGCCACGAGAGCCGCCTCACCTATTACCTGCGCTTGATTGGCGAGGACCCAGATGAACTCGTCCCTAGCAAAGACGTCAACTGGACAGACATCGAACAGGCCATTACCAAGCCATCCAAGGATGATCTGCGCATGTCCAAGGAGGAGAAACTCGAGTTTGAGAAGTCAAACGAGGCGGCAAGTCTGTCATTCGCTGCAACAATCATGGACACGACGGCATCAACGCTGCTGGCGCTGCCCAATCTCATGACGCAGACGCAGCCGATGGGTGTTGGCGTCTCGCTGAAGATTGATGCAGAGAATGTCGCCAACTGCATGGAAGGCATGTCCACCGTCATGAAGATCAAGGCTCAGATGTGTGAGATGGAGGGAAGCCGGGCAGCCCGTCGCGGGACGCTGATCAAGCAGTTGCAGGATAGACGTGCCCAGGCGAACATGGCCGGACGCGAGATCAAGCAGGTGGACAAGCAGATTGACACACAGCGGGTGCGTGTCCGCATCTCCGAGGCCGACATCAAAGCCCATCAGGAGAGCATCCAGCAGTCGGCCGCGACAGAGGCGTGGTACAAGTCCAAGTACACCAACGAGGCCCTCTACGCCTGGATGGAGAATGCAACTCGCGCGCTGTGCTTCGACGCCTACGGTATCACCATGGACCTGGCGCGCAAGGCCGAGAAGGCCTTTCAGTTTGAGCGAGGGCCGCAGAAGAGTTCGACGCCGCAGTTCGTCAGCAGTCGGGGGTACTGGAACAACGGCCACGATGGCCTCCTCGGAGCCCAGAGCCTGCTGCTCGACCTTCGCCGCATGGAAGCCGCATACATGGACAGCTCACCGTCAGACTTTGAGATCACCAAGAACATCTCCTTGCGCCAGGTCAGTCCGCTCGCGCTGATGAACCTGCGAATGACGGGCGTCGCCGTCTTCTCTCTGCCCGAATCTCTCTTCGACCTCGACTTCCCCGGACACTACTTCCGACGCATCGCAACTGTGGCCGTCAGCGTGCCTTGTGTCACAGGTCCCTACACCAGTCTCAACAGCACCCTCAGCCTCCTGGAGCACAGCTACCGCGTGAGTCCGCTGGCATCCAAGGGAGACTATTTACGCAAGCAGAACGACGACCGCTTCCGTACAGATCGTATCCCCGTCAGCTCCATTGCCCTCAGCCAGCGCAGCGCCGACAGCGGCGTCTTTGAGCTGAATTTCAGTCGCGAACGATACCTGCCATTCGAGAATGCAGGTGTAATCAGCACATGGAAGCTGGAGCTGCCCCAGCATGTCCGTCAGTTCCCCTACGATACCATCAGCGATGTGGTCCTGCACCTCAAGTACACATCCCGCCAGGGCGGTACTCAGCTCCGTACGTCGGCCTCGGATGCCGTTACGAGCCTCATGGCTGCTGCTGATGGCGTCGGCGAAGGCGACGGACTGTTTGCTACCGTTGACTTGGCGAGTGATTTCTCTAATGCCTGGACTCAGGCCCAGGTGCAGGCCGGGCAGAAGACAGATCCGACCATGGAGCTGGGTGATATGAGCGTGATGCTTCCATACTGGGCCATCAGCTATGCGGTCAAGGTGAAGTCTGTCACACTTGTGTCGCGCTGCAGCCCAACAGAAGCAGCCACGTTTAAGGTCGAACTTCTCTGGAGCCAGGCCAGCGAAAAGGGCTTCACAGACTGCGCCAGTAGTGACAAGAGGTGGAATGTGCGCGAGATTCCGGATATCGACGCTGACTTGAAGAACTGGCGCCTTCGGATCAAGAGAATGAGTGCGGGCGAAGAGTCCAAATTTGCAGCGGTTGAGAATATGTACCTGCTCATTCGATACACAGCAACCACTCAAGCCCCTGGTAAATAGTCTACATGTATCTGGTCATAATTGGCAGGATGGAGATGCAACGAACATAGGTGACTTGGAGTTAATGCAGGGATGGAATCGGATAAGCTGTCAACATGGCACTTTCTTATGTGCAACCGATTCTCACTGAGGAGTAGACGAATACAAGTGTAACCGAATTCTTTACGATCATGTCAAATTTCTCACCACTCCCCTTCTGATACCCTCCACACCAGCTATTTTCCCACCTTCGCTCATCTTCTCCAGCTGTACCAATTTACACGCGAGAACCAAAGGTCCTTTCCTTGCCCCCGCCAGAAGGCGTATGGCGTCTTTCCTGCGCCGCCATCTCTCATGCCCTCCATGCGCCCGCTACTTTGCAGCTTGCTCTGCTAACCGGTCCAGAACTTGTTGAACAAGACTGTGGTGGGGCTTGAGCCCGCGTCCTGGCCTCCAATATCTCGCGGCATGTTCTGCTGACCGCTCCAGCTATGCGTGTTGAAGTGACAATACCATCGTTGCCACAACCCAGGTAGAAGACGTAGAGTTTGCCGCGGTAAAAGACTGGGGCAGGAGATGACCGGTCTAAACGTCGAGGTTCCCAAGGCGGCTGGAGAGATTGTTTGCCGTAGAGAAGGACATGGTTACTATTGTGTGCTGGGAAGAAGTTTGACATTGCATTAGTTGAGGTGGATATACTGAGACAATTTGTGGGCAGAGTAAACAGTTTCGTCGTGAGCTCGTTGCGTCCGAGACCTGGGGTTGACAGGAGGGTCGGTTCAACCGAGGCCAGTAGAGTGAGCCTTCAGAGGCCAAATCCCCATAAACATCTAGTTCAGCTGTGATTTTTGAATAGGTAGACCCCTAGTGGTGTATTATCCCCCTTGAAATAATGCATTTCAGAGATCGTGTGATCTAGATAAGTCGTTCGTTCCAATGCAACTTGTAACGCACCTGAAGACTAAAGTGGCATTGCATTCCGAAAATACATCCTAGTGGCGAGCTGTCTTTTCAATAGTTGACCCAGGAAATGGATCTAGCGGCTGGTCTCGGCCCCAATACAGATATTTTGCACGAGAGAGGTTAAGTTTACTAGAAGTGCAGTAGCGTGCATGCACCACACCCGGTAGGGGTTATTCAATATTAACCAATAAACGCACAATCGTTTTACTTGGTTTAGCTAATCGTGAAAGTCAAGCACTATCACGATACGTACCTTTTCACCCTTAAAGCGCCACGCTTTTGGCATGGTACGCAACAAATTGGCAGCTGAGCAGACAATATGGGTTAGGCTAGCGAACTACGGCCTATGTGACGACGACGACGACGACGACTAGCACCAGTCAGTCAAAGACCGACATATTTCCCAATGAGGTCTGTCAAAGGCGGAAGGTTCCATTCTGAGAGAGCTGATAGACTCTTGGCCTCAAACCAGATGCTGTCGGCATGCTACACTCGTGCGATAGGTACAGGGCTTTAGAACGGTCTAGACTACCGTAACTAGTTTCCACACCGGTCACAAGCTCCGCCACGCTGAGGCCTTGTCTCAGCTATGTGCAAATAGTCCATACAATGCATTGCAATAGTCCGAGGTTGATCAAGTACCGCCTTGCATACGTGTGTCTTATGATTCTTCAGCTGCTCGGAGCGAGTGGTGGCTTAATCTATAACGTTTTCGTTACGAGTCTAGTGACTGTTACTCAAGTAGTTGAAACACTTAGCCCTGGTGCTTCTTTGGGGATGATTCCGCCACCCCCCTGCCCAACTTGGCCGTATAGCCAGCCACAAGAGTTCATGATCCTCGACTGTAACGCAAGATCGTCTCAACTAGTTCTAGTTGAGTCCGTACCAGGATATGGTGGGACAACCTAGTTGAGCGAGTAGATCACCGCCAGCACATTAGTTTTATACCGCCACGCCACGGGCCAGGCCGCCAATGGCTCATTGTTCACGGCCCTAAAGGTCCTCAGCGGTGCTTCCGTTTACACTTGGACCTGGCTATTGGCGCGCCATCTTTCCATCGTGGCTTCTCGGTGAACTAACTCCTCACGCCAGTCGTTGCGCAATGACTGAGGCTAGTATGTTGCTCGGGTTCTAGAATCGATACTTCAGCCAGCCACCAGCAGTTGTATTGTTTAGGACTGACAGATCTCCATGCATAGACGCCTTGATCGACAGGTATTTAAACACTGTCAATCTCTACAACTTGCCAACAATCAACTCACTTTCACATCATCTTTACAACACACAACAACTATTACACTCTTCTCAAACCCAGACTAAACTTTCTCTCACCATGCCATCTGAGTCTTCCCGCAGCGACCCTCCCAACTCCAGTCGCACACATGGAGATTTCTTCTCCTGGTTTGAGGTACTTATCCAGTTTTGCTCGAAACTTTTATGTGTCAAACTAACAATACAGTTTTCCTACAACGATAACAAGCCCGACGGCAGTATCAATGAGATATCCGGCCAGTCCGCTGATATCAACAAGGGCTACGGCGGCAAGTAAGTACACCATGTTTGAAAGTGAAAGTGTGAAACAAGATATTAACTGCGGCTCTCAGGTATGTCTGGCTTACCGTACACCGAGCCCCTAACCCTCGTATGATGGTCAATAACATCTGGGTCGATATCCGATCCGATGGACTGGACAACAATGTGGATCTTGCCAAAGGCGCCGGCGGAGACTACCGCTACTTGCAGTGGTCCAACGATATGAATGCCAGCCAGTGAGTATCGCTCGACCAGTTGATAGTTCTTGAGACTAATTGCGCTCTTAAGCTATATTACCGATGTTGCTCTTTGGAGATCGGGTGATTCTCATGGCAGCCCTCCTGATGGATGGGATCATAAGTCTGACGATATTAACCGCGGCCGCGGTGGTGATTATCTTTACCTTGTCTGGCGAACTAAGCAGTACGTCGGCAACAAGAACTAGGGTAGCTCAATATCTACAGAGTGACCTGCAGTGGTATTATAGTGAATAGTCTAGGAAGGTAATTAAGCTTGCTAAGGCTGTTTTAGAATTAATTCGCCTTTGAACATGTGGTTAACAAGTCGTTCATATTGAATGGTTTATTGAAGTCGTGAGACGTTGGTTACTATGTTGTAACGATAAAATTGAGAATGGTGATGATAAGTTCAAAAAACTATCTCTCTTGGGCTCGGGAAATATGTTAGATGATAAGGTAAGGAGCAGTGGAACAAGATAATTAAGTGTAATAAAGCTTCACTACAACAATGCACAAAGCCAAAAATACATCATGTAATATCTACCACGACAATGCTTCAATTTAATCACCATTGTTGTTTCGCGCCAGTGATGACCTTAAGCCTGGCTTTCAACAAAAGTCCATATCCTGGAGTCAGGATATGAATTTGCTTTCTCTATGGGGCATATGACTGCAAGTATCAGAGTTTGAAGCTCATATCAAAATCATCCATGGCTGCACTCCGACCCGGCGGTGTATGACAGGTACGATACTTGTTCTTACTGTCGACGCAGAAACCAAGAACGCAGTCACTTATAACAGTGATTAAAATCAACACTCCGATCAGCCGAGTACCAACCCAATTTCTTCCACGTTCTGCATATCCCAAAACTCGGCACTGATTTCCGCCAGTCCCTTGCGATATGCGATCTTCCCTTCCCACTCGACCCAGAGAGCGAAGTACACCGGGGTTTCCTCAAGCCGAAACGTGCCGCGCTGTGCGTGGAGAATTGCTACTAGTTCTATCGGCATGCCCCTCTTACTTGTACCTAACGTCGCGGGATTCTTTGGTCCTGCTTGATATGGTTCGTCTTCGGGTTCCGTATCTTCTTCTATCGGCCCACGAGGCGATGGCGTTGGCTCTCCAAAGCCTGAAGCACTTTCCTTTTCGTCAAAGAGCGCATACCAATCCTTCGTATTGTTCGGCTGTAGCGTCCCAATGACCTTTCCATTCTCATCCTCAAAGACAGCCTCGTGAGGATGATCATCCTTGCGATCAGAGGGAGCCAGATATAATCTCTGCGCTCGGCAAGACAAAAACGGTGTGCCTCTTACCAGGTCTGGTCTTGGATGTGTTTGATCGGTATCTGCAGTAGGAAAAGGACAGAAGAACTCCATTCTTGGGAACAATGGATGCTTAAAGGCAAACGTTCCCAAGCCTTTCGGAGGCTTGATCGCTCCATTCATGTCGACGTTGCTGTCCACGGGCTTGTATGGCGCTTTTGTCCATCTCTTGGGCGGCTGCCATTCAGGATCCCTTGCGGCTTGAACGTACTCGTACCAACGTGATCCGACTCTTCTCCACGGCCCGCTCACACTTTCACTCGTGTACCATTCTACGATTGGCCTGTAGTCCCACCGTGCGTGGTTTTGGATAACATACTCTTCTGAGCCGCCCCAGTGGATGAAACAACCCTTCCAGCCGATCCAAGACCAACTAGGGGGACAAAAGGACTCCGACTTCTTTCCATCAGAACTTTCGCCAATGTCCTCATTACCCGCGATCCGCCGAGATCGGCGTCTTTCTAGGTTGCAGTCGACTGCGACCCATATGACGCAAACATCGAAATACATTTCCGGGATACCGCACAAGAATCCACCCTGAAACGTACGGGCCATGAGACTCAACGTTCCCGATATAGCAGGCAGGCTGTCTTCATCATATGTTAAGCTGCGAGGCGCATATCCGTTCAGAAAGTCCTGATACTCGCTCGTGCTCGGGTACCCGTGCAGGATCTTGGGCAGCGAGAACGATTCGCGTGTCTGCCTGGGACTGTCGTCGTTGTCGACGGGTGGCATCTGATCCTCGCGCCAGATGGCGCAGGCACACTCCCAGTGAGCCCTCCCTTCTGAGAAGATGATTCGCCGTTTTGACATGTGGTATTCCTGAAACGTCCAGCCGCGCGAGTCGTAACCCTTCGGCAGATACGTCTCGTTGAGCCAAGAATCCGTCTCAATGACGCTCTCGCCACCGATGAACGGATAAGTCGTTTGCTTCAAGTTTCGGGGCTCTGATATCCCGTAGAGGCCATAGATCCCATCGCTGGCGTCTCCATCGGCTGCGACGATGGTGGCGACGGCCGTGGAGAATATGGCAGCCATCTGCCCGATTTCATGGCGTTTCATAGTTTCATCATCCTGTGGAATACACAATGCGTCGACGTAGAAGTAACGATAACCCAGACGTTCGGTTATGCGCATGGCGTGTCGTACCGTTACTGGGATCAAAGGCCAGACTTCTGACTCCGCTGACAGCGCTCGTGGTCTTTGCAGCTGGTGTAGAGTCCCAGTCGTCGTCCTGAAGCCCATACCGTTGCCCCATCGATAGCTCATAGCTATGTAATCTTTTCCCCCGAGGCCAGAGACCAGGCTATTGGTCTCGAGGTCCACGAGCCAAGTCGGCTCCGCGCGTGCGATACCCAAAGGGTTGTCGCATGTCTCCCCATGCAGCGTTCTACACAGTCGCTGCCACTGACACAGCATGTCCAGATCAACCCACTGCGGGTTCAGTATCCTACCACGCCCACCATGACCCGGAATGTCGGGTCGATACACAAGAGCCGCGTGCGTCTGTAGGACATAGGCGCCGTTCCTGTCGGCCCCAAACTCAATGGCGACTTCTTTTCCGGGTCCAGACTTGGAAACATCTGCTTTGACGAAGTTGGAGCGCTTGTAAAGGTCGGGATTGCGAGTAAACTCCACGCCCTGCTGTAGACCATTGATCAAGGGGCTATGCCCAGGGCATGAAAGCGTGAATTCAGCCTCGGATATTTCAAAGTAAGTGTCGTTTACAGTGCCTGAAAGAACGTTCATTAATCGGCGGCATACTGTACAGTCTGGCGCTTGGGGGGGTGTCTGCAAGTTGGGGGGAAAAGTTTTTGCGGGCTCTTGCTCAGATGCCATTTTCGATCTGGCAGGCCGTGGGTAGTACTCTCGTCAAATGAGATGTTTCTTGTAAGATGATGACCGCTCCTGAATTGACAATGATGGAGTATGCTGAATAGTATTGAATTAACGGGACGAAATCCCATCTCTAGTGAATTATGAGAAGTGTGAAACAAAACGGAACAATAAATGAATTAACCCCTAGAATGCTTTCTTGTAGGCAAGTTAAAGACTCTACTTTTCTCAGCACCCACTTCTCACAGTTTCTTCCCACGAAATTGCAATATATTGAGAAGCTCTAATCAAGGCAAATACATCGAAGGTTAAGGTATGGTGATGAGAGCCGCAGGCTTGCTGGTGGCGCCATTTTCGTAAGGAGTGCGGAACTGATTCATTCTTTTGCCCCATGGGCTACTGAATTATTGTCAGCTAGCGCACGGCGCCGCTAACCCTTACAGTTGAAGATTTATTTATACTCCCTACATTAGCTACTTACGCCTATTGTTAAGCTATTTAATGTCGTAAATAGTTTATTATCATATAATATACAATTTCTGAGTTGAAAGAATTCTTTGACTTAGATTTAATATCGGGTCTCTTAGAGTAAAAGGTTGCTTATAGCATATAAGTTAGGACCACAGCTGGATTAAAGCCAGACCCCTAGTACACTCACATTGGTCCGGCTGGCTTGTCTGATGGGATCAACAGCCAAGGCATTTCCCATAGTTAGCCCTGAAGCCGACCGGAACTTAGTTCCGAGGCACCAGAAGCCTTTGCGTTGGTGTTGCTTTAGTAGTGTTCGTGGACCCTTATCACGTTGTCCCTCAAGTGTTGTGGTGTGTAAATGCAAATAAGCCTGTCGTCTCGAAATCCGTGGGCCATTTCACCGTTCCAGCCTTTGCGCTTTCTCGGTTCCCGAAAAACGCGGACGCGGATGTAACAAGCTTAAGCGTGTTTACTTTTCCCCACCGCCTCGTGTGATAGAACGCCAATGCTCCGAAAGTCCGTGAACCCGGCCTTGTGACCCCCGTGCCGGAGAGCAAGTACGGTGGAGAATTAAGTGACCCGGCCTAACGTACCTTGTCCCTCGAAGTTTCGGAAGTTGCTGTTGGCCAAAGTAATGCACATTCTCGGCTTCCAAGAAATTTTTAATGCTTCCAACGTTTTAGTAGTCCATAGTGACAATTTTCACCCGAAGTTCGTGAGCGAGCGTTGTATCTGCTTGTCGGCTGAGGATTTTGACTATGTAAAGTTCTAGAAATTTCTTCAGCTCATGGACAATGGAGCCTCCGGCAACTGCGAGGATGGTTGACATTGTAGATCTGTCTCCCTTTAAGCAAGTGTTCTCTGTGGCATCGAATAAACAGAGAGGGCTTGCATGACGAGTAAGTTGGATGAATTTCGATTGCCTGCAACCATTTCGAATAAGATGCCGTACTGATGTCAGCTACGAATGAAAAGGAGCATGTTTTACCTCGAGAGGTTTACATCTTATAATGGCTTATGTTTCGGGCCGCCTTGTTTACCCGATATTCTTTGTTTTCCAGGCGCACTTCGGAAAACACGAACTTATGAAAGTCCGAGTTGAAGGTTCAGGTCTGTGGGTCAGACTTTTCACGATCACGGTACTTCGTAGTGTTGTATGGCTTAGGCAGCTCATAGGCTACAAATAGGACCGAAAGCTACGCGGCCGACTTTGTTGCTGGCGATCTTTGTCTCAAAATTCACCAAGCGGCGCTGTACTTCGTGTTAGGAGGGTCTCGATTACGTTACAACTCGACCCCCGTTCGTCCTTCGAGCTGACGCAGAAAGTCGGTGACATGATAAATTGCGGTACCTATGGCCACACTTATTCATCTTTGATAGTAATCTACCGTTCGTATTGTGTTTACATGGACGAAGTCGCATTATTGTTCTAAAACATAGAGAAGGGAATACATGTAATTGACTGATCATAACATCATCAAATTAAATACATCTAAATCCTCAAATCCTTATTCTCATTACCCAGTTGTGACATCCACCTCGATCCCGACCTCAGTGCAAAGATTTGTCAACTTGCTTCTTATTTCCGGTTTCCATTCGCCGCTAGTATCCGGTAAAAGCAACAAAATTCTTTGGAGACGCGGTGTTGATTCTTTCAAATGCTCCATCCATACTTGAATAAGATTGAGGACATCCGTGTCTTCAAAAGCGTAGTAGTCATGGAGGGTAAAATCATCCGTGAGAGTGACAGATTCAACGTTAGGCGGAATTGCGTACTCCAGGCGTTTTGACACATCTGGCCAGAACCCTACCAGAAATGCGATTGGAACTCGAAGTACTGTTATTTTATCGAAGCTTATAATGTCTCTGAATGAGCCCTTCATCTCCAAAAATGGTTCGTTGCCAATCAAGTCCATCATAGAAAACCCCTTGAGGCTCAAGTCAGTGAGAGTTTCTCGAACATGAGATAGTGCATCAAGGATCTGGTCAAAGTTGATGATCGGGGTATCGAACGGATCTATGCCTTCCAGTTGAGGACAATGGTGCCACTCCCAGTGCAACCTTTTCAGGGACTTGGTTACTGATAGAATATGGCCAAGGTGTTGCTCTCGGAGCTTGGTGATGTTCAGTGAGGTGATGGTGGAGGGGTCGGGCGTATATGCCGGCCAGGTGAAGACTGTTGGGTTTTTGATAAAGACGGAGATGTGTTCAACTGCAGGTAGGTAAAATAGTGAGAGAACATCCGTAAGATTCACGCGATGTGTGCCGGTCAAATGCACAATGTGACGATTGTAAGCCACCACCCGGAGTTGATGGAATTTAGGCAGCGTGTAATGCAGAGGGGGACAAACAGCATATCTAAGCATCATGGCAAAAAAGCGGCTTTTTCTGGTGACATGAGGACCAAGATCAAGATGTGTGATGTTCGGAAGCTGTGCTATGAGGGCTGTAACAATTGCATCAATTGATCCGGCCTGGACTGCGTCTATCCATCGGTCGGCAAATGGCACCCTTGTACACTTGATAAATTCAATGACTGCGGTCATTTCAAGGCCGGCGGTAGAAATCTTGCATCGGGGATAATGTTCAATCGAGAATCTCGACAATCCAGGTCTGTGAAGAGTGAGGCTCCGGACGTACTGGGACAGCTCAGGCCTGTGCAGTAGGGTGCGCAGTATTAGGGTGATTGGCGGCGGCTCCCGAAACCTCCATACTAACCACTGAATCGTCGAGTATAGGTGAGGCTCGGTGAGGGTGCGTAGCGCCTTATTAACGAGGCTCAGCGCATAGAAATCCGAAGAGTCGACCAACTCCAAGATGGCGTGCACGATCTCGCGGGGGCAATCAAGAAAGAGAGCCATTTTGTTCCAGGTCTGTGGGGGCATCAGTAGAATCCCTGTCACCTTGATGGGCGTCACTCACGTCGGGTTTTTGGTGTGGATGATGTACTGGGATGGGATAAGCAGAGAAATTGAAGCGCCGCGTACTCGTGGGGATGCAGCATTCATTAAATAGCTGACAGATTTATAGATCCACGGCTAAACATCCATGCCCCCGGGTGTTTCAACCGACGTTGTACGATGGCTGATTGGTTGTTTCGAGGCATAAGCTGACCCATCAACCCCATAGTGTTGAATGACGTGGAGGTGCAGGGAGGAGGAAGGTGACGATGAGGAGTCCACCAAAGGTGGGATTGTAAAATCAGGTGCTGGAAGCAAGTGTCAGAGATGGAATGGCACGAAATGCCAGTTGATACCACGCCCATGAATACTGTCACCACTTTGATGCCAAGCGTCGCCAGCTCAAGTCAGAGAGTGTCGGGGTAATCAGAAACAGCTCCTTTGTAAGCATTGTATCCGGATGTAAAGAGGATGGGGATCCGTGAAAGCACAGGGGCTGTTTTGATGATGGATGGGGGTTGCTGCGAGTCAGACACAGCTGCTAGAAGGAGGGGCGTGAAAGCCGACACCACGTCGAATACCCCGAATACATTGGCGTCAAGCATAGCTCGAACACGTCCAGAGTCGGATGCAATAGCTGGGGCTTCGTATGCTGGAACAAGCCAGTGTCTTTGACAGCGTAGTACGCATTGCTTTCTAGATGACGAACTTGAGCCTGCCTTATTAAACAGCATATGCAACTTTCCACCTGTTCAGGTTGCAATCTCAGTCTTCATCAGAGTTGCTCTTGGTATCGGCGACTTCAAGCGATAATATCTCAATGCCCTTTTCGTCGATGCCAACGAGAGACTTAGTGGAT
The DNA here is from genome assembly GCA_003934905.1 of Neonectria sp. DH2. NCBI lineage: Eukaryota > Fungi > Ascomycota > Sordariomycetes > Hypocreales > Nectriaceae > Neonectria > Neonectria sp. DH2. Next base: position 725,242 of record RQWH01000020.1, on the reverse strand, counting down.
CGAGCGGTGGCAAAGGCCCGCATCTTGGGCGGCGAACTCAAGGGCCAGAGCATGACTGGCACTGCCCTTTGAGCATCTAACGAACGAGTAGATTTTGATTAGTTGTGCTATAATCAGGGGGGTCATAGCACCGTAGTGGTACTTGGTGACGGGTGCAACATATTCAGTGATGAGAATAGAGTGGCGCTGTGCTGAAGCTATTTTGGGCTTGGATGGGATACAATATGCTGGAACGTTGAACGAAGTCCATGCAGCTTGGCCAGTCACAGATTGAACATGGAGTGGATGATGGGTTCTTTTTATTCTTGTGGACGGATTGTGTTTGATGAGGGCTGTTGTCGGCATATTACGGCAGAACCAGCCAGATGGTGGCCAGGAGTATGCTGCCGGGGCATCAACAAAAGTGGCCCAGTACGGAAGATAGACGTAATAATTAGCTGAATATCAATCAGCCAATTCCCTATCAAGCCAAGAAAACATTGAACCTTGTCCCAATTCGTACGCCCGGAGATGTCCTCCGGGTTCAGCCATGACGCAAGAGTTGGCGTTTTACCATAGCGCCAACTGGGTGGAGATGATCAGAGTTCCGCGCCATTCGGCATTCCAATTCCCCCGAAACTGGCGGGCTCAGAGTCTCATATGTAATTGCTCCGACCCAGTCCTGCTCACATAATCTCTCCTCTCTACAATCCGTGACTACTCCAGTCCGAAAATTGCTATCGTCGCCAGTCTACACTCCGCTACGGGACGACTGTTGCTCCATCTGAGACCGTTCAGCGCACCAAGCCTCGTGCTTCACGGCGAAGGGCAGGCTGGGTCAACTTGTTTAATACCTCGGTGGCGGCCTCGTCTTTTGTAATTAATACCAGCACCAAGCTTACAGTCCCACCAACTCCATCTCCGCTACACGATGAAAGCCCTCGTGTCCAACCACTCCCTGCTTGCCAGGGTTGCCAACCTGAGTCTTGGCAAATCCTTTGGACGCGGCGCCGAGTTCAAGAACGTCCCTGTCCCCACCATCTCTGACGACGAGATCCTCGTCAAGGTCCGCGCCGTCGCGCTGAACCCGAGCGACTTCAAGCATATCGATGTCCTCTCCCCGCCGCACTCCATCATCGGTTGCGACTTTGCCGGCGAGGTCACCGCGGTCGGTAGCAACGCCGCCAAAACGTGGAAGGTCGGCGAACGTGTAGCCGGCTCCGTCCACGGTGGTCTCTACCCCGACCGCGGCGCCTTTGCCGAATATCTCAAGACTGATGGCGATCTCGCCTGGAAGATCCCCGCCGAGATAACCAACGCCCAAGCAACGACGTATGGCGTGTCGGCGGCCACCGCCGCCCTTTGTCTCTACGGCCGTCATGGTATCCCCTGGCCTGACGAGAGCGACAAGCTAAACCAAACACCGTCGGCAGATCGCCCAGCAATCTTAATCTATGCGGGCTCTACCTCAGCCGGTCTTTTCCACATCCAGCTGGCCAAGGCCGCCGGCTACACTGTAGTCACGACTGCCTCACCGCACTCCTTTGATCTCGTCAAAAGCTACGGCGCAGACTACGTCTTTAGCTATCGGTCTCCCACGGTTGCTGAAGAAATCATAAAGCAGTTCCCCAACATCTCAAAGGCCGTTGACTGCTTCTCGGAAGGCAAATCGACCGATGTTTGTGCCAGCGTTCTCAAGAACAAGGGCGGCAAGGTGGTGGTGCTTCTTGATAGGGGCAAGTCCAAGACTCCTGGCGTGGAGTATGAATTGGTCATGGCATATACGGTATTTGGCCGGGCATTTGCCTGGTTGCCGCCCATCGGGCCTAAATGGGAGGCCAGTCCATCCGACCGCAAGGTTCTCGCAAAGCTCTGCGCCATCCTGCCCGAACTTACTAAGACCGTCAAGCCACTCCCAATCACGATGCTGGAGGGTGGTTTTGATGATGTTCTCGTCGGGTTGGATAAGCTGCGAGCAGGGGAGGTGTCTGGCAGCAAGTTGGTTATTAATGTGTAATTGTTTGCGTGTATGTTGCCGTCGGGGTCGAAAAATGATAGTTAACGAACACAATTAATATGATCGACGTAAGCGAGATGGTCCTTTGAAGGCTGACTGGTTTATCTGGTGAACGTTTGGTTAATTCAGCACATCAGACCCTGTCCTGGTGGTGAGCAACACCGAACAAGGATGTCAAGCCCATGCCCGCACATGAGCATCGATCTAGGCTCCCCAAGTGATATGAACATTATTTATTTGTGGGGGTATCGCGCTAGACGGCGGGTTCGGATTTAATGTCAGCATTTAAAAGGGACGATGTGTGATCAGATGTAGTCGCCATCCACTGCCGTAAATGTTTCAAACTAGCTTTCAATAAACGTCGAGCTTCTAAACAACATGCCAGTCTATAGGGTGCCAGTCTATAGGGTGTGATTTCAAGTCGAGTGACCCTATTTTCCGTTCCAGGACTGGTTCAACATCTCCTTCACGGTTGTCGCCTTGATGTGGGGGAACTGCTTGTTCAATGCCTTTTCCTCGGGGAAATCAAACACACCCTCCGTCACCCAGTAACCAAATACAGAATACAATTTCTGCGCCCACTCCTTGGGGAAATACGAGTAAGCAGCAACTTGGCCAGGCAGTTCGGTGACTTCTCCATTTTTCAACTTCTCCACGCTGTCGTACGTAACAGTGAATTTCTCGCCTGTCACGGTCTCCGTTAGTGGTCTGCTTATGGTGGACAATCTGATAAAGCTGGAAGTAAGAGAGAGATGACACGGCTAACGTACCTCTAGCTTCTTCGGCCAACTTTACGAATTCTTCCCAGGTCATCTTGTCACCGATCACAATGGCGTCCCGGTCCCATTTAGGGAGGTTGAGCGCCTCGACCACGAACTTGGCCACGTCGAGTGAGTACGTAAAGGTCATCAGCTCCTTCCCGGTCCCCGGAATCGAGGCTGTCTTGTTTGCCATGTCGACGACAAACGTAGCTTGCTGCATGTATGTCTTGACGTGTGGCATACCGTAGTACTCCAAGAGCCATCCGATGTTGAAAGCCGTCCACTCTAAGGAAGTCTTTTCCAGTTCTGCGTAGGAAGCTAGATGCTGGTATCCATGGGGCAGCATTTGAAAATACCTAGAGGTTGGTATAAGCTCCATCACTTGGCTTGAATTACGGCTCAATGCTACTCACTTTTTGGCAGCGCGAGCACCCCACGAGCTAGGCACGAATCTCTTCGTCACTGGTGACTTGTCGGCTGCTCTAATCAGGTTTAACTGAGCTTCCCCTACTCCATGGATATGGAGGGCGAGGGTCGAGATCACTGTGTGTATGTTGTGCTTCTCCAAAATCTCCGCGAGGGCATCGACGTTTTCATAGTCCACCTCGATGATTGGCAGGCCTAAATCTTCCGAGGCGGATGAATTCTAAAATAGTTCATTAGCCTGAGAAAGGTCCTCGTAGAGGAGTAGGTACCTTTCGGGAAAGGACAACAGCTGTGTGTCGCGAGTCGTCCTTGATGGTGTCGACGATGGCTCGCCCGACACCGCCTGTGCCTCCAGCAATTGCGACGTTGACCATTGTGGTTTTTTGACTGGAACGTGAGTACGAGGATGGAAATTTCAAGATAAAGGTTGGAGATAGAGCCGTTCTCGCGTCTTAAATGAATGTTATGATTTCTTCCATAACTGAGATATAGTAGAGCGGTAAGGCACGCAAATAACATATCGGGGCTTGATCTAGCCGAGTCAAAGCGGGATTCGGGCGAACTTGTGAGTACATGGAGAGCAGCTTCCGGAATCATCACAATTGCCAGAAAGCCGGTGGCATCATGTTCTGACAAAGGAACACAATGATCCGTATAGGCATGCTGATCACACCGATCTTTGCCAATCGGCTTAGCCCCACCACAGCGAGTTATTATTGCGGACGCCGAACGGACGAAAAGCGGGCGATGGTCGGGGAAGGGATTCGAAATTACGTACATCTTCCGACCGCAGAGCTATTCTTACACAAGAGGCCCTTCTATTAGTGGGTGACCACCTATTATGAGCGATGTAACCTAGCCAAGTGTATTGTGCCTTACTTTTGGTCTAGCGGTCATTGATACTTTCAGGACACCCCTAAACCAAAGGCAATTGGACATATATAACCTGGAGGGAATATCCTCTAGGGCTTGAATCCATCTGGTTAAGGTATCACTACAATTCTTAACACCCAGCATACTTGTAAAATGGCTGTCATCGCAGTCGCAGGAGGCACCCGCGGCATTGGGCGCGCAATTGCAGAAACCATCAAAGGTCAAGGCAAACACGAGGTCAAGATCTTCAGTAGAACTGTAAGACCCTACATAACATACCATTCGCAGAACAGCCTAATTTACTGATTGAGCAAGGCCAATCCCAACCTTGCAGCAGAAAGCGGTTGCGAAATCATTGCAGTTGATTATGATGACGTCGAGTCTTTGACTAAGGTGCTTGTCGATAATCGAGTCGACACCGTCATCTCCACATTGTTCCTCACAACCACCGGAAAACCACAAGTTAACCTTGTCCGAGCCTCGGAGATATCGCAGTACACCAGGCGGTTCATCCCCAGCGTTTGGGGTATTCCATACACAATGGAGTAAGTCTACTTCCCACGGAGCCTCTGATGACTACTTCAGGTGCATGCGTTGCTTATATGATGATGTAGGCAACTCAGAGACTTTCCAATCGGTCGGGCAAAGCTTGAGGCACTTGAGGAGCTCGAAACGAGCTCGCTGGAGTATACTCTCTTCTATGTGGGATATTTCCTCGATTCTTGGGGACATCCGCACGTGAAGACGTATCAGCTGCCCAGCATAGTCGCCGTTGACATTGAGCACAATGTGGCTGCAGTTCCGGGTACGGGCGAGACACCAGTGACATTTACTCACACTAGTGACATCGCCAAGTTTGTTGCGGCCAGTCTTGAACTTCCCAAATGGGATCGCGAGAGCTATGTCATTGGTGATACGGTCACTTGGAACGAGTTTGTGCGCATAGCAGAGGAAGTCAAGGGTTGGTGCTCAATTCCCTGATAGAACAGAAATCTTGGCTGACGCATCCGATCAGGCACAAAGTTCGATGTCAGCTATGACTCTCTCGAACTTCTGCGGACTGGAAAGGTGACGGAACTTCCCTCTCACCCACCACTATACATGCACATGCCCAAAGAGCAGATTCAGTCCATCGGTGCAGTTTTTGGAATTTGGTTCGAGGAAGGAATGTTTCACTTGCGGCCTAAAAACAGGACGCTTAACGAAGTATTTCCTGAAATTCAGGTTTGGACCGTGAGGGAACTCCTAGAGTTAGCCTGGAAGGGGAAATAGCCTTGCAACGGGATGGATAAGTCCAAATAGGGACTTCTTCTATGCGAACAATCTCAGAATTTATTAACGTCGATAATTCTCCATAATTTCTATTGTATTTGCGGCTAGTATAATATTAAGAAATCAACGTCATAACCTCCACGAGGCAGCGGTTGCCTTGTTAATGGAATATGGTACATATCAGAAATGACAGTAGCAAGCTTATCGGCAACACGCCACTTCTGCACGGTGGTAATGTCAATTTCTTCCTCTCTGCCCATGACATAGTGCATCTATTGTAAATCGTGTCAAGGGAGCATGCCTAAAATCCCTTCTGGTTGAAGGGCGAATCAGATGTCCTCGGATAAAGAGGATCGCAGGCAGCAAGGCTCAATTTCTTTCCGCCAGTTTTCCCGTAAACCCCTCAAAACCTCACACACAGCTATGAACTTGTACATGCTTGAAAGATAAACTCTTGGGGATTATACATGACACCATACCCTTCGAGCTCACACAGGAAAACTTCGCAAGAGCTAATACGACCAGTGGGTATGGAAGCCCTCGAGGTACCCCAGGATGGGCTCTGCTCCCGGTGTCAGACCGTCAACGTTACCAAGTACCTACGCGACAAAGAGCATACCGGGTCTCTTGAGCTCGGGTACTTTCAGGATATTCTTAAAAACGATCATTGTCCGCTTTGCATGCTCGTCATCCGAGCACTTAGCGTTCATTCGCAAAATTGTTGGAAGCCGGGAAGATATCCGGTTGAAATGTGCTATCTTGGCAGGTATGAAGACAAACCAGGTCCGCCAGAACTTGACGTATGGTTTGAAGCCACATCAAAAGACCTTTCCGAAAGGTATATGGGGACACCTCACTACACTAGGTCACATCCTGGCTATGCATGATGGATCAGCAAGCCACGCACGAGTGGTTGGCGAACAGCTCGACTATCCGCTTATCAAGACGTGGCTGAACGACTGTTCAAGTCACCATGGAACGGAATGCAACCAGCGCAAATCAAAACCTAGCAAATCATCTTCCTTGGTGCTTGTTGATGTCAAAAACATGTGCCTCGTCAAACGCAGCTGGGACTCTCGCTACTTAGCACTCAGCTACGTCTGGGGGAAGACAAATCATTTCACAGTCATTAAAAGAACCTACCAAGCAATGCATGAAGATGGTGCTCTGCTATGCATACGTAACGAATTACCACGGGTCATCAACGACGCCATCGACTTTGTCGCGGCGATTGGAGAGACGTATCTATGGATAGATGCATTATGCATCATTCAGGACGACGTGGAGTTCAAAGACGAACACATTCCACTGATGTGCACGATTTATCGCCAATCTCTTGTGGTAATCGTTGCTCTATCCGCAGAAGGCACTCAGCCAGGACTGCCCGGAGTTGTCGTTGGATCCCGCACATCGGACCAGTCACATACGAAATTGGGACCCTAAGTTGCCGAATCTAAGCGTCGCTTTGCAGTTCTCCACGTGGAATACAAGGTCATGGACCTTCCAAGAAGGCCTGTTTGCTACAAGGTGCCTGTATTTCTCGAAATCCCAGGTATATTGGCAATGTCCTACGTCCTATTTCTCTGAAGACGATAGCTTCGAAGCTCTAGCCAAGCACGAAGGCCGGATGGCTTTCAAGAGCGTCAAACCTCTGGAGCTAGAAGTTGGGGATGATCCGAGAATGCAGTTCAACGTGTATGAGTCCCTCGTCAAACAGCACTCACCAAGGGAGTTGAGTTACCCATCCGATTCTCTCCATGCTTTCGCTGGCGTTCTTTCAGAGATTGGAGAGTTGTATGGGTGGAGTTTCGCAAGCGCACTTCCCAAGAATATGTTCGCCCTTGCACTCCTCTGGTCACCTATGTCAAGCGCCATGATGAGGCCTAGGGTGGATTTAGGTCAAGACTCGACACCATCAGCGTGCGAATCACCCACTTGGTGCTGGACGGCCTGGACAGGGGACATATTCTGGAATTCTTGGCGGTTGGACTCATACGCTGGGCGTCACATCAATCTTCGGACAGCAGTAGAGTATTTCATGTACAAGGATGGTGCCGGGCTCGACGAGATTCGTATTGGACAAAGTTGTGAACTCCCGCAACCTTCCACAGTGTTCCAACCGGCGGAAGGTCAGGGAAGGCGGAATGGGACACATTGAGAGCAGATGGAATCTCAAACCGATATGCACTGTTGTTTAAGGCCACCACTATCAGACTCGACTTTTACAAGATTGCACCACCTCGGCTGGATTCGAATCACTCCCTGGGTTCCTCAGGAGGCCATGGCTCCATGTCAGACTTCTTCAAAAGAGTCGTTCGTAAATCTCTGTGGATTCATGACTACGCCGGAAATCACTGCGGAACTATCCTGGGTCTGAGCTCTTGGACTCCATCTTGCGATACCGCATGCTGTGACTTTGTTCTGTTGTCACGGAGTGATCAAGACGAAGTGACACAGGCAGACATTGAAGTCTATCGGCATAATTTGCCACCAGAATATCCATCCAGCCACGAGTATTACAACGAGATCTTCGACACGAGTTCCTAGGAGTACAAGCGGGAGTGGGCCCTCAACTTCCTACTTGTGGAGTGGAACGGAGACATTGCCACTCGGTTGGCTGTTGGTCAGATGCATGCCGACGCTTGGGACGAAACGCAATCGGAAATCAAGAAAATCACACTGGTCTAAAGTGGAAGGAATTGAGGAGATAACGTTTTGTATGTCAAGTCCCATAATCTATCTTTTTAGCTTTACAGCTTTTCCACGAGGAATTTCATGATTCCCTGCTGGAGACCCGTGACTGCAGAACTTCCATGGTCTTCGCCCTCAGACTCCCATGTATCGATATGTCGCACGCTTGGGCAGGGCTCCAGGCGCTCCACAAGCGCCTTCATTGTGTCCCTTATTTGGTCATCCTCAGAACACGCCTTCCTCTTTGCAAAGGCCTTTTCGTCCTCCCTCGGCCGTGGTACCAAGTCCTTTGGGGCAGATCCCCACGAGAGAAACAGTGATGGAATAGGGTCGGGGGGAGTCTCACGGGCTCTGAAAGCGACTTCTTGCTCCTTGACGATGGAGGAATGATTCCACCAGATGACAGGGCTTCCAGCAAGGATGGTATTAAATAGTGTCGGCTTGGTATAAAGGGCGTTGAGGGCGAAGATTCCGCCGTACGAGTGGCCGTAAAGCGCCTTGCGGCCAGCACTCAGAGGAGCCTTCGGGAAGAGGGTGCCGTGAAGATAGGTCATAACGTCCTTCTCGATGAAATCCAGGAAGATGGATGCCTCGCCGAATGAGAGATGGTCCTGAGGCTTTCCATATCCGTCTAGTGGGATGTCGTATTTTCCGTCTGCAGTTGGCGCAGTAAGATCGGGTCCCCGGCGGTGATCGTAGACGCAGCTGGTGTTGGGATAGCCAATGCCGACTACTACAGTTCTGGCCGTGTTGGTGAACTCCAATCGTCGGGTGACATCTACTGCTGAGAAGAAATACGCATTGCCGTCCACGACGTAGCTGGGGGTAGAGCCAATGTGGTCAGATTCATGGCCATGAGCAACTTAGATGAGGCCTTTTTACTCACATGGTGGAGACAGGAGCGTCATTTTCCGGTGGGACTCGGTCTTTGCTCCAGGCTAGAGGCCAGGCGACCTGAACAATGTAGTCTCCTCTATCGGTGCGTGCCGTGTACTGGCAGGTGTTTGGGAGGTGAGCGTGCTCGAGTGCGGTGGCCATTTTGGTTATCGTCCTGGAGTATTGCGTGTGGATGAGGGTTCGTGGAATGGCGCGCATGGCCCGAGTGAGGCTGACATTTATACCGCGCATATTTGCGTTTTTGCGTGCTCAGCGTCTGTACGAAAGCCCCATAAATCAACGTAGTTTGACAATGATGATGGTAGACGGCTAACAGCTTGCCGCTTAAAAGTGCGTCTCGGCAGTCAGCGGCTTACCTAATGTATGTATGTGTGCAGACTTGTTTCACGAATCCACTGCCTCGGATCTGATAAGATTAGATGGACCGAGATGTCTGCTAGAACCCACCTGGTGGATCCTGGAGGCGCCAAACCCCGATCTCGGGACGAACGATGAGATTGTCGGGAGAGATGCTGTCTGGGCCGTTGACGAGCTGAAACTTGCTTCTTCTCATATGGCGAAGTGGTGTACGCGACAAGGAAATCATGACATTATGTTTGAATATATGAATATTGACCACTACTCAACATTTAATCTGCTACCCTACGGAAAAGGTGACCTGTTTGTTTGACCGATGTTGGGATATTTAAGACATTTCTCACAATGTGTTGCAGGATAAAAATTCCAGGAAATTGGCTCATAATCCAGTATAGCCAAGGCAGTGATAAAAGATGCTGGCTTAATATGGTAACTACATTCTCAAAGTACTATGTGCAGTGTCCTTTGTGCTTGTATGAAGCTAAGCAGCTGTATGCTAAAGGTCTCGAGGCAAAACCACTCAAAGCTTCTGTCCAGCAGTACCAGGAATAGTGCGGGCAACATTTCCAGAACCCAGGGCAGTGATCTTGTAGGGGAGTGAAGCAGAGGTCAAGGTACCCTTGGGGGCGGAGTTAATAGAGCCACCGAGGTCAACATCCTCAACAACAGCATAACCAGTAACCTTGGAGTCGGCGAAGAAGATGGCGCGCTCGGCGGAGTTGGCAAATGCGGAGCTTTGCACAAGGACCTGGGCACCCATTCGGGTGTTGACGCCAGACAGGGTTATGGTATCCCAGTAGTTGTTGACGATGTGGACCGTGGCGAAGCGAATAAGGGGCTGACGGCTGTTGACGTTCTTCCAGTAGTTGTTGGCGTAGGTGATGTGGAGCTTGCCCGTGTCCTCGGCAGCGTTGCTGTCGGAGTGGCCGATCAGGGATCCCTTCCACTATTGTAGAGGCACCAATTAGTACTTGCGTTTTCATTCTCAAGGATCCGAATGTTAGTTTAACGTACGTGGTCATGGAAGTAGGTGTTGGAAACGGTGACCCAGTCAGCACCGTGAGAGATATCGAGGAGGCCGTCGAGGTCGTCCTTGCCGGCGCTCAAGTCTCCAGACAGATCGCAATGGTCCACCCAGACATTGGTCGACTCGTCGATTCCAATAGCATCGCCATTGTCAGCATCGACCTTGGCAATCTTGAGGTTGCGCAGGATGACGTTCTTCTGCTGGCGAACGTAAAAGCCAACTCCGGTAATAGCTATGAAAAGTCAGAATGATTGTAGTCGGGGCATGCGTTTGAAATTTGAAATACATACAGCTACCAGCGGCACCAATGATGGTCTTGTCAGACGTAGGCCGCACGCGATCGCTGCCAGAAAGCTGACCGGACACGATAATGGTAAGGGGTCCGTCACGCTTTGCGGCCTCGATGAGAGCAGCAACGGAGGTGACAGTAACAGTTGAGCCCTTAACACCACCGGTTGTGCCTCCGTTCTGTGTGCAGTAGCCGACAGAGCATGCCTCTGAAGCCTGACGCTTGATGAGGACGTCCCGCGGCTCAGTAGGGGAGCTGACGGCTAGGGTGGCCATAAAGGCTACAAAGGCGGAGCAAAGCTTCATGACGGGAGCGTGCAAGTGGTTTGGGAGTTACAAAAGTCGAAGTAGTTGGCAAAGAGAGAGAATGAAGCAAGGAAGATAGGATGCTGATGCTTCTTGTCTGGAACAAGCTCTAAAATCAACGAAAGGAAGTGGCAAAGCAGGCTTTTATAGACGTTTAACTCCTGAATGGCGTCTTTGCGAGAGTCAATACGAGCGTTCCCTATCTGGTACTATTACGCACAAAACGCATAGATGAAGACATCTTGGCCTTGTCGTCCTGGCCACCCAGAACTTGCCAAACGAGGATTTTAGAGTTATCCGAGAGCCGTAAGCTGCCGGATATGGACGAAGCAAGACGTCCGCCGCCCCAGATTCGAAACGCAGCACATCCGTGAACCGAATGCAACGTCTCTGATGGATCTGCGCCGTCACCATTGGTGCATTTAGAACCGGGATGCTTGGCGGTTGGTGGAAATTTTGAGAAAACTCTCCCGGGCTCTCACGACCAGCTTGATAGATGGATTTTAACACGGCTTGGAGCGCGGGTGCCACCCATTTCGGAGTGAAGGTCTCCATTGCCTATAATACAGTAAATGAACATGTTTCAGGGCAGGGATATTGGTCGTGAACTAATTAAATCGGCGCATCCGTGCTGAGGACACAGGCGTGCTGACAAGTGACGTGCTGTGAATTTTGCAGTATTTTGCAGTGGACACCCAACCCCTGAACTATTGACCCCGACTCAGGAGAAACGAATGATTTAAGCTTAAGTATTGGGCCATACCCTAAACGTTGTATTTTGACTGACGTTTTCTATTTTTCCGGATCAGGGTATGCTGCCATCCGAATCTTCCATTTCCCCGTAGTTTCCCTTCGTGTGTTCAAGCTCCGTATCGTGCCTAATACCCCACCGTTTCTGGAATCGAAAATGTTTCGAGAAGCCCACCGTTTTCCGACGCTGTCTGACCAACCACCCCGCGAAGACACGTTGCGTAACATCCCGGCATGACCGTGTTGACATACAACGACGTGCCCTAATAATGAGGCGCTGGATGGCAAGTAGGTTTTGAAGAGGCAGAAGTCAGACAGCGCGTTCAGAATGGTAGCTTAACACACGTCTTGAAGCGTGCACGCCACATGTTCAGCTTGGCTGTCAATCGGTAATTTGGATTGCATGTTCCACGAAATAAATGTCTGCAAACTGCCTGCTAAGGAGATTGAGATTACCCAGCAATTTGCTAGCAATGGCTGTTGTCGGTGTGATGAATGTGTAGAGAGGCCATGACTTGAAAAGAATCATAATGTCACAGCGAAAAGGTAGGAAGCGTAGTGGAAGCAGGTAGTCAGAAGAGTCCTCAAAGGTAGGGGTGGTGTTGTAAGACTAATCCCTTAAGTCCCTATAGCCTGCTAGAAATGCCCTAATTTATTGGCGGCTCTAGTGCCTTGCATGTGACACATAACCGCTCCAACATGTGGACGACTATTCAAAGGCTCAGATCTTATGTCGCTTGATTTCTTTCAGAAACATTCGAAAGAGGATAGTTTCAAGACATAAGAAAAGACTCAGAGAACTCTGAGACTGGTAGATTCGTGGGAGGAGAAGAAGTTCGGAATAAGACCACGAACAATAAAATGACAGGCCGGGGGTTCACTAGGATTGAGAGTTGCACCTGAAACAAACTCAAGTTCAGAAACTCGCAGCTCCTTAAGAGTAATGACATTCCAGCTGGCACGATGAGTCACGCAACAAAACTTCCTCGGAAAAATACCAGTCTGTGTCAGTTAACCCACATAGGGAGGAGGTATATGACCCCTCAATCAGATGTCGGGTGATTCATAACATGACGCTGCTCTTCAGCGAGTTCGAGCATTCACGTCGCTTTTTGAGTGCACAACGCAAAAGGTTGATGTTCTAGACTAGAATTTGAAGACATACAATCCAGTGGGTTTATGTACGTCGACCAAGAAAGAGCAATTGCATGAAAATAAGCGGGACAATCGAGCTCGGGCTATCAACCTACCGAAACCCCGCGCTATATACCACCTCGTCATAGCGGTGAAGCGGGGGAATGACGATCCCCGGTTTTTTAGTCTTTCGGCCGGCCCTTCTACCTGCTCAAGCTCGTGTTTGTTGGTCACTTGAGTGCGGAACCCAGCGGTCCCCCTTGCCGATCATGAGCTTGGTTGTAACGTTGTTGAGGCTAAATGCAATTGGCCAGGCTCATTGGAGGGACAATACGTAGTTGCGAACAAGGGTGCATCTGCATATCATGCGACTAGACCCGATTTATCCGGCACCCGGAAAGCCGATCACCGAGATAAAAGCTCCTCGAGGCCATTAACAGCGGACGATGGTGAAAATCAGATGTTACCTTTCCAAAGCTCGAAGGTTTGACAATGAAGATCTCCAATTTCACTTTGGGGCTGGCGGGGCTGGCGTCTCTCCCCGGCTCGGTCTTGGGCCAGGAAGCAGAGTGGCCAGTTCTTGACAACGGCTTGAATGACGTTGTGCAATGGTTAGAATACGCGTATGGCGAAAGACTACTGAAAGTTCTGACACAAGTGTACCAGGGATCACCATAGCTACTATGTCAATGGCCAAAGGCTGTTTGTCTTTTCCGGCGAGGTAAGCAAGTCAACTTACCTTGAGTCAATCGCGCGTTACTAAGTAGCGTCTTGTCATTCAGTTTCATCCATGGAGATTTCCAGTGTAAGTTGGCGGCAGATTTCAGCAAACAAGCACTCTCTAACGACCTTTGTTGCAGACCAGAACTATGGCGGGATCTACTCGAAAAGATCAAGGCAGCTGGGTAAGTTAACTCCAAAGCCTTGCTACTTGTCCCAAAGGAGTGTGTAACGAACAGGACTCCAGCTTCAACGCATTCTCCATCTACACCTCATGGGGTTACCACAGCGCCTCTCCAGACGCATTGGACTTTACCAACGGCAGCCACAACTTTACTTCCATCATGACGCTGGCTGAAGAGATTGGCATGTACGTGATTGTTCGCCCAGGCCCCTACGTCAATGCCGAGACAAACGCCGGCGGCTTCCCTCTGTGGCTCACCACGGGTGAATACGGAACCCTCCGGAATGACGACAAGAGATACACTGCGGCTTGGAAACCATACTGGGAAGAAATCTCCAGCATCATCCAGCCACACCTTATCACCAACGGCGGCAATGTCATTATGTTCCAGATTGAGAACGAACTGAACGGCCAATGGAAGGACATTGACGACCGGGTTCTCAACCCAACCGTCGCAAACTACATGCAGCTGCTAGAGGACAGCGCCCGAGATAGCGGCATCGACGTCCCGCTGGCTCACAATGCGCCGAACATGAGGGGATACTCTTGGTCTAAAGACTTTTCCAACGCCACTGGCAACGTGGACGTGGTAGGACTGGACAGCTATCCCTCGTGCTGGAGCTGCAACATTAGCGAGTGCACTGGCACGAACGGTGAATACAAGCCATACAAGACGGCTGAGTACTACGACTACTTCACGGTCCAGTCGCCTAAGCAACCGAATTTTATGCCCGAGTTCCAAGGAGGGTCGTATAACCCGTGGGGTGGACCGCAAGGCGGGTGCCCGACAGACATTGGTCCCGAGTTTGCGAACCTGTTTTATCGAGACCTGATCTCCCAGCGAGTGACTGCGATTTCGCTGTACATGATGTTTGGCGGAACAAATTGGGGACATTCTGCTTGCCCTGTCGTGGCAACCAGCTACGACTACTCCTCTCCGGTATCCGAGAACCGCGCACTTTGGGACAAGTATTACGAGACCAAGCTGCTCGTTCTGTTTACCCGAATTGCTCATGATCTGGCTTACACAGATCGAGTGGGCGACTGGACAAACTACACGAGCAATAAGGCCATCACCACCGCTGAGCTCAGAAACCCCGAGACAAAGGCTGCGTTTTACGTGGTTAGACACGACGACTCCACGTCGGGCACTCTGGAGGAATTCCGTCTGAAGATTGACACATCCGAGGGCCAGCTCACTGTCCCCCGGTTTGGTAGTGCCGCTGTTATCGACGGGCACCAGTCCAAGGTCTTGGTTACCGACTTTACCTTTGGAAAGAAGAAGTTGCTCTACTCAACTGCCGAGGTTCTGAGCCATGCCACTATCGATGGAAAGGAGATTCTTGCGCTGTGGATTCCTCGCGGCGAGGCTGGCGAGTTTGCCATCAAGGGCGCGTCCAAGCTCAAGGTCTTGAATGCTGCCGGGCAGAAGTCCCTCTCAGTGCACAAGGAAGGTTCCAGGATTACAGTCTCGTACGTCCAAAACACGGGCATGAATGTCCTTCAGCTGAGTGATGACACACGCATCTTACTACTTGATCGAGAGACAGCATATCGTTTCTGGGTGCCGACTTTGGACAACAACCCATTTGCGCCCGCAAATAGCACTGGTGAGTTGGTCATCTATATCTAAAGACTGGCGGCTAATTATTTTCAAGTATTTGTTCAAGGTCCATACCTTGTCCGTTCTGCGGTATACGATGAGAAGAAGCGAGTCCTACACCTCACCGGAGACGAAGAAGAGGCGAAGAAGATCACGGTATTTGGTCCGAAAAAGCTGCGTTCTATTACTTGGAACGGAGAGAAGGTTCCTATCAAGTCGCATAACGGTCCAATCTACACTGTCTCTATCAAGGGACCTTCGAAAGTGCAGCTTGCCGACCTAGGTTCCTGGAAGTGGGCCGACAGTCTGCCAGAGATTGCCAAAGATTATGAAACAAGTCCCGAGGCTTGGGTTGGTAAGAATCAACACCAGAAGATTCGCTTGGCTTACAGGGGCGAGGCTAATATTCTCCAGTTGCCAACAAAACAACAACCCCCAATCCGACTAAGCCTGCTGCCAACAATCCGGTACTTTACGTTGATGACTACAAGATTCACTATGGAAACCACATTTATCGAGCCACTTTCCCCAGCACAAAGCAGCCCCCTACGGATATCTTCCTTGATATCGCCGGCGGATTTGCCTTTGGTTATTCCATTTGGCTAAACTCGGACTACATCGGTTCCTTCTACGGCCTCTCATACATCACATCTCACCAGGGAACATTCTCCTTTGACAACGCTACTCTGAAGGATTCTGGCGACAACGTTCTCGTTGTGTTGATGGATCAAAGTGGCCACGAGCTGCGAGAGGCTGCGATTCAACCACGAGGCATCAGCAATGCGACTCTCATCGGCCCAGGGAAAGATTACAGCTTCACTGAGTGGAGAATTGCCGGTAACGCTGGCCTTGAGGACAATATCGACCCCATGCGGGGTCCGATGAACGAAGGAGGGCTCTACGCTGAACGCGTGGGAATGCACCTCCCCGGCCATCCCAACGATGACTGGACTGACCTCGCCTCCAAGACCAACACGCTCGTCGTCCCCTCCGCTGGCGTTCGCGCGTTCCGCACCATCGCACCCCTCGATATTCCCAAGGGCGTGGACGTTTCCATCTCTTTCCGCCTTACCGCCACCTCAGACGAGACCTTCACCCCCAGTAAGCCGACCTACACCAACCGTCTGCGCGCTCTGCTTTTCGTGAATGGCTACCAGTTCGGTCGATTCAGCCCTTACATCGGGCAGCAGATTGACTTTCCTGTGCCGCCTGGCGTGCTGGACTACCATGGGGACAACACCATCACAGTGACAGTGTGGAGCCAGGCATCTGAAGGGGTTGAGATGAAAGTGGATTGGGTGGTCAACTATGTTCACTCTACAAGCTTCGACATGGGGTTTGACAGTGATTATTTGAGACCCAAGTGGGTGGAGGATCGACTGCAGTATGCTTGAAAGAAGTGTTACACAGAAATCCTGATAACTATGGAGATCAATCAATTCACATCAGTAGCAGGATATTTGTTTACCGGGACCTCCATTTGAATCGACGAGCATGAAGAACATGATAAAATACGTACAACTAGGAAAGTGGCTGGCCCAACTAGTTTCGCTGTTGGCCCGTTAAGTTTCGCCTGTTGAATTCTGTTCGGTGCCGGTCGCGGCAGCCGACATGTTAACAACAGCTACCGGTAACACAACATTGAGAAGAATTAACTCGATTACTAAGATAACGGGAGCCAGCTGAAACTTGTACGACCTCAACGACATTAAAGACCCCCGCGCAGCCCTGTGGCAAAACTGAATTTTCAACCTTTCTTCATTCTTTCAACAGTGATTTAGCCACCGGCTGTCTAAGGCATCAAGAAGTCTTCCTATCCATCATCTTTGAACTTACTCGAGACTTCTTTTACGACATTCGTGCGCTGTATCACGACAGTTTGCAACTGGCCTTTCTCAACCTGAAAAACACCCCCGCTTCGTCGTCGTCGATGACGAGAGATCCAAGCCTCGTCGCCAGCTTCACCATCAACAACTCCAGCATCTCAAGATACCATGACATCTCACAACATCTACGTTTCCTACAAAACGGACACAAGATACCTTGTCTACTGGTTGCTTCATGTCTCGAATGGCGTCATCAAGTCGTCTGCAGCACAGAAGAATGAAGCCCCGAAGGGCCTCAACACGACAGGTCAAATCACCGTGTCGGGCCTCCTCTCCATGTCAGAGCTAATCGCACAACATGGCGAGCCAGTGCCCTCGGTTATCTACGGCCTCTTCCAGTCCATCATTCAAGCGAGATCCACGGTATACAACGCATTCCAACAACTTCTCGGATCCAAAATGGACCCAGAAGTCCAACGGAACAACGCCAGCCACAAACATTTCATCGATACCCTTTCCAAGTCCTTCACCATTCTAGGTGGCGAAGCGTGGAAGTCTGACAAGAATGCAAAGGCCCAAGGTCATGAGCAAGAGGAGGACATTGACCGGATCATCTTCGGGAATAAGTTCAGCGCCCTCAAGGTCGAGAAGCAAGAGGGCGATTCAAGTGACGAAGACGATGAGTCGAAAGTCACAGAACAAGCATCGGCTCCGCAGAAGGTCGTTAGAAATAAGTCTTCAGGGAGAGGCAAGAAGGGGAAAAAGGCCAAGAAGGCCAAGAAGGCCAAAAAGGGAAACGCTCCGAGCATTGCCAAGGAGCCCAGCGTGGACGATGTGCCGTTGGAGAGCATCAGGATTATCGAGAGCCAAGGTGGACTGATCACCGACTACTTGATGGCCGTGTACTCAGCTGTCAAGGAATGGGCCGACCTCAGACTCTACATTCAGGGTATCTGGAAAGAGGTGGCCTACGAAGGTCTGAACGGCGCTGTGGGCGGAACAGTCTCCAACATCGCTATAAAAATGGTCAAACAGACCGGCTCGACCATCTTTGTCGACTTTCCCGGACACGAGTCCTACGAAACCATCATCAACACAATTACCCGTGGCAACCCAGACAAAGCCCAGGAGAACTTCCACCTGACCCTGTGTAGCCTCGATTCCAAGAGCAACATTAGTGGAACAGTCATCGAAAATGACGTCGATGTCAAGGAGCAGCTCCTCGTGTATGCCTACCAGGACCTCGTGGACTTTGCCACTGATTTCCAGGCAACCCGGAGTGGAAAACCTACCAGGCGGATGAACGCTAAGCTCGCGAATTGGGACCCAAACTTCAACCTGCAGAGAGCTACCAAGAAACAAAGACTCGACTGGCGCCGCTCGTATACCATCTTGTGGCTATACGACCTTGTCAACGTCTTCTCCTCTACCGTGGTGCAGGAAAACGCCACCGCAGGCAAAAAACATGCCTATGAGACGGTGGACTGGTCCATCTCCGGCCCCTGGAACTATCACCGGAGGCTCTTTGGTCTGGTTGAGTTTGCAGGCGACGTCACTTCCATGGCGATGAAGAAGCCCGGGAGCAATGTCCGGAAAATGATCCTCCCTCACCACGTTTTCCAGCTTCAGTGCATTGTCGACTCCTTCACCGTCTCCCGAGGTTGGACTTTAACCAGCCTTCGAGGACACGTCCTAGAGGCACCGGCCAGCCATTTTCGACCTAGACGAGATGTGGACCTTTTTCTTGATCGCGAACACCAGAGGCTTGGACGTGGTTTTCTTCAAGGTGTTGACGCCCTCGGGCGATGTTTCACGAGTTCCGGGATTTCCAGCGACGGCACCAAACGTCAAGTGGGCCCTTTCAACACTTTAACAGTGCTGCAGATACACGTCACGAACTGGCTTGGAGAGACCAAATACTCCCACGGGTTGGACGGGATCCCCCCCTCGCGCTTTTCAAACCACAACACCAACGGTCTGTACGAGTACTCGCCCTTTCTCTGCGGCACTGGTTTGATGGAGGGATTGGAACTGGCTTACGTATTCAGCATGGTACTCTGGGACAGCATTGCCGAGCCCATGCTGCTGATCCATCTTCACAACATGCTCGTGCAGAAGGGTTTTATACGTGTACCCGTGGGATTAATCTCCACGATTCAAGACATGTTCGCCGATTCCTTTTTCGTTGGTGGGAAAATTCCGACCAGCAAATTCAGCAATGCTCTAAAGGCTAAGATGGGCGAGACAAATTCCCATTTCTTGAACCGTCGGCGACGATCCGTGTGGCGGGCGGTGGCGAACTTCGGCGTTGGCTTCCATGATATAGTGGACCTGGCCGCAAGTCGCTTCTTCCAGGACAAATCGAACCTGGTGCTCTACCAAACCGCCGGCTGGAACCCTGATGGTATTCCTGACAAGGATATTGCTTTTGGAACTTTCCTCTTTTACCACCGCCTCTCTCAAGCAAAAACGGTCATCGATCCAGAGACCAAGGAGACGCGACTCGAGGACACAGTTCTCGTTCGTCGGGCAAGGGCCAGCGGCTTTGATGACGAGATGATTCTGAGAATCCAGAAACAGATCGCGAAAAGTATCCGTACGGGCAGAGGCGCCGTCATGCCACCTTCAGTGAGCTCTGTAATGCCTGAGAGTTATCAGACAGTTTCGGGAGAAAGCCTCCCCAACGTGGCTGGCCAGGCGCATGATGCGGAAGACATCAATCTTTCAGGTCGCGATCTGCTGGAAGTCCTCAAAATGGACATTTGGAACGACGTCTCTGGGCAAATGCCCTTGTCAAGCCTGAATTATCCTTGGGTGACAGCCAGGTTTTTGTTGTTGTTTGAGAGAATAGAGCAGCACTTGAAGGTGTTGAAGAATCGGCTGTACGTGGCATCGTACAATCGTCCCGGGCTGTTGAATAATCAAACAAGAATCGCCCTGGCTATCATGGCTCTGGAGTCACACGACGACGAGTGCTTGAGGGTGATGGCAGACCATTTTGAAGCATCTCGGGTAGGGTTTTTGGAGCACATATACTGGGAGGGTCTGGACGATACGAATCCTAAGCCTCGTCAGGGAAAAAAGCCAGACCTTGGTGAGATTGATACATGTACAGTAATGTAGCTTGTGCGGACTTTACGGCGATGGAAGAGGGCTTTGTTATCGTTGGCTTTTCAGAGTCATTTCACAGCGCTGACAACGCCAGCACGGATTACAAGAGTGTTATGTGTGCAGGTAATAGCGCGACAATACGCATTTGGAATTATTATGTTGCTACACTGGGACGTCGGTGTCTGAAAATCGATTAAAGGTGACTGGGTGCTTTTCAGGTGGCAAAGGTTGAAACCCGGTAAGTTAAGTCTTTAGACGGCACAATTAGCTTAGTTCACTGACGTCCAGTCAACTCGCGATGCAGACAGGGATTCGGGCACGTGCAGAATCCTTCGAGGTGGAGTTGACCGTTTCTGCCTAAACTGCTCGGCTGACAACCACGATTCCTGTTCCAGATCCAAACATCAACAACAGCGTAACTAGCGACTCGCTGTCCGAATCCAAACATCTCTCTACAGTGTGCAGACCAGACAGGCCTCACTGACCTCATCGAAAAGTCACCATGACGATTCGGCGTCTTGGCGCCTTGTGCGCTGCGGCTTCTGTGTGCCTGCTGAGCGCCACCACCAATGCGCTGCCATCGGATCAAAGGCCGATTAATGCTCCGGATGAGCATCATGAGTTACCCGTCGTTGCTTCCGAGGAGGCTGTCGCTGTCCAAGGCGGCGCCAAAGTTGCTAAAATCGCGCTGTATCCAGGCTTCCGGACGTATCCGGACGACCTGAGGGACATGGGCAACGCCGTGGCGGCGTGCTCAGACGATGAAGTGACCAAAGTCATCCATCTCGCTACAGATGTCTGCCTGTCGGGCGAGTACTACATGCGCGACAATGTCAAGGTTCTGGAATCGCCAAGTTGTGCGGACGGCTCCATGCCAACGCTTATGTTCTACCGAAACAGACGCTGTACCAATTCGCCCCTCAAGGTGGTACAGAATCTTGACGAGACTACAGACCGTTGCCTCTGGTCCGAAGCAGATGTCTCCGTCTCGCCATACTACTGGTCTCTGATATACCGATGCGATACCGAACCCGATGGCGCTGTTGAGCACCAAGACGCCACTCCAGCCTTGGTCTACCACAACGTGCGTGGCGCGACAGGCAGCGTCCGTTATCACCACGGGACAACGTTCCCCTGCCATGGCGAATTCGCCAACAGGACTCATGCCAACGAACTCGAACCCGGGAACTGCAACTGGCCTATTAGTTCCTGGAAGTTGGAGACGATTGAGATCGTGTCGCCCGCGGTTTGCAGCAACGGCACCCGAGCCCAACTCGCCCTGTACGAGGACGTCGGGAAATTTGGGGGGTCCTATATGTGCAACGGGGGAGACATGACACTGGAAAACACCATCGTGGACGTGGATGACTGGATGCTGAGCACCTGCATCAACATGTCTCATCTGAAGCTGCTCAGGGGTGGGTTCGGCAGAGCTCTAGGAGTCATGTTCTATTGCGACGGGATGAACATCAAGGGAGAGGACGACAAAGAGGACGAGGAAGTCGCTGAAGACACATCCAACCCTCGGGGACCGAGAACTTCGCATAGCGAGTGCGCAACCTCGGCCGGTCGCTGGCAGTGGAATGATCCTGTTCGGCCCAAGACATTCATGTATCCTGAGCCCAACGCTTGTATGTCACTTCCGCAAGGTCATCAGGTTCGAATCCACGAAAAGCCGACCTGTCCCGATGGAAGCACTGGTCGCCTCGCTATATGGCAGGAGCCTGGATGCATCAACTGGCCAAAGAAGATCCAAGCAGTGGACACGCTGAACTGCAAGAACTGGGACTTACGGTCCGAGACGAGCTACATGATTTGGTGCATTGCCGACGGCCTCACGGCTGAGGAGCGGAAAGTTGGCCCTGAGGACCATAGAGCTGTGGTTTCGACCGACGAGTGCCCCAGGCTTAATTTGAAGCCAGGCTGGACTGTCCTCGGTCGTGACGGTGGGCCGACGGTTCGGCGTGTGGATGTCGACCAGGATTGCGTCGGTGTGAACAAAGATGACCAGCTCAAGGTGTACGGGAACGCGAAGTGCCCAAGCGGGAAGGATGCTAAGCTGGCCTTTTACAACGACTCTCGTTGCCGTGGTCGCCGGGATCGGGTGACTGATGCTGCGAGCTTTATTGATACATGCACGCAGGTCTGTGGAGAAGGAAGCCGCTACAGCTGTGGCGTGAAGTTTACGTGTGACAACTAGTCAAACATGGCAGTCGGGAAATTTGGTGGAATGGCTAAGTCTTGATTGCTCTATTTAAGGAAGGGAAATAGTATCATGATCATGCTATTTGGTAGTGCTGAAAATACATGGTTGAAAATGCAGGCCCGCATTGTAATGTGAAAGTATCCATTTCGATTAGAGAAAGTTGCAACACGAATGGAAGGCTAAGGTGTGTCAGAAAACGTGTACCCATCCCGGCGTACTAAACAGCAATGGGGTCCTTGTTGATCCTGCAACAGTCAACCGCCGAGCAGAAGCCGACGTCGTTTTCGCTTGTCGAGGCGGCTTTCGGGAGAGTTTGTCGAGCGGGCCATATCTCGCAGTTGGCGTCGACTTCTCGCTTGTGGTGAGCCTGCATGAGATCGCGGACTGATTTCTGGAAGAACAGGGGGCCCTTTTCCATTGTCGGGTGCATTTCGCCGTTGACAAAGACGCCAGTGTTGAGGTTCTTCTGCGCGTTGGCGCAGAGGTACTTGTCCTCGGACATGATTCGCTTGTACATGGAGTCGATGATTTCAAAGTCTTCGTCGCTGGAGTTCTTGTTGCGGTAGACTTCGTACCTCATTGTTGACTTGGTTGGGCCACTGGGCACGAATCGCTGCATGAAGAAGAAGTGCGGCCTTTGCAAACGGTTAGCCACAGGTCGGGTCTGACTGGGATAATGCACTTACGTGACGTTCATCGAGGCGTTGGGGAAGAAGTAGGTGCTGGCAACGTTGAAACCACGAGCAATTTGTTCCGGTGTGGGGTTGCCGAAGTGCTGAATATACCCGCCCTTGGTCACGACCTGGTAGGAGCTGAGATCCGCAATGGCCGGGATATCAGGATGCGAAGTCTTGCAGTGGTAACACTCGTTGTAGTTGTCTGCCAAGATCTTCCAGTTGTAGTCGCCCTCCATCTCCCACGTGTGGTCGAATTTGTAGTCGTCGAAGTTGTAGGCTTCGTACCTGGCTTGCTCGTCGATACCCGCGAAGTCGTCGGTCCATGCAACCTCTGGTTTCTCGCCGCCGTCCAAGTTGACCCAGATGAACCCCTTGCTGTCGATGTGGACATGGATGGGTAGCAGGCCATTCTGAGACTTGTCGAACCCTTCGAGATCTTGGTACCCCGGCGCCTTTGCGAGCTTGCCGTTGAGGCCGTATGACCACCCGTGGTATTTGCAGGCAAAGATGCTGTTGTGGCCCTGCTCCTCGGTGACAATTGGGAAGGCACGGTGCCTGCAGACATTGTGGAACCCGTTGATCTTTCCGTTGCGGTCTCGACAGAGGATGAACTGGAAGTCGGCCACGTCATATCGCAACCAGTCCCCTGAGTTTTCGAGTCTCAGCTTGTGTGTGGTGAGAAGCCATTTCTTTGAGAAGATGGCCCGTCTCTCGAGCTCGTACATCTCTGGAGAGGTGTACCAGGAGGCAGGCAAAGCCCTGACGGCGGCCTTATCGTCCGCAGGCGTGGAGCCCCCAAGTCCAAAGTAGCTCTTCAGGAATGTTTGGGCCATTGTGATGGAAGTATAGTCAAGGAAGACAGGCTTGGAGACAAGGTAAAGAATTTTTTGAACTGTTGAACTGCTCGAACTTGCTAATGCTACAACTGAATCCTTAGCTTTCCCTTTAAAATCGCCATCCTCAGCAGCTTGATATAGAATCTGGCACGCCGTATGCCATATCTTCCACCGGAAGCCTTTCACAGATTTGGATACTGAGCGTTCAGGTGGCCGTCTACCCGGGATACTAAACCGATCACATGATCGGGAGTTTGACGTCGGAGCCGAATCGCTTATCAAATGCCGTGAAGTGCGGATCCTCCAGCCGGTGGCGCTTAGGGAATGCGGGGAGCTGCAAGATTAGTCCGTCGTCACTTGATCTGGTCACCATCTGGACTTGTGGTCCCGTGGCATACCACCACTTCATCTGGCCTGTAGTCTAGTGCCTCAAAATAGCTACGAGGCCATTGATACGTGGCCCGTATTTGGTTTTGTTCTGTCATCGGTTGCTGGGCGTCAATGCATCGGCGGTCAAGGACACTGCTCGAGCCCTTGATAGTCATGGGAGCCGACGTCGGAGGTAGTGACTCCACGGGATGAACCGGACATGCAGGCGTTTTATTGCGATGCTTCAGGCTCTGGTGCAGGTTTTCCTGGGTCTTGAAGGACATCGTCACCACCTTGAAGATCCCATACTGGCTGGATTGGCAGTCTGCTTTAGGGCCGAAGGCGGGTATGGAATTGGACCCCATTTTATATCCGCCTTGTGTTTGATTCCGACTAGTGACAGCAAACAACGTTCAGTTAGCTTGACAACCAGCACAGCAAGACCTAGCCTTGTCTGATTTTGGTGGTGTTGAGAACCTCCAACCGTACATATGTGGCTGAGTGGAAGATTAGTCTAGACTCTCCACTTTGCCAAGCCTACGGGAAAGCTTGAGTTCCTTCTCCAGTTGACACATACGGAGAGAGCCAAAACTCGCAATAATGTCGGGCTACACGGCATTTCTGTGGTTGGCGAGGCTTCACGTGGAGCAATTCCACCACGCCACTGAACGTTACTCGTTATCCAAGAATAACGTGTTGGTGCAGTGTTGGCTACGACTCCAAGAATGCAAGACCAGATCGTCATTGTCAGTCAATGATTCATCGTTGGGCTGCTCCGGCACCGGACAAGATACCAAATCCGCTTCCAACAAAGATCGCGTATACATGACGAACGTCAAAACACGGGGGTGCCGGCCGTGAGTGCATGAGGGTTGCCGCAGTCTTCTTATCTTGAGTTCTAGACTGTGTACGCCCGCAACACGAGATGGCACCTGCATGAGGTCACAGCGAGAGTTGCGGGAAGCAGTGCCAACTCCGCCGGCGTCTCTAAGCGACCAACTGTGGCAGCGATAAGGCCGGAGTTGTGAGCCGTCCGCAACCGGTCCTTCTCTGCAGCGGTGGCTGACCGAAGTCAAAGACCACGTGATCGGCCCTCCGGAGACACCGGCCGACGCCGCAACACTGTTTGTCAAGACTCATGCCAGGTGATATATGAAGACCCAATCGACGGATAAGGCATCCATCGGTTCTAGCATTGGTTGGGCCGGGAAATACGAGGCCTCCTTCATATCGGTGAACTGACCTCCCTTTCCTCTCCGACTGTCTCATAGAGCCACTGCCGAGGCCTCATTGCCACCTGGCCTCGCCGCAAGAACACCCTCTTCCCTAGATCAGTCGTTGGTACTCATCATGTCCTCAAGCCAGCCATCATATATCATTGCCGGAGCAGGTGTATTTGGGGTGTCTACTGCTTACTCCCTGATCAAGAAGTACCCTGACGCGTCGGTGACTCTGGTTGACCGAGATGCATTCGACGCAGATAGCCGCGTGGCTGCTTCTTGGGACTGGAACAAGGTAGTACGCGCCGACTACGACGACATAGTGTATTGTCAACTGGCGCTAGAGGCACAGGACATCTTCAAGTCTGACCCGCTCTGGAAGCCGTACTTCCACGAGACTGGCGTCTACTGGATGTGTCGCAGCGAATACGCGCAGGATGTTGTCGACAACTACAAGAAACTCGGGCGAAAGGCCGATGTTTCTGCCGTATCCGTTGCCGAGGCCCGTAAGATGTACGGCGGGCTCTTCGACGACGCTGATTACTCCGGTGTCAAGGAGGTGCTCATAAACAAGACCAGTGGCTGGGCTGCTGCTGGGGATTGTCTGCGGGCCATTACCCGCCAAGCCATCCAACTAGGTGTCAAGTATGTGACGGCTGAAATTGCAATGCTGCAGTTCAATGACGCTGGTCGTTGTTCCGGAGTCAAGGCGAGAAGCGGAGACATACTATCCGCTTCGCATGTTATCCTCTGCACCGGAGCATTCACGCCCAAGCTGCTGGAGTTGAGCGCTGCGAGCAGTGGCTTGACGGATCTTCGGGCTGGGCCGAGGATCCTAGCGGGCGGCATCACCACAGGAATGACAACGCTTGATGACGAGTCGTACGGAAGGTTTGCCGATATGCCAGTGGGCTTCCAGGGCTATACTGCAGAAACGGGTAATTTGCCACGCGAAAGTGTCACACTGGGCCAACTGACAATTGCAACAGGCCCGTTCATTGGCAGTCTTCCGCCAACCAAGGACAAAGAGCTCAAGTGGTGGGGACAGACGATTTTCAAAAACACTCGGGAAGTGTTGCCTGGGCGCTTTATCTCGATGCCGCCGCCGGAACCAGACTACGCCCAGTGGAAGGTTTCTGGAAGGCTTAAAGAAGACATCCGCCATGCGAACCATGTGTTTTACGGGAGGAAGGGTGCCCACTGGAAGATGGAGAAACACCGCATCTGCTGGTACGTCGCTGGATCGCTGACAAGTAAATGCCACTGACCAACCTTGCAAAGGGACGCCTTCACGACGAGCTCCGACTTCATCATCTCGCCGCACGCGGCCTCCAAAGGGCTTTACCTCGCAACCTGTGGCTCATTCCACGGCTACAAGTTCTTCCCAGTGCTCGGAAAGTACGTACTGCAGATGCTGGAGGGTTCGCTCTCTCCTAACCTGGCGGAGAAATGGGCTTGGGACCGCGACCGGCCAGATCCGTCGCTAAACCCAGAGTGGCCGAGGGCAGAGATGAAAGACCTGCTCGACACGAGTCCAAAGCTTTGAAGGAACACGGTTTGTTCAGAAGGGCCTCATCGCTACGCTCAAATGACGTTTGAGGCGCGAAACGCACGCGGGGCTTCGTACCTCGCACCAGTCGGGCGTTACCCCGTCAAAATGTATTGGCGGGGAGAACCGGACCAGTGGTGCCAAGGCCAGGAGGTCACAAGTAGAGAGTGTCTTTTGATTGGTAGGACTGATTCCAACAGGCGGTTCAGAGATAAGAGTCCGACGGCTTCAACACTAGGGACTTAGATAGACCAAGCTCTTCGAATTTAGATGCTTCTTGACCCAATCCACACCAATCACTATCGTGACTACTATCCAACTACATGAGCTGGGTTATTTAAGTGTAATATTTTGGTCTATTCAGACATATTACACTCCGTGTCGCTTGAGGTGCAGGGTAGCTCCGCTCACACCCACCCCTATCTTATTCGTATCCCCTGTTCCTCTTACTCTCCAGACATTAATCTGTGCAGTATCAAAGGACCACGAGGCTGAGGCTCAGTCTTCCTAGGCCTAGTTGCGATTCGTCTGACCGTTCTTGATAGTATCGAACTTGTTTAGGCATTCGGCCTCTCGCTAAGCCTCATTTCATTGTACACCGATCCTATGGAATTTAGTATCAATACTAAAATACGCCCGGGCTACTGTTGCTCGCTACCACTACCACTACACCTCCTTCTGCCACTGCGGTATCGCCACTGAAGCACCAGCTGATGTGGCTTTATCTGCTACGTGGACTGAGTTTGACCAGTACGGCACATTTTACCGAATCAGGCACTTTGCGGGGTAGTTGGCTGAAGCCCCTATCCTATTGCAAAGGTCAGAATGCACGAGTTGTCATCCCTATTCCTAGATAGGTTTAAACGGAACTCGGGAGGGTGGTAGCACAGGCCTAAACATAGGCGTCGTCTGCGATGCGGGGTTGACTACTTAGTGGAGATGACTCCCTTGGACATCTTCAACGTCACTTTTGTTCTTTTCCGCCAGGGCTCGTCATGACGCCGCCAGAGGAGAGCATCATTTCTCGCGGGAGACGACGTTCGCACCATGCCTGCCTCACTTGCAAGTCCGTCACCGTCGCAAGTTTTCTTGTATAATGAATGCTGATTTTGGTGTAGAAGAAAGAAGACTCGCTGTCCCGGCGAAAGGCCGGCCTGCTCAAGTTGTTCCCGGCTCAAGCAGCGATGTTCCTACCCGCCCCCGGTAAGACCGCTGCAAAGCGGCCCTTCGGTACGTTGCACCACATGCCCTCCAGTCGTCTACGCATCCTGACCATCAACAGGAGGAAAGGCTAGCACACTTGGAAGAGAAATTAGATCTCCTCTTGAGTGGCGGGAGCTTGTATATACGACCCTGAGACACCACAGATGCAACTTATTCTGACTGGGCTATCAGGACTAGACATGCCGCACGTCAAGAACAGGCATTTGAAGAAATCACAGACCGTTGGGATAAGTCTTACTCAACAAGTCCTCCAGCACCCGAGCCAAACTACCCTGGCAACCACATCTCCAGCGCCTTGTCCGACGTTGAAGACTCGTTTTCGCGGCCTAACCCCTCAGACATGGCACGTGGTATCAGTCTCTACTTTAAGTTCTGCCACAGGCAACCCATCTGGTGCTTTGAGCGCGAAGAAATCAGCGACTACGGCACCCTCCCTGAGGAGCTCGCCTGCAGTATCCTGGTGCTGACCTCGCGCTTCTCGGAAAGGCGCGACCAGCTGCAGGTGCACCACAAGAATGCCAAATGCCAGATCATGCTTCGCATCGCAAACGGTTCCGTGGGCCTTACAACCATCGAGAGCCTGTGCCTGCTTTCGTACTCGTCCTTTATAGGCATGGAATGTCTGGCAAAACGGGGAGTAACGCTTAGGCTAACGCCGAAATAGACGGGGACGTCCACCTCGGCCAGTTCCATCTCGGCCTTGCTTTCCAGCTCTGTCGATCTGCCATGCTGGATGTCGAATCCGCGTATGGTACCGACGACTCGACTACAGAGCGCAAGAAGAGGCTTTTCTGGAGTCTTCAGTTACTCGAGCAGTCTTACGGCCGGCAGAACGGTCTTCTGAGCGTCCCGACAGAGGTATGGCGGCCGTCTCATCCTTCCACTAGCTGGAACCGCATGGAACCAGACCTGAAGGCACCGCCGTTGCCCAGAGATGAGCTTGGGTGTTCGGCGGCAAGCGAACCGGGCATCTGGAACACGAGTGTTCATCTGGGATGGGTTTGGAGCCAGGTGAGAAAATACGTGTCTGACTGCGCCCACAACATATTGAAAGAGCCCTGGCGGCACGACTCGACGTACGCCCGCGTGCTCTCTGATTTCATGGAGATTGAGAACCGGATTCCCATCTGCCACCGATGGGACTCGGTCAAGTTCTACGACCGCAAGGTGGAGGAGCTGCAGATGAACCGCGACTACTGGGCGCCGTGGCTAAAGGAGCAGTTTACGTACCACGCAATCCAAACAGCCTTGAACCACCCGTTCCTCTACATTGTTGGGGCCCAGCACAACCCGAACTTGGCAATTCCAAACACCTTTTGGAGGAGGTCTTCCGAGCTCGCCCTCATCCACTCGACCTGGATTGTTCGCATGATCGACATGGTTGTGGACAAGCAAGTGCCGCTCGCCGATCCGTTTTTCGGACACGTCGCAGCCATCGCGGCTACAGTTCATTTGTACTACTGCTGTGCTTCCGCGGAGAGGCTGAGACAAAAGTCCAACACGGACTTTGCTAAATGCAGAATGTTCTTGAAGAGCTTCATTCCCACTTCCGCCGCATGCGGAGCATTGGTATGATGTTCTTCACAACGTCGGAAAGGCCGGGCTGACAGGTTCTAGGACCGTAATCTGGACAGGATGACGCGCATCGCCGCTGGGTCTAACAGCATAAATGTCGAGGACTGGATGCCGGACAAGATCCATCTCAGCGTCCCGTTGATGTGGGAAATACTGCAGTTCAGCTTCACGGCAGAGTCGCAGGGCATCCCCACCGCCGGCTTGCTGGATGCCTCGCTCACGCCTGCCGTGGCCCACGACGACGCCATCGAGACCTCGACGCTCGAGATCATCCTCGCAACGTCGCCAGAAATCACGATAAACACGGCAGACGGCGGGCAGGAGGCGCCGACGCTGTCGTACACAGCGCGCATCTCCTCCATGGCGGATTCCTCGCGGGACAGCGTGTGCGACGACGGATCCGGCGAGCAGACGGACAGCCTCACCTTCAACACCACGCCGTGGCTGTACGCGGATTCGCTGCAGTTCACGAACATAGGGGACATGGGGTATCATGACTCGCAACCAGTCGTTGGCGAGAGCAGGGGCACGGCGTGGTGGGAGAACGAAAACCTTAGCAACGTCATGTTTAGTCAGTTTTAGCGATGCATTGCAGGTCTTCGAGCCGGCGAATTTGTTGGCGTGTAGGAAAAGGTGGTTCGGTTAATAGATAGCCTAGATAGCCTAGATAGCTTGTGGGAGTGTTGTTAATTTGTATCCACTTGGTTCGCTGATGTTGATCCGTACTTGGCGGCGTGGGAGGACCAATGGCCTGTTCATCGCGGTCATGGTGCTCTGCTGGGGACACGAGACGTGATTGGTACCAAAGGTGGGTGTCTATGCACCGTCTTTGGAAGTAGGTCAAGGAGGAAGCACTCTCAGCAGCATAGAAACACATTACCACTGCGACGACTGCGATCACCAACAGACCCAGGCATCGTCCGAAGCGGATCACTTCCCTCAACCTCGTGACAACCCATTATCTCTCTGAGAGTTGGAACAGGGACAGGCCTCCAGGTTATCATTTGGAATTGTGGTCCAGCGCGGGGTAGTTATCTGGGGAACGATATCACGGTATGGGGTAGCCGGACGCCAGGGGTGGCTAGTGCGGGATTTGGCGGCGCTTGAGCCGTCGAGGGAGGAGACAACATTCAAGAGAGAACTGATAAGAGGAAAGAGGAACCAGGCGAAGACCGATGTCGGCTCCGTGCACCGACAGACCGTCTACGGTATCCTGTCTGGGGTGCCTGGAGCATGCAGAGCAGCCTCTATTAAGCTAATCTAGTCGTCGAGGGGACGGACGAGGTCACCGGAGTTGCATCATAGAAGCGCATCTCGGCACTTGACTGAGTACTTGCTCCGGCCGAGTGTGCGAGGAGGCCGTCCATGTCCAATCGCCGGCTCGTGATTCGCCGTGAGCTCGCAGGTTGCTATTCCTCTAGTGCCCGGCCTGCATCCCGGCCGATGTTGTAATCTTGCTGCACGTCGCGGCCACGCGGCTAAGCGACTTGGTATCAGGGTCACCGGGTCGCAAGGGAAGCTTGACCGTATTCCCGTTCGGTCCCGGTTCATTCATTGATGATTCCTCGCGCCACACAAGCTACAGATAGCCATCACGCGCTCTCGACTCCTCCCTCCAAACCGGCACATGGTTCTCTTATGCCGATCACGTGACCGGGTCGTATCAGCACCGGCGACTCCAACGTGTCGTGGTTATCGACGGCTTCCTTTTCCGTATGGTTGCACGGTGATGTAAGTCCATGCGGAATGCGGGCTCTCGGGGGGTCTTTCAGACTGTATTTAACTTGTTCTTTGGCTGGAGTGTATCAAGGTAGCTTCCTTGTCTACTCGATGTATCGCTCCCAAGAGTCAAGAACTAAAGACCAGTTACGGCCTGAATTAATTAATAATATTGACCATCGACCATGGCTCCTTCACCACGCGTGGTCATCATTGGGGCCGGCATCGTCGGTACTAACCTGGCCGACGAGCTGGTTTCGCGCGGCTGGACCAACATCACCGTCGTCGACCAGGGGCCTCTGGACATGCCCGGGGGGTCAACGTCGCATGCGCCAGGGCTGGTGTTCCAGACCAGCCCGTCCAAGACGATGACGGCGTTTGCGCAGTACACCGTGGCCAAGCTTCTGGCGCTGGAGGAAGACGGCCAGGCCTGCTTCAACCAGGTGGGCGGCCTCGAGGTGGCGACGACGCCGGCACGCCTCGAGGAGCTCAAGCGGAAACACGGCTGGGCCTCTTCGTGGGGCGTGGAGGCGCGGCTGATCAGCACCGACGAGTGCGTTGAGAGGTATCCGCTGTTAAACAAGGAGCTGGTGCTCGGTGGCCTGCACATCCCAAGCGACGGCCTGGCGCTGGCTGCCCGTGCTGTGCAACTCCTCATAGCACGTACACGCAAGGCCGGGGTCCGCTACCTCGGGAGGACGCCGGTGACGGGCATTGAGCAAGCCGACGGCCGCGTGACGGGCGTTGTGACACGGGACGGCACCATTTCAGCAGATATCGTGGTGTCCTGTGCCGGCTTTTGGGGCGTCGAGGTCGGAGCAATGGCCGGCGTGACGATCCCGCTGCAGGCCATGGCCCACCAGTACGTCAAGACGGCCGCCATCCCGGGTCGACCGGGTCCGACGGGTCCACACCCCGGGCCCAACAGCGCGGAGCTGCCGATTCTGCGGCACCAGGACCAGGATCTCTACTACCGCGAGCACGGCGACCGGTTCGGCATCGGCTACTACGGCCACCGTCCGATGCCGGTTGTCGCGGCCGAGCTGGGCGTCACTCCGGAGCACGTCAGCGAGCAGCATATGCCGTCCCGCCTGCAGTTCACCCCCGACGACTTTGCGCCGGCGTGGAAGCTGTCGCAGGAGTTACTCCCCATCTTGCGGGAGACCACCATCGCCGACGGCTTCAACGGCATCTTCTCCTTCACCCCGGACGGTGGACCGCTGGTGGGCCAGGCGCCGAACCTGGACGGCTTCTACGTGGCCGAGGCCGTGTGGGTGACGCACTCGGCGGGCGTGGCGCGTGCCGTGGCCGAGATACTCACGACGGGCAGGTCTGAAATCAACCTCGCCGACTGCGAGCTGTCGCGCTTCGACCAAGTCCAGCTCACCCCAGCCTACACTAGCGAAACGTCGCAGCGGAACTTTGTCGAGGTCTACGACATCGTGCACCCGTACCAGCCGCGAGAATCGCCTCGGAACCTACGCGTCAGTCCGTTCCACGCCCGTCAGCGCGAGCTGGGCGCCTTCTTCCTCGAGGCCAGCGGCTGGGAGCGGCCGGACTGGTACGAGGCCAACGCGGCGCTGGTGAGCCGTCTCCCGGCGCGGTGGAAGCCCGTTGAGCGCGATGGCTGGTCGTCTCGGTACTACTCGCCCATCATTGCGGCCGAGGCGTGGAAGACGCGCACCGCAGCGGCCATGTACGACATGACCTCGCAGCGCCGGCTGGAGGTGTCGGGGCCCGGGGCGGTCGGCCTGCTGCACCGACTGACGACGGGGCATGTTACCGGGAGACCCGGCGCTGTGACTTACACGTTGCTGCTCGACGACCACGGAGGCATCCGCAGCGACGCAACCGTGGCCAGACTCGGGGACAACTTGTTCCACGTCGGCGTCAACGGGGCCGTCGACGTGGCCTACCTGGTCCGGGAAGCACGTATACAAACCAAGACGACGCCGGAACGATTCGTGCTGGTGCGCGACATGACGGGCGGCACATGCTGCATCGGCCTCTGGGGCCCTCGCGCGCGAGACGTCATCGTCACGGCCAGCGCCGACGACTTCAGCGACAGAGGCCACCCCTACCTGCGCGCGAAGAAGGCCACCATCGCCGGCATCCCGGTGACGGCGACGCGGCTGTCGTTCGTGGGGGAGGACGGCTGGGAGCTCTGCGCCAGCGCCGACAACGGGCTTCGGCTGTGGGACGCGCTGTGGCAGGCCGGGCAAGTCCACGGCGTCATCGCGGCCGGGCGCGGCGCCTTTGTCGCACTGCGGCTGGAGGCTGGAACACGCTTCTGCGGCGCCGACGTCACGGCCGAGCTCGACCCGTACCAGGCCGGTCTCGACTCTGCGGTGCAGGCGGGCAAGCAGGGCTATGTCGGCTGTGGCGCGCTCCGGGGGCGGTCGCGGGACACAGCCACGCGACGCCTGCGCCGCCTCACTGTCGACGATGGACGCTCTGTGGTTCTGGGAAAGGAACCTGTGTTTGTCGACGGCCGCGCGGTGGGTTATGTCACCAGCGCTGCGTTTGGCTACACCGTCGGGGCCCCCATCGCCTTTGCGAATCTTCCCGGGGCTGTGGCCGAGGGAGACGCCGTCGAGATCGAGTACTTTGGGCGGAGGATCCGTGCAACCGTCGCCGCCGAGCCGCGGTATGACCCGCCGATGCGCAGTGTTGGCGGACAAGTGCCGCTTCAGCCCCGACTGTAGAGCAAGCCGCCACAGGATGTAGGGCTTGTGATCCATTTATTACTTGTAGGGAATGGGGGCGTCAGCCTTGCAGGGCCAGTGCAAAGGCTTCAAAGACTTGTCACTGCCGGCAGCTCACCCCTGGAAGCACTGACCGCCGCGAGCTAAACAACCTGGATGCCGCGGCCGCTAGTCTATCATCTTGTTTTGGGAAGGCATGGGCAAACTATCGAAATATCAGCCAGCCAGTCTCAGCCATGCCAATGAAGCACCCGCAACTTAGACTACACATGCATTGCAGTCAGCGTTGTCCGAGTGAACCAATGACTGTTCCCCGAATATTATTAGTGCCGGTATCCATTCTGCTTTGTCAAGCTAGGTACAGTAAGCTAAGCGGTGATTGACCAGAGTAAGATTGACGCCACTGTTGGGTAGTGTCAGAAAATAGATCTCACGTCAGGCTGACTACGGGGTATCGATAATTAAAACCTTTTTCGTACTAAACCTCGCTGTCGGGACCTCCCTCTTCAATCGGGCATCATCCCTTCACTGTTCATTCCCGTTTCATCGATTCCTTGTTTCAAGCGGCGTCAAAATGGGTCCCCGTATCGCGTTATACATCGCTCTGGCGCTGTTGATGGTCGTGTCCATCATCGAGCTGTCTTTCATCTCGGCAATGGTTGGATGGCTGCACGGTACAGCCAGTGGCACCTTTGGCTTCGCATTCGACGGCTCGACGTACCGACTAAACGGCCACCCGAAGAACATGCTTGTCGACCAAGGGCACACCAGCAACGGCGCGGCGGGAACCGCTTTCATCCTCGTCGGCCTCGGCGGCTACCTCGTCCTCTGGCTCCGCTCTCGACAGAACCCCGGCAAGTTCACCAACATCCTTTACCACATCTGGCTGGTCATCAACGTCCTCAGCCTCCTCCTCGTCCTCTCGGCCCTCATCTACGTCTTTGTCATCACCAACGAGCACAAGGGCCAGACCATCGATGCCGCCGTTGCTGCGAAACTCAACGGTCGCAAGTACAACCTGGAATCCTGGACGCCGCAGAACTGGTTCTCCGCCGTTCTCAAGCTCGACCTCGTGAATCCCGACGTCAGGAGCAACATCGCGAGCCGTCTGCGTCTCATGCGAGGCTGGCAGTACAACCTGATTCCCTTCTTTGTTGTCCACCTTGCCGAGACCGCAATTGCGCTTTGGGATGCCAAGGTCAGCCGGAAAGCGCAGCGCTTTAGCCCCGTGCAGCAGAAGAGCGACGT
The DNA here is from genome assembly GCA_003934905.1 of Neonectria sp. DH2. Lineage (NCBI taxonomy): Eukaryota > Fungi > Ascomycota > Sordariomycetes > Hypocreales > Nectriaceae > Neonectria > Neonectria sp. DH2. The sequence goes on along the minus strand of RQWH01000020.1, from coordinate 689,692 downwards.
ATGAGCGTTTTGAAATGGCCGGGTTTGAGCATTTGACGCGCCACAATCAATTATCATCGATAGAAGGATTTACTTAGAATGAACGACTTGTAATGAATAAAAACTATAACTTTCTTGGGCCTTGTCAACTATTTATCTACCTTCAAGTTCTGCGATAACGGCTACCCTGTCGTGATATCACTCAAGTCTCTTGAATGAAACTTTGCCTCCATCGGCATTCTTCCGGTCTGAAAACGTGATTACTAATTCCGATGGCTTCCCATCAACGCCAAACCTGAACTCAGCTGCAAGAAAGTCCTCAGGTGGTCCCCCTCCTTCTAGAGGTATGATGTATGCTATCCAAAAGTCTCCGGAGACATGACGCAACCTGATTTGAGTCTTCCACAGTAAGTCTGTTCGGTCAGCGACCAGCACGCTTGCCGTGAAATTTGCGTCACCAGCTTTCTCGACAAAGTTGTAGGTACCAAAGCCGGGAGCATGGTATTTGCCCGACAACTTGCTTATATCCAGTGATGGTGGTCGAGGTTCTTGGGGTTTGTTTGGAAAGAGAATATCTTCGGCATTCTCGAGATCTTGTTCAGCTTTGCGCTGTGCTTCTCTGAAACTGAGGAAAATCATCAGCGCATGACTCGCAGTGTGGCTCGGTAACAATGCCAAACATACTCCTTTGCAACATCGTGGCGCTTGTTCGGTGGAACCCCAAGCTTGTCCTCAACAAGCCTCCTCATGATGACCTGGCGGGCTGGACTTGGGTAATTTGTAAGAATCACGACCCCGTAACGCAAGTCTGGGAACCAATACACCAAAGCACCATGTGCCATGGTCGATCCAGAATGCCAGTAGACGACGTTTCCATTGATGGTGGTGCGCCACCAAGCGAGCCCATAGAGAGATACATCCATGCCACCTGCAGGATTAGGATTGTCGACGAAGCGAGGCTTACGGATCTCCCCATGGACTTCCCTTGACAATGGCTTTTCCTCGTCGAAAAGGCATTTGATCCATTTCGCATAGTCCACAACGTTGGAGATGATTGCGCCTGCACCGCTAATGATGTCTGTAGGTACGAAAGGAATCGCTTCGTAACGTTCTTTCTTGTTGTCCCAAAAGTATCCGGTTGACAAATGCTCTGGCGCATCTTTGGCCTGCTGCAGGTCGAGATAAGTCGAGTTCATTTTCAGTGGCTTCCATATGGTCTCCTTGATCACATCCTCCAACCGTTTGCCCGTCAGCGTCTCAATGACATGTGACAGTGTCGCGTACCCCTCGTTATTGTACTGAAATTCAGTGCGGGGCTCTGCTCTTAAGGGGAAATTGCGAAGGTTCCGAACGATATCCTGAACTGTCCACCGTCTTCCGTTCTCTTCGACGAGGATGGAAATGTCATTATTGCTCAATCCTGTGCGATGGCTCGCGGCGTCCTCCAAGGTCAGGTGATTTGTCGCCCAATCGTCTTGCGTAACAAAGTCGTCGCGGATGATGGACGAGATGGGTGTTTGCCAGCCTCTGGACAGCGCAGGGTATTTCTTGCTCTCAATCAAGTGTGCAAGAGTTGCTGTAGTGAAGGCCTTGGTCGTAGAACCGGCGTACCAGAGCGTCTGTGGTGTTGCCTGGGTATCTGGCAGAGTCGCATACCCGAAACCCTACAAATGGTGGGTTAGACTCCAAGCTGAATGGGATCAGGTGGTTTGATAGCACGCGAACCTTGGAAAACACATCATCACCGTCAACAACCGCGACTGACAGGCCTGCAAGCTTCCATTCATCCAAAGTCTCGTGAATGAAGTCGACAAGGTCGGGCGTGAAGGAATCTGTCATCTTAGTGCCCCCCATTTCTGCGGGCGAAGGAAGATGTTAGCGCTGACACAGAAGAAAAAGAATCTTGATCGCACTCCGTTGTTAAGGGAATAAAATTGAGAAAACCTCCAATTGCTAAGACTTGCAAGTCCGTTGAGCTTTTTTCCCCTCGTGTTGCGTGAAGGTTTGAGTGAGCTGTCTTCGGAGCGGGCGGATGGCTGACATGACGAGGCACAATGACTAATTAGGAAGGTCCTTTTCCCATGCGGCTTTTCTAGACTAGGTAGTAATGTCATAACTAATAAGGGTCCCCTGCATGGGCCAGATCTGGGACCACGTCTTTGTTTTGGGCACCGCTTGGACTTGCATCAAAGAATCTGATCTGCCTGAACCTATTATCCCGAAAGACCTCAGTATTCCACACCATCACTGCTTAGGCTATTCATCAGTTTCATTTATTTGATTTAATAATAACCCGAATTAATAGCTATGGTTATTATTAAGATTATATACTAGGCCCCTTTGCGAGGGAAAATTCCCTTTAAGATGAATATTTAAGGTCTCTAGCTAATTTCCAACTAATACCCGGTAGCTAGCTAACCTCAGGTATTAGGTGCTATATACTTAATAGACGATGAATCGAGTAAATGATTCACAGATATTCTGACATAATTATTAGTATGAGGTACCTCTAGTAAATCCTATCCCCTTCCACTAGCACCTATGCCTCATAAACCACGTGTTTCCTTTAGTAGTAGATGTACTAGAAATGAATGATTAGAAACTCAGTGGCGGAGTAGATTCTGCATCTACAACACTGCCCAGGGTGAAAACCTTTCGTTGACCTGAGATAAATTCACAACTGTGGAAGAGGTTGACTGGTGATTCCTCCGTATGTATCAACTTTCCAACGAAGGTAATGGAAGGTAACTATGCATCTCGGCAATCTGGGGGTAGGAGGGATGCCCCATGGTCGTAAAGAGGCTGTTAAATAGAGATTGGACTCGAGAAGAAGCCATGCAAACCCACAGTCACAACCAGGGCTCCCTTCTCTGGTGCCATCAGGGTCTTAAATCTAGGCCAGCCTATAACGTGTGTGTGGCGATTTGCATGAATATTGTCTGACGAGTAACTTTGAAGTATAGATGATACATAGACTTCACATCTCGACACAGGGGTTCTGTAGGAAGAAGGATCTAGTTGAGAGTGGTGAAAATAAGGAACCAGGATCCAACCCATGGCCTCAGATCCTTGCTGTATAGAGTTTCATTCCTCAGGGCTAGGCTCATGTCTCCTCAATCCATTGATGCTTCATATGCTTGCGTACGTCAGGAATCAAAGCCTGAGGATGCTAAATGCATCAAAGCCATTGGCCACCGCACGACTGAAGATCCAATCTCCCAGTCATCTCCCTAGGTTGCCTAATGCTCCAAACCACTGTGTCTTCGGCGTTTATCCACACGGCCATTTCCACCCCACTCCTTGAGTCTGCCTTGCCCATTGGTGAAGATACCGAAAGGCATGGCTTAACTATCCCTTGAGTTGTGTTGAACCTCCCGCCAGCTCACGGCAGGGGGTTGCAGCCAGTTAAAATGTGCCATGTTGAAGATACCTGTTGCTGACCCTAATTTAGCCTATAATAAAAGTACCAGCAAATCTCTCGAGTTACAAATCGCTACATCACACTGCTCACATCCCCAAATTGATTGGCGCCTTCTTTTGTTATGGCTCACCAGCGCCAAAGGCCTCCTTGTACTTTTGACCCTGGCTGCCCTAATTGACGCCCCTTACAAGCAAGGCAATCCGACTTTTTCCCTCTTTGGACGTGTTCATGTTGTGCCACGGGCGTAAATTCGTATCCGGCTCGGAATGCCTGCCTTGGCCGGCTCCGTGGGTGGAAGGCCGTGAAGACCGCGTTGTAGAGGCATTCCCTCCACTTCTTCTGACTCATACAACGGCTCCTGTCACATTGCATTGGCTATCACAAGGTTCCCCCACATGACAAGCTTCCTAGGCCCAATAGTCTTACAAAGGTTAACCAATTTGACCTCTCTCAACAACCTAGCTACAAACCTTGATGCCCTCAACAACCTAGTCATCCTAGATGACACGTTTCCCTTCATTTCTCATCACTCTAGATAACACGATTCCTATCACTTCCTACAGACCAAATCATATATTTAAAGACCTTCCTTTCCCACTAAGATAGATAGAAATCAAGAGCTTTTACCCCATCGATCCCGGCCATTAGATGTAATAGCTCCAAGCCGGCTGGCCGTGTAGCGCAAGATGAAACTATTTACAAGCACCACATCTAATAAGGAGGTCCAAGCAATAGCCTGCCAAGCGCCCCGGCGGATAGGATGATCGTAGCCTATATATGGCCTTCTTTGGTCTCCTCGGTCAACATGATTCATTTCGTCGTTGTAGGAAGCGGCAATAGCAGTGATTGACACAAGCTTGACCGGTTCGCCACTAAGAAAGCGCTGTATCGGCCGTGACATCGGGGTCCTCGTTGACGGTCTCTTCCTCCAACGATCACATTTCTCATCGCCAGTAGAGACGGTTGAAACGAGCAATACGAGGGCATTATCTTTCCAAGCGATCTGATTAAGCCAGAGAAGTAGAAGAGGACAAATTATTATCAGCCAAATTATAAGGAAGAATGTCGAGTCTTCCTACCAACATCACCCAGCTGCAGGTGACACTGACCAGGCTGACGAGCCAGATTCATACTTAAGTTCAAATCAATAGTCAAGACCAGGAAGTTCTCCAAGGGACGCTTCGGGACAACGGTACTAGAACACGCTAGACAAATTTCAGATGCAGCACTAATCCTTTCCCGGCTACCGCGATCAGGGACTATCGGTTTCTTCCTGGACACAAGAGCCTTACAAAGAGAGAAGCGAGAGACGGAAAGCTCCTTCTCAAGAGATTTTCCCAGTCAGCCGATGGTGTCAACGATCTATTTACCTGCACTATGCCTTCTTCGAAGAGGCAGATATCAAGATCGACCCGATGCGCGATGCATTCATGAGGCATCTTCCATCACGGCAGGCATTCTCAAAGGAGGAACGCTGTCAGAGACCCCACGAGTTCCGCGACTGGAAAATGCCCAAGGAGGTATCCGAGTTCGTGGACCGATCTGTACGCTTCGTTGTTGATGTCACGGGTGCTTGTTCCTTGTTGCGCCCATGATAATCATGACGCTCCAGCTGTCCGATATCAAGAGCTTGATCACAGTTTCTGCCTTTGTGCTTCTCTTTGCGCTGTGCCTGTAATTTGTCGTCAAGGTCTCCAACAGTGAGGCTCTGGTTTCAACCGCGACTTGTGCGGCTGTGTTGGTTGTGTTTGTGGGCGCAAGTACAGACAACTCAGGATGATAAACAGATTTCGAGAACTACTTGAGCCATTCACTTAGAGCTGGTGCTGATGTCCAAAAGCGACCAAGGCATTTGAAGTTTCATGTCTGTTTGAACGAGTAGGGAATTGTTGCAGTTAAAATTGATGTCCCCCAGACGAGGTTTAACTCTCTTGCTTCGTAAATCCCGCACAGTCGGCGGCTCCCGTTCGGTAATGTCAACAGCCTCAACAATATAGGGGAAAAGGAAATATTCCAGTTTCTAAAGTAGTCGTTGAAACTTCATTTATACATAAGTAAACTGAATAGTTATGCTATAGTTCATCTCTGGTTACACCTTAGACGGGTTCTCCCTTGGTCGCCTTCGCCACTCGACAAGCCCGCCACACACAATATGCCAATCCTCCTCCTTACTTTTGGCAGATTCCTTCGTCTCGGTTCGCTCCTTCTCCTTGTCTTTAGAGCTTCCCGCTCCGTCCTTCGAGCTTCCTTCTCCATCAGCGTCTCGATTGATCTCTCTCAGCCATAAGATGTACAGAAGGGGGAGGGCAAGGGCCGCTGAGACAAGAACTTGAGAGAAAATATAGTAAGCAACAAGCTTAGTCCATAGCATTTCACGACGGGGAGGGCCTTACAAATAATGAGGAATGCCCAATATGGGGCCTTGCGAAAAGAGTCAACGTCCAAGGCAAAGAGGGATGATAGAAAAGATGAAGGTAACTGGGCGACGCTTGTTACTTGTAAATCCTATTCAGGTGATGACCAGGAACACCTACGAAGAATGCCGTAATAGCGGTGAAAACCATGAGCGTCCGACCTTGCTGAACGCTCTCTCTCGCTTGCTTGTTGGCGACTTTTCCCTGCCGAACGCTTTCTCTCGCTTGCTCGTTGGCGACATTTCCCTGCCGAACGCTCTCTGTCGCCTGATTGTTAGCGACTTTTCCCTGCCGAACGCTCTCTTTCGCCTGATTGTTGGCGATCTGGCTTTGCTCGAGGGAAAGTGTCATTTCAACCTATTAGTGAAATGTCAGCGAGATCAAGCGTATTGCCCATGTGCCTCACATTTGACTTGATGCGATCAGCAGACCTGATCATGTCCCCAATATCGCTCATGACATAGCTTTCCCATAGCTCGCTGTCCGCCGAGGATCCATTTTCTAGCTTCTTCTGAACCCTCACCTGGTGTTTTGCGATTGCTTGCAGCATTTGAAGCTCGTCGCGGATGTCTCTGATTTCAGCTGAAAGTCTTGCGGCAGCCTTGATAGCTTCCTCGATACGCGCGTTCGTGTCCACCTGACCTCCCTTCTTGGGGTCCTCTCCTTTCTTCTCGGGCTCGGTGCTTTCTTCCACATCTGTCTTGTCTTTCTTTTTCGGCTGCTTCGTTTCTATGCGCTCACAGAAGTCTTCAAATAACCTGGCGTCTTCCCTGGCCTGAGAGATGTTAGAAGGTTACAACAGTGTCGACGCGTGCAGGTGTGAGCGTACAATCTTGTTGATCGAGTCAGAAAAGATCTGACGGATGGAGTGATTGGTCCCGTAAACCGTTGACTTTGGTTGTCGGTCGTAGGAATCGACACAGTACTCGACGATGGTCTTGGCCATCTCAAGCGGGGATCGCGACCTAACCTCCCTTCCCTCTGCTCTTGCTCGCTTTTCGATATGGTCGAGTACATCCGTTAGAAATGGATCTTCAGTTTGGTCGATGGGATGCGTGGTCGCCGTGATCAACCATTCTAAGTGGGAATTATCAGCAAAATCTGGTCTCCAACCCTGGGGGGAGGGGGGTTGTCGACATACTGTGGCCGATTATCCACACCCACAGCTGATTTACCCGAACAAGGGTCCAACAAGACTTCTCTGCTACACCTTCCGGGTGTATTCCCTTTGTCACAACCTGATTTTCATTCCTTCTTTGCCGATCCTCCTGTTGCGCGGCGTGTTCTTGGTCGTCGTGCTGAGCCTCTTGTTGCTGAGCGAGCTTCTGCTGACTCCTGGAAAAATGGTAGAAGGACTCATCAAGAGTCGCCGAGCCATGGATGACCTTGCCTGTGTAGCACTTTAGCAGGCGATGGTATGCATCGTAAGCTCCTTTGAGGTCGACCTCCTCCAGATCCCTTCCGTCTTTGTCTTCCCCTTCTTTGCTTCCTTTCTCTCCCTTCTTTTCTTCTTTCTGCGGCTGCTTGTCCCCGAAATCATCACTTCTATTAAGGTTTTGGCCTCTGCGTTGTCTTGTCAATGTGAGATATGGTATCTAGACGGAAGATGAGAAATCAAGGACTAACGATGTCTGAGGGAATGCTCACATAAATGGCGTGTAGAAAGCGGTCAGGGCTGTCAACGTTAGATTCAGAGGGTTTTACCGGCTGTCCCGCGTGTGTGTTCGCCTGGGGCATTGGCTCAGTGGTGCACAGAGGCTTCATGATCCGCGACTCAGATGTCCGGTCTGGAATCTGCGACCAGCTGGCTTTGAAGAATGAATTCACTTTAGAAGCCTTCTTCGACTTGGTGGGGTCCCCAACACCTTTAGATGACTGGCTGTTCTTCGACTGCGACTCATCCAAGGTTGATGGATCCTCCATCAAGATCCTTTTCAAGAGGTCCTTTAGAACGAATCAGTAAGATCATTTTCTTGATGGATAGTCAAAGACATGAATGGCCGTTGTCTTAAACTCACGACAAGCTCACATTCATCCACATAATCTGGTGAGGCCAGTCAGTTCAACGCTCAATCTGGGGCTTAGTAGGGCGAGCGAAAACTCACGTTGGTTGCTGGAAGATGAACCCATGTGAATAGACCATCTCCCAGGCGCTCTTCCTGCAGTTTGCAGATCTTTTGAAAGATGTGCGAGCCTTTAATTGCCTTCATATTTTCCAGTGTCTCCGCTCGCTCTTTCGTGATGCCTGTCGGTCCAGTACGGTAAATGACATCTTGGACGCTGCGGAATTGGGTGAAGAGAGTCGACTTGTCATCTTTTACCCTGTATTCAATGACAGCTGCCTTCGAGCCCCAGTGCTCCAGGAATTCTTCCTGCTTAGTATCAGCTCTTGGCCTTTCGAGTTTCTCCTCCTCTCCCGACGTAATGGTTGGAGGAGGATTCCGCAGAATCGCGAGCACCAGGTCCTTGGGGTTTTGTCGAGTTGGACGATTTTTTTGTTTGTCAGTGGCCCTCGGGTCCCCTTGTTTCTCTGTTCCTCCCTCCTCTTTCCTTTCTTCCCCTTCTCCCTTAGACTGGGCTTCACGCCGCGCTGACTTGCCGGCTGGCTTCGTGTCTTCAAGGCCTTTTTTCTCCTTCCCTGGTTTCTCGACTTTGCTTGATTGATTTTCAGCTTCTTTCAATGCTAACTTCCGGGCCTTTTGCGCCCCAAGAGGTTGAGAAGTGGCGAGCAGAAGCCAGAGCACCGAAGGTAGTTCCAGATAGGCTGCCCATTGGATTGCGCTCCAGCTGTCCGAGTCTTTAGGGATTTTATGCCTGAGGCGCTTCCTCTCTTCGAAGAGCTTCTCTGCGTAATGATGATTCTCTTCGTTCTGAGATGCCCAGAGGAGCGCCTCGGATTCATCTTCCGAGTCGAACAGCTTTGCGGACCCCTTGCCTATCATCAACTCCAGGATGTCAGCAGGGCATGTTTTGAGTGCCAAGCCCAAGGCTGTGTCCTCTTCCTGGGTTTTGAGCCTAATTTTACTATCCTTCATCACCTCCAGGATATCAGCAGGGCGTGTTTTGACTGTCAAGTCCAAGGCTATGTCTTCTTCCTGGGTTTTGAGCCTATTTTTACCATCCTTCATCACCTCCAGGATGTGTTCGTAGGCGCCAAAGTCGCCACTTCTTGCAGCTAGATGCAACGCTGTTTCTCCTTTGTCGTTCAGAATCCCAGGATCAGCGCCATATTCCAAGAGCCTAACCACCACACGGTACTGGTTTCGCTCTTTCTCATCGGGCGCTTCACTTTCTTGCTCTGAAGGCTCAAATGCGTAGTGAAGTGCCGTCTTATCTCCCTCTTCTTCGTCGGCTTGGAGATTACAATCTGCCCCGGCTTCGCAGAGGCTGTTGACGCATCCGACATGCCCATTTTGACTTGCCACCATGACTGGGGTTCGCTTATGGCCATCAGTGACGTTGAGCTTGACTTCTTCGTAACGTAGCAGCAGGGAAACAACCTCCCGATGTCCCTGTTGGCTCGCCGCGTATAATGGTGTCTTCCCGTCGTTGTCAGTCACATTTATCCCTGCATGCTCTTTCAGAAGGACATCAACAACATCATCGTGCCCGTTTCGGCTCGCCGCGTGCAAAGGTGTTTCTCCGTCCTTATCGGTCTGGTTGATGTCGGATCCTCTCTCCAGAAGAAGGCGAATAACTTCGGTATATCCTTCTTTACTTGCCGCGTGCAACGGTGTCTCCCCGTTGTTGTCGCCCATATTGATGTTGGCTGCGTTCTTTTTCAGGAGAATTTCGACGACGTCTAGTCTCCCGTATTCGGTTGCTGATCGGATTGGAGACCACCCATCGTTATCAGAGACTTGAGTGTTAGCCCCACTGGATAGAAGGAACTCGACGACATCCTTGTGGCCTTTCCAGCATGCTTCATCAAGAGGGGTGGCTCCAGAAGACTGTTTGGCCTCGATGTCCGCTCCACGCTGCAGAAGCAGCTCCGCGGTATCTTTGTGTCCTCTCAAACACGCAAGATGAAGAGGCTGTCGCCCGTCGCTATCGGTCTCAGATAAGAGCGAAGTGGCGGCTGGTGTATAGTCCAGCAGCTGTTTGACCGCCCACGACTTGCCGCGGTCAGCTGCCATGTGCATGGCGTTTTGGTCGCCATAATAGTGGGAGCGTTGTTGGGTCTGATCTTTGTCGAGTTTCTGGAGGATGGCGTCAAGATGGGCTGCATCCTCTTCATCACTGTCCATGTGCTGGATGAACTTTTGCAATTCAGTCCTGTCGTCGCTCGCCGCCGATGACGATGACGATGAGGATGAGGATGAAGAGCGAGAAGGTGGATCCGGTCTTGGAGATGGTTCCCTGCTAGGGGTCTCGATATCTGGCGGTTGAGGAGCTGGGAGGAGAGGGTTGATTGGGTCTGAGTCGACTTGGGCCGTCTTGCTACCGAGGGGCTGGCCGTCATCGCCTAGATGGCCTAGGCTGAATCTGTCTTTCTCGGCCATTCTTGGGTCAAAAGTATGAATATAATGGAGAACGATATTGTAAAGACCGATGAAGGGGGATTTTCCATAGGTAGGCACGAGAAAAGAATTTCGGGTTGTCAGGCTCTTGCGCGGGTGGAAGAGACTGGGGGGAAAGAGGGAGCAAGCCCGTTTCTCGGCGCAAGGCGGGTTTCAGCAATCACCCCAGACCAGGCATCTAAATCGCACTACTCCGTACACTGCTGCTGACTGATCTGCAGCGATATTTCCCATGCTTGGTTCGCTTAGCTAATGTTCGCTTCCATTTTGCATTTTTCGTGCAGGAGCTGAACGTAGCCTACATAGCGTAGCATCAATATGCCGCAGCATCACCAACATCAACCCCCCCCTGTCCCTGCTGGAAGGGCCTAAGCTTCCTTGCACTTCTGTCATATTTAGATGCCTGGGACTGCTTTGTCACTTAAAAACAGAAGCTTATTGGGTAGTTTGCCCGAGCCTACCGCTTGATTACGTGGCATACTCCTGCGGCTGAGGTAAATAAATCTGGACAAGAGAATCAGGCTGTGAGAAACGCGTTGGTGATTGGCTTGGGGCCTCTCTAGCCCTGGGCATGTACCACATCCGCAAAGATTGCAGCATCGATATCAGAAACGCGTTGACTCGTTTGAGAAACCCATGTGCAAAAAGGGTTAGCCAATGGTGCTTGCACACCCGGAGGGGTCCTGAGCTCACGGGAGCATTGGATTGGAAAAGACAAGCCAAAATTAAAGCGCTGTCCAATGATAGCCCTATTAAGACAATTTAGGCCAAATAGACTGGGGTGGGCGGTCGCAAGGGAGACGAATAGCCATCTCAGAATCGGGGTTTGGCAGTGGAATTGAGATGATGCCAGGGCCGCTGGACGGAACGGAGAGCCGGGCCCCGGAGCCGGCGGGGCTTGCCCGCTCGGAGTTGACCCCCGACACGGCCGAGGACTTAGATGAAAACATGGAGGACGAAGGCGCGAACATAGGCCGAGGAAGAACGTCAATGAGCACATGTAATAATGCCTGAAGAAAACTGGGAAAGGGCTTAATGCTTCAAGATGTGCACCTTGTCAAAAGAAAACTCGAATGTGTGTCCCGCAAACCAACACTTAAACTTGGCTCCCTGATCAGAGGAACAATTCCAAATAACGGAATCGGGCGATGATTCTTGTTAACCGAAATCGATTATAGTATGCCAATGCTTCGTATTCGCCAGTTTATTATTGTATAATGCAAATTTATGCTTCCCTCGTGATCGCTATGCCCTGCCAATGCTAAAACAAACGGCCCCATTATTGATAAACATCCCGCCCCAGTCATTACATATATCATACCAGAAACCCAGTTCTAATGCTTACAGCTGCTGAGTGTACTCGCAGCTGTTGGGGGTGGTAGTCTTGATGGTGCGAACAGTGAAGCCAAGGCAGCCCTTGTTGCCGCCGGGGTTGGCATTGCCAGCATCGACCCAGACGCTCCAAGAGCCGCCGGCCTTCTTGCTGTTGGGGCAAGCGATGAAGCCGACACCGTTGAAGCTAAGGTCGCCGCTCTTATCGATCTTCCAGCCCTTGCGCTCGGCCTTGCTGGGGATGGGCTGGGCGCCGGTGGTGTAGCCCAGAACGCCCTGGCCCATGCCGGAGCGGTCGACGTAGAGCTGCTGAGGGGGGTTGTCGGTCTTGTAGAGGTAGAGCTCGTCGCCGGCGAGGTTGAAGACGGCGTGGTTGTCGGACTTTTTGTCGCATGAGGCGCCTTGCTTGGCGAGGTTCAGGGAGATGAAGCTCTTAGATGCTTGGAGGGCGCTGAAGTGGATGGGGCTCGCTGAGCGGAGGGCCATGGCCTCGAATTGAACGGGCTTGCTGGGCGCGGCGGAGACGATGCCGGCGGCGAGGAGAGGAGTGAGGAGGATAGCCTTGATCTGCATGGTGGTTGGTGTTGTGGAGTTGGAGATGTTGCTAGGTGGAAGTTATTTGAGGATTGTAAAGTTGAGAAAGGCTGTTTGAGTGGATTGAGCTTGTTGAGACAAGATGAGTGTGAGGAGTGATGAGTTGAATGGGTTTGTGTCGTCCCCTTGCATGTCTTATATACAGCGCCATCGTCTCCATCTCGTATTCCATGGTGGAGTTGTTTCCTAGAAATTGTCTCAGCTGATGCTATTCCAAGAGACGGCCGTATCCTTGCCTGGCAGCTTGCCCCGAGCATGTTTCTTCGCCCGGGTCACACGGCAAGCGGCCAGGCCGGTCGATGCCGATCTAGAACTAGGGTTCCCCGTATCCCCGAGGCACTAACCCTAACGGTGCTCAGCCCACGCGAGCGGCAGTTCCAGCCTTCGAGTGCTATCCTTAGCATCACTAATCCCTGTTTGACGCAGGTCCGCAATTCTGGGCGAACCGTGATTGGTGGTGCGGGCGGATGCTGCCGAGGGAGATGGGTTTTGGGTGCTGACATTGGCTGGGCTGGTGAATCGACACCAAACATGTTCATGGCTCGACGTCATGAAGACAAGGAGGAGCTATAACAGAATACTTCACGGTAGTTTGGTCGAGGGTGGCTGAGGCACATTGGTCCCTGGAGGCCCTGGCCAAATAGTTTGGCACGTTGCATTCTGACTGAGATTTCTTCAGCCACCCACAACGATGGTTCAACCCCGTTTGCACCCGACATCGCCAAATAGGCTGCCTGTTAATGGCATTCTATGTGCCACCGCCAGTTAGATGTGGCGCTTGTAGCCGACCTTTGAGCCTCAAGCGGGAGTCTGACGCGACCGGAGCAATAGACACGGTACATGCACACTCATAACAAGATGGACGTCGCCCTATTGTATTTGCACAGCCCGAGCTGAAGAATAGATGGGATCCTGGTCCCAAAAGGGGATCCGAGGCTGACCCTGGTTGGGGTTGCCATGACGTTCGTGAGATTTGGAGGGGTTGACGAGACTCCGAGGTTGAGGGGCCAGAAATGGGAACAAGAGCAGCACTGGCCTGCTGCTCAGCCAAAGGGATGAAGCAGAGCTGATGCGGGCTGATGGGGAGACTGATGCCCTGATCGGCTCAAAGGATACCAGAGTAATGCATTACACAGCGAGTTCTGTCATTGCCCTCAAACCAAACTCAAGTGTACCAGTAAGACCGTGCAATCGGCCTCCGCATCGCGAATATAAGATTACTGCAAAAGGTCGTGAGAATCTCGAGACTTAGCATATCTTGATGCGTTAACTTCTGAGGAATGTAAAACTCCCAGTCTTTTGTCAAGTTTTGACTCATGTATGAAAAAGACTAGGACACTGTCCCTTGATCTGGTCCTAAGTAGGGCTTAATGGCATTTCGTGTGGGTTGCCCAGCATCCGGCCTACGTTGAGTAGCCGCAGTTGACACAGCGCGCCGACTGACAAATGGGGCAAGCGGAATGTAACTTAGTGGAGAACCAACCCTCGTGGCACTGGCACTGAGAGAATGTTAGCAAAAGCTGTCATGGAAAAACTTCAGATGTGAGTTTTGACATACACACTGCCATAGGACATCTGGCACCCCCCAGGGTTGTGATAATGGGATCTGGCTTCGGCTCATGGGCTTGTTTTGACTAGTTTCATATCTGTGGCTGTTGGGTAAGTGGAGGTAGGGAGAGGCTCATAGAGACTGACATGTTTTCACTGGCCGTGGTGATAGATGCTTCAGTTGTATGGTCTTGGTGATGAGGTGGGTATTGGGCTTGCGGTGGAGTTGAGCCTGTGAGTGGGTCATGTGCCTCCTCTTCCTCCTCTTCCCATTCCTCCTCTATTGCGTCTTCTAGTTCATCTTCACTTCCTTCAGTCTCATCATCTTTGTTATCCTCATCACTTGGAAGGTGAGGCAGAGCAAACAGAGCTAAATCCTCTTGGTGGCGACCAACGTGCCGTTGGTAGTGTTTGAGCGACGACAACAATTTGCTACACAGAGGGCAATTTACGGAAGTATTCAGAGGCTTTTGTCGCTCGCAAAGAGTCAGGAGGGTGTCTAGATGTACTGATTTGAAAGCCTCTGCATGTGCATCTTGTAGATGACGCTTCAAGTCTTCGAGACAAGCAAACGTCCGATCGCATCCAAGGCCGCAAATCCAGGTTTTCCAATGGTACTCTTGCACGTGGTCTGCCCATTGATACCGCCGCTGGAAGTCCTGACCGGGAGGTAGACAGTCGAGTGACAGGCAGATATAGGGACGCAAGTCTGCGAACACATGCTTTCTGCGACGAGGGATAAGCACGACGGATTTCAAATGGGCAGAGAGTACGCTTACTTCCACGACTTTCTTGACTTGATGGAGATCATCATGAAGCAGAATGGACATTCCAGAGTTCCATCCTCAGCTGCTTGAGGAAGAGCGGGAATATTCATTCGCTCGGCGTTTGTGACCGAAGTAGCAAAAGACGTCTGGGATTGCCCAGCGTCCAAATCATCATCCTCATCCAACAGTGACAAGTGCGCAGTATTCATACCAGCCTGTTTCAAATGATGCGGAATAGATGAGGCAACAGTACTCTGCAAGGCATCGTCGGGTTCGCAATCAGTCTCCAGGCCACTTCCCAATATCTTGTGATGCATTTCTCGATACCTGAAATATTGTCGTCGATGAGAGATAGCCTTGCCGAGCCTCTCGACTACAGGGGCTGAAGCTGTTGAAAATTTAGTGCGTACATGCTCAACGTCAAACGGCTCGAAGTGAGATGTGTCGGTCAAGGACGATTGCTTGAAACTATCGTGAGGAGCCGGGTTGCGAATGGAGACAGAGAGTCTGAAAAGACAATTAATATCTTCCACGATGCTAGCAAATATTTGTGACAGCTCAGATGGTGTGGATAAATCTGGCTCAAAGATGCAGTCATCGTCAGAATAGTCGGAATGCACCATGTCCGGAGATTGAGGTTCCTTTTCCCACGGTGTGGTAATCCCAACGAGGATATCCTTTGCTACCTTGTTTTTAGTTTGCTGGGATGCATATGAGTAAATTTGCGTCACTTACCATCGCCCAACGACTCTGCTAGATCTTGTAGGAGTCTGACGGCCTGATTCCGGATATGGGATGCATCCCGTAGCCGATGGTCAAGCGAGCTTTTGCCTTTTCTATGGGCGCCTATATTTGCGCTCCAAACCTTGAACCTACTCCGTTCATTCTTGGCCTTTGGCAGTAGCACATCGTTTGCGTCATCCCGCTGAGAAAGAGAGCCCTCAAGCGATGGGGTTCTGGCCTCAGCATCAAGCGCGGCATCAAGGTCATCAAACCCTCGTAGACAACACAAGACACTGTCTGCGATGGGTTTCTGCTGCGTACTAAATCAGTCTGCCTAGATCAGTATCTATTGTGGAGTTCCTTACCCTTTTGCCATATGGCGCAGTTGTTTTGTTCGATAGGCTCATCATCTGAATATGCGTACGGGTCAGGAAAGATACACTGCGCAGTTTCTAGTACGATAATTGTTGCACCTCAGGTTTGATTCTAGAGATGACCCCTCAATGATGACGAAATAGCGCAGCAAGCCTCGTCAAGATACACGTGATATGCCTCGAATATTGTTGGCCAGAATTCCCTGCCTGCAGGTAGGATCTTCAATAACCCCTCATGGCTTTACCCCGACTTGTCAGCCCAACTGTCTCTTACATATTTCATCTCATCATCGCTCGCTCAATCCTGGATAGCCTGCAAGCATGTCAGGCTTCGAGGTCGCCGGTATTGTTCTAGGCAGCATACCACTCGTTGTCTCAGCGTTACATTACTACATGAGGGGCGTCAGCACCATCCAGAGTTTCCGATCTTACAAACGAGTCATCAAGAGCTTGATCCTTAGCCTTGAGACAGAGCACGTTGGTCTTCAGAATGTCTGCGAAAAGCTTTTAGTGGGAATCGCCCCGCATATCCGCATCGAGGCAATGATTGACGACCCTTTTGGAGAGCTGTGGAAAGAGGACCAGCTGTTTAGCAAGCTACGACTGAGGCTCTGGAGGTCCTTCAAGATTTTCGATGAGACGGTGCGTGATATGAGGGAAGCCATCCAGGAGATGATGGAGAGGCTGAATATCGGCCCAAATGGTAAGGTGGGTAATACCTCGGGCATGGCCGTCAACTTTCTGTCCTTGTCGTGTTACGTTATAGAAGATTAGCTGACAGAACTAAAGGTTGAACAGGGTGAGAGCACATCGATAAAGAAGCTGTTGAAGCGCGCCTCATTCATCCTTCAACGATCAAATCACGAGGAAATCCTTACGAGAATCCGTGATGGAGTCTCAGCTCTTCAAAGACTAGTCATCTTGAACGTTGAACTTGAGCCAGAGAGAAAGTCACGATCACAAGGAAGGCTGAACGGGCTTGTCAATGAAATGACAAACAGCATCTATCAGGCACTACAGTCCACGATGATCTGCAAATGTCCAAGCCTACACGATGTGGGTTTGAGACTAGCACCTCCGTCACGGATCCTTATTCCCGAAGATGACGACGATGATGTTGTCAAGGAGTTGCAATTCCACCTCGCCATATCACACATAGCCCCATCACAAAGCTCTTCTCTCAAGCAATGGAGTGAAATTCTTCTTCAGATGCGCGACAGCCCGAAGGGCAAGCGGGCAGCACCGGTTTCAACGCAATTAGCAGCTTCTTCTAGACGGAGAGTAAGGTTCTCCGGGATACCGCAAGTAAGCAGGACGACGAATTGCACTCAGTCAACGCAAACCTCCGTCATTGTCGAATCAACGTTAGCACATCTCGTTCTGGGTACGCTCTTGACAATTATAGGCATCGGCCAACCACGACGCATCAACGACCTATGCCATGCCATAAGTTTGATGGGGAAAAAGAAGTGCGGCGAGCAGTGCGGACATATTCAAGACCGCCATTCGCAAAAGAACAGAGAGTACGGCGTCTTCGTTCTCGACAGCCTGGGTAGTTGTGATGAGTGGACGCTGGTCCCCTTGAAGGACGTCCTCCAGGACCAGAATTTGCTGTATAACGACAGGCTGCGCCTAGCTTGGGTGATCGCTTCAAGTGTTTTACAAATGCATGGCACACCCTGGATCTCAAGTGTCCTGACTAATGATGATATGTACATCGTCCAGAAGGAGGGGGTACATCAGTACCAAAACGTCTTTGTTCTAAAGCATCTGCCTGAGCGAGTACAATCGGGGCAGAGTATCACAGCCAAGACAGCTTCTGGCCAACCAACCCTTCTACCTCTCGGAATACTTCTCATCGAGCTCATCCTGGGACAGACAATGGATAATCTCCAAACAACCCAATGCACGACCACTAAAAGTGGAATTCCCAAGCACGCCTTAGACTACGAGGCGGCAAACAAGCTCTTGGGCCGGGTCATCATGGTTGGAGGCCACGGGTACCATAGTGCAGTGGAACGTTGTCTTAGATATGACATATACCAGCAAGACTCGACTTTGGGGCAGGGAGGGTTACAGAGCGAGACTTTTGCGAGAATCATTGGTCCACTGGAACGAGACATGAACAGGTCAACACAATAGCAGCAAAACGAATATGGATGTGGGTCACATTGCCGCAACTCCTTTTGAATCACTACTTTAGCTGTTTTTAAATCACTGTTGTAGGTCTTATTGAATCACTGCTGCGATGAAGAAAGGGCAGCCCTTAACCATTGCATTAGCCCCATTTCCATCCTCCCACTCCCGTGCTTCAGTTCCCAATACGCTGGGGGTGCGTTCACTTACCCATATACATTTGTTAACCAGCAATTTCCTTGAAGATTACCACCCGAAATGTTCGCAATGAAGCTCCACCTCTGGCCCGTTAGATCGAATACATGATGCCGTCGTATTCCGTACATGCGTCATCAACCCCTCAGGACCACAGCCCATAACCAGGACACGCTTATGAGCTGGGGTTTCGTCGATGATCGTGTGGATGAGGGACCTGACACACGGTCTTCCGTAAGCGATGGGGTGGTTGTCGACGTGAGCTTGGAGCTCGAGTCCTCCCACGGGCGATTCTGGATCGATCTCTGTCTGTATTGGTGACTCTTTTTCCGAATCTATGGAAAGGCTGAAAGTTTTGATCTGTGGCGCATGAAATGGGTCACTCTGGGAAGAGAATTTGTTCGTTGTGGTGCGAAGACTTTGCTTGGACGATGAATCGATGACTGTGTTGGTAACTTCCGGCCCCGATGCTCTGGTGACGTGGATTTGAACAGAAACACGTCGATCGTTCTCGAGGGTCCTGAGATGACTAGAGAACCAACTCAGGTAAGCTATCACTCGTTAGCATCCTTATCGCCCTAGAGAGGCGTTTACTGACATCGCTGTTTGACTATCCAGATGAAAGCGATACTCTTCGTTTCGTCACTTCCCATCTTCTTAAGCATATTCAATGCTATTCCGAACGTAAAGCTCGCTCCACCACCTCCGGCCACGAGCACAACCTTATCATACTCCGTGGGGTCTGGAAATGTACCGTACGAACCCTCGACTGAAGCTTTTAGGGGTGCACCAGGGTGTTCCACAGCATGCTTGTGCAACTCGCGCGTGAATCCGTCGTACGACGCTACTACAAACTCGAGGGGATCTGTCGCCGCAATCGTGAATGGATGAGTCTCGCACATGCGTATGCTGGGTATCCAGAGGAAACAATGCTTCCCAGAGACAGCGCCAGAAGGAGGCTTTGTCAGGGAAACTCGAGTGCCGCCGTTGGGCAGGGGTGTAAGTTTGGCAAAGTTGTTCGCGCTATACATAGCGAGACGGGTCATGCGGATGAGGCGGTCGAGGACCCAGATGCCACCGGCGACGCAAGTTGCGATCAAGATCTTCTTGCTAATCTCTGGCTGGTGAAGGCCAACAGTGACGATACCTACCATCCAGAACGAAATGTGGAGGTAATAGAAGAGTTCATACCACCAACGTCGGATAACCACCCCGGTAAAGGCGAGAAGAATGAATGCAACACCAGCTATCGCGCCGAAAATTTCTTCGAGATGAGCTAGTCGCTCGATTTGACCGGCTTGAGCGAAGTATGAGACGTAGCAGCCGGTGTGGATGATTACGAAGACAACAGTCGTGTATCCGGCGATTTTGTGAAGAATATTCAAACGCTCATATGACCAGGCCGTCAGAAAGGCCAATGGCGTGTTCTTCAGCGATAAGAACACGACAAGGACCATATTGGCAATGGTCATCCTTAGGAGGCTCAGCTTTGTTTTTGGGTTGAGGGAGAATTGGAACCT
Organism: Neonectria sp. DH2; assembly: GCA_003934905.1. NCBI lineage: Eukaryota > Fungi > Ascomycota > Sordariomycetes > Hypocreales > Nectriaceae > Neonectria > Neonectria sp. DH2. The sequence goes on along the minus strand of RQWH01000020.1, from coordinate 670,169 downwards.
TACCATCCTGTCCTTGAAGCCATGTTGGTGTGCATCGGCATGTTGTTATTGTCGATATTCGTGAAGGTGATGATGATATTGATAGTCAAATAAAGGCAGATGATGATCGCGTGACCGGCAGAGGGCGAGGCAGGTACTTTGCGAAGAGATATGTTTCGAACTTTGCTACCATGCCGCGTTAGTATAGACCTAATCCAGGAATGTGTGCTCTTACCGAGATAGAATGACGAGAAGAGATGTGTTCTTTGGCCCCTTTCCCATAAGCCCCAGCTGGGGCCCTGTGCGTCGCACAAGGTGGAAGAGAATATACACAGCGGCCAGTGCAGTCATCGCGGCAATAAAAGCCAGCATTGACTCGTGGTTCATCCTGGCTCGGCGAGCAAACTTTTCTGCAAAGGCAGATGGCCCATGTGCAGATCCGCCTGCCATTGCTTAATGCGATTGCTTTGTCGAGAAGACAGCAATTCGAGCTTGAAGCGAGCTTGAGAGACGAGCAGCCGAGGACGATTCGAAGTAGATTTCACAGATCCGGAGGTGAATTCCTCGAGTTGAGCTGAAGGGCACTGGCGATAAGAGTTATTCGTCGGTCTAGAAACCAAGTTGTTCCTGGCGACAAGGTTAGAGTTGGAAAGGCGTGAAAGGGGTTTATCTTCACTGGAACTGTAGTACCTTTTGAGATCCAACGGCTCTCTTAGTTCTTCGCTTCCTGCGTCTAACTTGCGTGAGCTAGTGTTCTCCGTAAGCGAGGTGAATCAACACTGAGGGTATGCTAGTCTCTATAGCTGACTCAATGATTGTGCCGGGCTGGCTTCTGAAGAGAACTTTGTTGGAAGAGAAAATGGGCCACAAACATGGCTTCACCCAACCTGGCTTTATGCTTCTTATAATACGAGGGGTCTTCATAGTCATGAATGGACACCACCCAAGAACGCCCAATGGCGACCGGGAGAAGATGGGCTGACCGTCCGTCTCGGGATTCTCCGATGCATTGCAAAAACAAACCCGCTATGAGTTAGTATATTGAAGACCTCCGCCTATTGGTAGGTGTTCTGAGATTGATAGGGCCACTCGCGGAAACGGAGCTCCGAGTTTGAAACAGGAAGCACCCTTATTCAATTTGACCGAAGAGTTCGCGACAGATTAAGCATCTGTGTGACGCCAATAGTCGGCCCGCCGGTTAGTGCCCCGTAATGGCTTTACCCGTCGATCCTATCCCAGGGCCCGCTCACCCATGTCGCCGGTTAAGGTGTTCACAATCGTTGATGTTGAAGTTATGAACAGTAAATATTGGCACACCTAGAATTTGATTTTCAGCGGCCCTCCGCTCGACTATTCTAGAAACTCGCTCCTTTACCCGATGGGTTAAGTCAGAAGCGATATGTCTCCGGCTAGTTAGTCCGCTGGTCTCTCCAACTCTGGATGTGACGATGAGCGGGTCGGTTTCCCGCCGTGCCGAATGGTGTTATCCCGTGGCCTATACTACGCTATATAACCTACCACAATGTAGGGTAATTTACCTTTGACGCAGCGATACATTAAAAAATGAACACAGGGCAATGCAGGAGGCCCTATCATCCTGTTAGAACTGGTGTATAGGGCACCCAGAGCGACGCTGTGGTCGCCCAGGGCTGCAATGCTTTCCACGCACCCAGTCATTCAGCCATCTCCCCGACCAAAGACGCTTTGCTACACACCCTCCCAGCTTGACTGATGAAGTGCACGCCCAAGACATCAGGTCTGCTGAACTGCTTACCACGGTCCGCATAACCGCCGCCAGATGTTTTATGTGTGCTAGGGCTCTCATCTTGATCATACATGGGAGATATCGGACAGGGCGCATCTAGAAGCCAGCAAAAATGAAACAGAAATGGGTATCCTGGGACAAAATCACTGCAAAGAGAATCAAAGATACATTCACGAATGGTATTAGACAGTGAGACAGGCGAGGAGGCAGGGGTAATAGTCCAGGGGTGGGACTGAAATCTAGAGACCAAATAGAAACTGGCTACCACATGCTGTTTTAGACCACCCCTTTTACGGCTCCGACCTGCACTTCAGGACAATGCAGTGAACTTTCAACTTCCAAGATTATTGGAATGCGGATGCTCAGGGGTAAATTTGGCTCTTAGCTTGAGGGAATTTGAAGTCGGCAATTTAGAGCCCGAACCACAAACTTCAGCAGCCAGTACGAGAGGCTCGCCAAGCGTGACGCTGATGCAGACCGTTCCATTTCGGTCAGATGTAGAGGAGCCGCTTCTAAAACTAATGTGCGACGATCTATTGGGTCTTTGGGTTCTCAAACAGCATTCTCCAGATGTACAAGATCCGCGGTTAGTCGCGAGGACGATGAGGTTGCAGGCGGCCCGACTCCATGCATGCGCAGTGTCTACAACATAAAAATGGGTATGATCGTCTGCATCCCTTGCTGCTAAAAGAAAAAGAGAAATAGCCTGGCAGAGGTCGGCCTCGGTATTGAAGTTGCTACCCTAGAGATCGCAGTTGGCAAAGTTCTTGCTGACTGCACAGCCTCTATAATACTGTAATACACTATATAAATGCCGTGAGGTAAGGGTAATATATACTAGCGCGTTTAATTATTTTAACTTAACTAATAGGTGTAATTGCGGTTGGGTAGAACATACCTATTGCACTATGATTAGAAAGAACTGAGCCAAATCTCCCGTAAAGCTCCTGGACCTGAGATTTCTGTGTATTCACGTGGGGGAGGCCAGAGATACGACAATTTTCCACAATGTTTTAATCCGACGAGTCTGTTGTCGCCGATAGAAGGTTTACTTAGTGGTTGGCAACTACGTCAACCATGACATACAGCTCTACTCACATGCCAGTGTATATGGTCAGGAGAGAAGCGTACGTAGTTGATAAATTGTCATGAGTGGCATTGACTAGGATCTTGAGATCATCGGCTGTGCCATGATTTGAGTTGGTGACGTAGAGGTCTTGTGTCTGAGTTGAAATGTGGGATATGAAGCCAAGAAGACATCTCCATTATTTAGCTGTCATCCCGACAAAGGGCCGACTTTATGCACAGACTCAGTGTATGTCGGCGACAATCCCATAGCGGATCAAGGGCCGGTGGTGGTTCAAAGAAACGCAGATGCAATACGTCGATGCCAGATCGCTTCACAGCTTGGGAGATGGAAGCGAAACTGGGACGTTGATGGGTGCATGTCAGTGCGGGGCATAGCTTAAGCTTTCGACTTCAAGCCGGTAAGACTCCGCCTCGGCTGCGGGGACTCCGCCTGAAGCTCTTGGCACCGGACTTTCGCTCTGGGGTTCTGTAAACGAGCTTTCCCATGTGGACTAGATCGCCCTAGGTTCTCCGGTCTTGCGGCGCCCTATGACAGTTGCAATACCCGAGGACGTGAACTGTCTAGTTCCCTTTTTGCTTCTGAGCCCCTCGTGAGCCTATGGCCTCTGCGCATATCGTAAATGCCCACTGTCTAGTCCACTGCCGCCAAACCGAAAGGCCCTGTCAAACACACGGTCCTGCTCCCTCTCTATCTGCCCCATTGCCTTTTCAGTGTCCTCAAAGGGCCGAATGACAAGATGCATTTGTCTCAATTCTCTGCAGCCCCTCAGCCCCGGAGATTGATCCCTTAATTGGTAGTGTATTGTATTTGTCGGTTTTCGGAAGTCTAGTTACCTGTGATTCCGATCCGCTTCGGAACTCGGAATTCAGAGGATCTCCAGTCTAAATCAGCTATAAGATTTCCAATGCAAAAACAGTCATGATACGGAGAAATGGACTTCGCGGGGCCACGAGAGAGCGGAGCCCGAGAAGACTGTAGGCGCATGATGCATCACGGCAGGAAACCATCTCAACTGGGCCAGTGGTCTCCGTCGGTGTGTCGGAGTCGACTTCGGCACTAGTTAAGCGCCTTCACTCTCGGCTACTATAACATAATGTTTTACCTTGGTCCCCCGGATTTGCCACAGTCGGCTAGATCTGGGGAACGGCGTTGCGGAGAAGGGCCGATTGCACGGCGACTGGATCTACTTCGGCCTTACCAGGGGTAGGCCACGCAGCAAAATACACCAAGCATGTGAAGTGACCATCATAAGTCCCGGACGGCATTATCACCGTGAGACCGTATGGAGTCCAAGGCATTGTAGAAGAAGTACAAATATACCTTGAATGTAGACTTGGAACGCTGGGGTCTGAGAGAAGCCGTCAGCACGTCCTAGATTACTTGACTCACCCGACTTAACGATCAAGATTCCGCTTGTGCAAGCAACATTCAAGATGAAGTCCTCCGCTGTCCTTTGTCTCGTCAACCTCGTTTCGTCCGTTCTCGGGCACGGCTACCTCACCATCCCTAAAAGCCGGACCCGTCTGGGCGCCGAGGTCAGTCAAGATCTCTTTCGTGCAAGCAATGAACAAGTCTAATTTTGATCACAGGCTGGAAAAGACACCTGCCCCGAGTGTACCATTCGCGAGCCCGTCGACGCATGGCCCGATGTGACAAAGGCAACTGTCGGGCGGAGCGGCCCTTGCGGATACAACGCAAGAGTCTCGATTGACTACAATCAACCAGGCTCCGATTGGGGTGATGCGCCTGTCGTGACGTATAAACCTGGCCAGGTAGTGGATGTTGAATGGTGCGTCGACCACAATGGTGATCATGGCGGCATGTTCAGTTACCGCATCTGCCAAGATCAGTCCATCGTCGATAAGTTCATCAACCCAGCCTACCTCCCAACCGAGACAGAGAAGGAAGAAGCCGAGCTCTGCTTCCAGAAGGGCACCCTGGACTGCAAAGATGTCTCCGGGCAGACTTGCGGCTTCAACCCTGACTGCCAGCAAGGGCAGCCATGCTGGCGCAACGACTGGTTCACATGCAACGCCTTCCAGGCCGATACCAAACGGGCCTGCCAGGGTGTCGATGCTGCTCCTCTAGGATCTTGCTACACCTCTATTGCAGGAGGATACAAGGTTACTAAGAAAATCAAAATTCCCGACTATGTTTCCGAGCACACCCTCTTCTCGTTCCGATGGAATTCCTTCCAGACAGCTCAAGTCTACTTCTCCTGCGCCGACATTGCCATCACTGGAGACTCAGGTGGCAACCCACCCGCTACGGGCACTACCAAAACCATTGCCAGCTCAACGAGCACTGCTTGTGCTGTAGCTAGCAGCGTGGCGGTGACTTTCACCGAGCGTGTTACCACCGTTCCCGGACAGACCATCAAAATTGCCGGCTCGATCCCCGAGCTAGGCAACTGGAGCTCCTCTTCCGCCCCGGCGCTGTCTGCCGCTCAATACACGAGCTCGAATCCTTTGTGGAGCTATACGGTTACTCTTCCAGCTGGTCAGAAGCTCCAGTACAAGTTCATTACCGTCCAGTCAAATGGGGAAGTCAAGTGGGAAAGCGATCCAAACCGTGTCTTCACTGTTCCTACTGGTTGTCAGCAGAGCATCACCGTGGATAGCAGTTGGCGATAAGTTGTGGGTGAAGGACAAGAAAGGACAAGGGCATTGGGATTCTGTGTATTGACATCAGGAACTGTCTTTATTATTTATCAACGAAACATGGCTAGCTTATCGAGATCGTTAGGAGAGTCCTGTTACTGTCAAAACCCTATGTTAGCTATATTCATAGACCATCTTGAACGCCTACCTTGCAGCCCCAACTTGATGGTTCTGATACTCGATAGAAAAGACCACCTTTAAACCCTCTTTCAAAATATTACTGATTTTTACTAAGGCTACTGTGTTGGAGGATTTATGCACTTGGTGTTTAATGCTAGTAAGGGTAACTCCAATTGGCTGCACCTACTTGAGGGACTGTAATAGCCACTTATTAGTTGCATTCATCTCCTTTCTTTTTATGAATTTTATTACTTGTTTAGGCTATCCCTACCTTGTCTTATTTTCTACTGTAACTTTTGCTACTGCTATACCTAATTTTGACATTCATAACTAACCTTGATTACCACTGAATTTCCCCTCTTTTGATCATTCTAAGGGGCTTGAAATTATTCTTCTAGCATTCCTTGGGCTTGTGCAATTGCTGTTTCTTCCCTCCCAATCGGACTGTGCTAGGATGGAATTTTCCTAGGTGGTATCTTTACACTAAAGTGCGCATTCTATTAGTAGAACATATATTATTAAATGCTATTATAGTTAAAAGAAATCCTTTTATAACTCCAACTATGCTAAGTATTTTAGAAGCAACTAAGAGCAGATTAATTATCATATTTCAAATACAGAACAATTATACTACGCAATATAGACCCAAGCTGACATATCATACTCATAGCTAACCATCTGAACGTCATCTTTATGAACGTCATGCAACATCAGCCAACATATCATGCGAAATACCAGGCAGCACCAGAAGGCGCTTCGTGATAGCTCAAGTTTTAGTGCAGTAATTGTCGACTGCCTTTGACAACAATTGCTAGCTGAGCCACAAGCAAGAACCCGAGGACGAATCGTGTAGAAATACTTCTGCATGAGTCCTCGCTCTACCACTTCTCTAGGTAGGAGGGAAAGGTCTTGAAAAGAAATGTTGTCTTGAGTTGCCTCTCCACAGGGTCGAATGGCTGCAAGTAAGGTTTCTTGGAGATGACAACGTAGCACATCCAATACCGCCTGCTGCTGGGTGCTCTTCAGAATTCGATCTGTCTCATCCAAGGCATCGTGCAAATGGTTGAGTTGCATAGGCGCATGATTATGATCTTGTCCTTGAGGGAGGGCATCGTTCAGTGCAGAAGCCACGGCACAAATCTTCTTCAGTTCCTCTGGTGTTTCTAGTTGTTGGTAAGAAAGTCGATTCTTTTCTTCTGAAACCAGATGGCTGAATGCATCTAAAAGCCGACGTTGTGAAAACCGGTGTCTTTTCCATGGACACTTTGTAGGGTTGGGGAGGTACGTGAAGCATCGATCTTTGATGTGCAGGGTTCGTGCAAGCATGCCCAAGATTTCAAACACCACTGTACATGTTAGCTTCAGAGCGGGTGGTGTGATGTGCCTTTGTAGTAGTCTTACCTAGAAAGAGGGGTGCGCTCTGTTCCCCCTCAAGATATGCGCAAATCGAGACTCTATTACATCCGATCACATTCAGTGTATCTGCGATTTGCTCGCGGGTGCTCAGACACAATTTCTCTAAGCTCTTTGGTGTGAATGATGGAATCTCATCTGGCTCTTCTGCCAAGAAGTCTCCACTCGCATAGAATGTAGGGACGGTTCCGAAGCACAGGTCCCTAATCTCAGGGGTTGGGATAACTCTAGTTTCCCTGAACGAGTTGGAGCCAGTCTCATGGAAGTCAAAGACAACTCCAATGCCTTTGTGCACAGTTCCAGTCAGGCTATAGCCGTTGCCGAGGGCACGATATCCCAACCTAGCGTCGAATGTCTTCCAGTGAAGGCCAAGGAGTGCTGCCAGCTCGATCAGATGTCTCATTGAAGTAATTGCGAAGGGTTGTTTCGTGATGCTATTTCCGTCAAAACGTTGTTTGTACTTTTGGACACCAACTGCGAGAACTGCCGTATTTTGTACCTCTGGTTGTTTAGTCTCGTGTTTTAGGCGCCATACCATCTGTTCCCAGTCCAGCGAATATTTTTCCATCCTCTGTAAAACATCAAGAAGAATCAGCCATGTGGTAGAGTTGGTTTGGCCATCGTATAGGATTCTTCTGGCGAGCGCCTCGTCGTCTGGGCAATCAGGGTCCGGCTCAAGGCTCCCGGTCTTTTCGCAGCTACCGGTGCTGCCGTCGATATACCAAATTGTCCCGCCATCAATAAGACCCTTCGTGTCACCTTTACGGGCTAAAAAGATGGCGGGAGTGCCAAATTCTGTATCGTAAAGGACGGAGGTCCAGTTGAAGCGCGCTGATGTGTGCCTTGCCCACTTGCCAATCGCGGGCTTATTCGCGCGAGGCGCGCTGTCAATGGCCGCATGGAAGATGTGGAGGCAGAGCCAGAAGCATTGAACGAGAATAATTGTTAATAAACTGGCTGCAATTGCGACAACAGGTGTGAAAGTCATTCTGGTCAGCGTTGTGATTAGAAGCACATTTGTCCGATAGAGTGGTAGAGCGACGAGGAAATCAAAGTGAGGCTTTCAAGAGGGAAGCCACAGCTTGTGATGCTCCTTTTCATCTAAACGGTTGGCCTTCTCTTCGTCACCTGCTGAACTTGATTCGTCGAAAATCAGTCAATATCATTCCAGGTGGAGACAGATAATGCAGCATGTCGAATCCAGGTGGCGTTGAAGTGCTCAGCCGAATTGCCTTGCATAGCTGTCTGATCTCTGCCTAAATCAACCGTGTCCCGATCCCCCTTTGGATGAGGGATTTCACTTTGATGTTATTTTCTTCAAATTGATCCGACTAAATCTCACGCAAACATTCTCACAAGACCGTCGTGGGTCCCCAATCGCTAGCGAATACCGTATCTCCAGAGCTTCTTTGAATGTCTTGCCCTCGGCCTCGTTTGGCCAGCCTCTTGAGTCGAAACTTAAATAGCGAAAATGGATCCTCTCAGTGCCTTGCCGATTGCGGCCGCAGTATTCCAATTTGTCGACTTGGGAGGCAAGGCTCTCACCAAAGGCTGGAGAAAGTACAAGGAGCTGCAAGAGGGCAGGGAGAGAGACACCGCTGAAAATGCGGAAAAGAGGAATGAAGAACTGGCAAAACTTGCCAAGGAGTTAACTTTCGTCTCCGAGATCCAGCCCCCTTCAGTGACAACAGCTTCACAGCCTGCAACTCCGGCACAAGAGCAATTGCAACAGGCTTTATCCGATTGCCAATGCATTTCTGGCGATCTTGATCAGGTCATAGGCCGGGTCATCGAACAAATAAAGGACCATCCTATGACCAATGTCGACGAACGTCGGCACCGCCGGCCGTTTGGCAATTCGAAAAGCCGGGCGCCTGATGCCCCGAGTCCCGTGACTGATGCTGACATTGTGAGAATCACAAATCAACTGGAGCTCGTGAGGCGCAAAGCAATCGACTCAGTGATTCTGTGCCTTTGGTACGTCCCTCTAGGTTCATTTCATTTGTACAACTTTCACGCCTACTCTCATCAACCTACTTCCACGACATTCAATTAACCCATAGTGTACCTCAGGGACGACTCAAAGCAGACAAAACAATGGGAGCTTCATTTCAGCAAGCAACTGGATGCAGTGGTTGACCTGCTCGGGCGGATTGAGACAATAACCAAGCAACCAACTTTGGCCAACCAGGAGGCGACACATATGCAAGATCCTGTTCACCTTTCAATAAAAAACCTTGAGAGCCTCAAGAATGGAGGTGAAATTGGCATTCTGACGCTGGCGAAACCGGAGACGACCAGTCTGAAAGAAGCCTTACTACCGCTGGTTGAAACTGGGCGATCTGTGCCACTGACGAAACTGGGATATGAGATAGTCACATCCCTCGGCGACAAGTCTAGAACCATGACGGGAATTCGCAATGAGCTTGTCGAATTTCTTTGGAGGAAAGACTGGAAGGTGGACATCTCCATCCCAGGCGTTTCAGCCACCGGGACCCCGCCCAACATCGACACTACCATGGTTGCACATGCTTCAAGTGCTGGGATTCAATTTGACGTTATCGATATGCGCGACGAAGCCATTACAAAAAGCTTTGAGACGACGTGCAGATGGATCCTTGAATATGACCCATTTGAGCAGAACGGGAAGCCTATGTGGGAAAGCTTTCCGGGATGGCTGGAAGACAACTCGAACAAAGTCTACTGGATCACTGGCAAGCCAGGCTCTGGGAAATCAACCATGATCAAGTTTCTGTTGCAGCAGGAGCTTTTGCGGGACGCCTTATCTAAGGAACTTGGATCTTTGCACCTTCTTATCCTGAGATACTACGCATGGCATTCAGGTGAAGACCTACAGAAGTCCTTTGAAGGCCTCAAAAGAACCTTGATATTTCAGGTTTTGAAGTATTGTCCCGAATTGACGCCTATGCTAGCACCACGGCGATGGACACTGTGCCAGGTGTTGAGGAGCACTTCAGGTTTGCCTGCATGGAAGATGTCAGAAGTTGATGAGGCTTGGGATGCGCTGCTGTCCGAATGTGGGAAGACACTTAAGCTCGCTCTTTTTATAGACGGCCTGGATGAATTCGACATATCACCCACAGCTGTCATCGCCCAAATACGAGAGATAACTGCACGATGCCCCGTTGGACTCAAGGTTTGCGTGGCCAGTCGACCCTGGAATGAATTCAACGATGAGTTTAACGATAGTCCAATGCTCGAGATGCATCTACTTACTCAGGGAGACATGAGAGACTTCGTCACACAAAAGCTCAAGGGGAACAAAGCTCTCATTGAGCAAGAGCAACTGAATCCCCAGGGTACGACTCATCTAGTGAGCGAAATAGTGCAAAGGGCAAATGGGGTCTTCTTATGGACCTCTATTGTTGTTCCACACTTGCTGGATCTCCTGACTGATGGCCAATCAATATCTCAATCTCGAAAAACCCTGGAAGACCTCCCGACTGATCTCGAGAACCTCTACAAGACAATCTGGGCTAGCATTCGTCAAGAGAATCTCTCGAACGGTTCTTTTTCGATGCAAATAGTGAGGGCTGCTGGCGGTCCCTTGCCATGGTTTACCATGTGGTTGGTGGAAGAATCGAGATCAGGCCCAGTCAAGATAAATGCACTCTTCGGAAACAACAACCACTTGAAGGATATCGCAAAGTCATCCTTGAAAAGAAAGTTAGCCGGCCACACGAAGGGCATCTTGGAGGTCAACACGGAAGGGAGTGGGTTCGTTGACTTCATTCATCGCACCGCACGGGACTGGGCGGCAGATCCCGAAACCTGGAGCTTGATTCGTCGTTCGTATGAGGGCTACTTTGACCCTCACCTCTGCATCCTAGGGGCAGAAACTCTTATTCTATCTCAGAGGAACCCTACGAGGTCACCCTCGCCAGAACAGATGTGGGATGCAGTAGCAAGAGCTCTTGGGCATGCCAGTGAAGTGGCTGACGTTCCAGAGAACAGGGAAGAGCTCATTCACCTCATGAATTCATTGGAAAACAAGGTCACACAACTACGGGGCTTTAACATTCAAGCGTGGGCAAACACCAACCAGCATAACAACAGAACATCCTATCGGTCTATACAAGTCAGCATTCAGCACACCTTCCTAGAGCTAGCCGCCCAGTTCGCTATTTTGCCATACATCAAAGCCACGTCACTCTCAGGCCAAAGGCTTCGGTCTCAGAAGTTTTCGAGCCGTCCATTGGGTCTTCTCGAAGACGCCATTTTTTGGATACCCATATCACCAATCGTCAGATGTATCCCAAGATGGGTTCCGCCCACAAATTCCCAATGACCGGCGGTTGGCTACTACGAAATATTTACTCGAACAAGGTGTTTATCAACCGAAGGTGCATTCGAGAAAGGGAATCCGAGAGTTAAGGGAGAAGATACGGCAGCAATCTGAAACTGATCCTAAATACTACATGGCTGTTGAGGCATATCTTGATGATGTGGATTGTTTAAAGGTTGCTTTCACATCAATCCCATCGCGCATCACGTCTCACGTTTGGTCTTTGGTTAGAAAAGACTAAAATAGGGTTAAACGCAATTGTACACAAAGTTACTAGGGTCCTTAAGTTGCTAAGCCTGGCTTGCGTCAAGTCTCCCCAGGTGACCAGTCCACACCGTCCGATCCTGCTTTTCCTCCTAGAAGAACAGGTTTCCCATCTTGCTTTTTCCGTAGACACACATGTCTGATTCCATTTTGCCGATGTTGTGTAGGTTGCTGTTGATCCTTACCCCTTGCCACTGCCGTCCTGAGTTGGGACAGCACGTCTGATTCGGGTCTCTTTAGTGTATCGAATGGAATTCACGTATGTCTGCCTGGAAACGCTTTATTGATTCTCTTTGTGTAGTTGCCTACATGTTAGGCAACGTCCGTTGCTGCCGTGGATGCCCGATCGCTAATCTTATCCAGGTAGAGCGAGTTTGATATGCTCTGCGTCGGTGGCTTTCCGGTCTTTCACTTTTGCCCTAGGCCTCATGACAAAACCTTCGGCTGCGGAGGGTACCCACCTCATCTTGGCGGCGTTGTTTCCCTTTCGAAATTGCTTGGTGTGGTGGTGGACCTGGATAATGGTGCGCTGTCCTGACTGTTGTCGTAGTCCATCAGGCATTCAACTTGGTGCCATCGCTATTGGCTCCAGCTCTATCATGTGTTAATTCTGCTCGTCTCTCGGACCGACGCTGACGGACGCCTGATGTGATCCAGCTAGTCAGCGAACCCCGGCTCTGCTCCATGATGTGAGTGGCATTATGACAGGCATTATAGCATTTTCGCGCTAACATTTCGTGCCGTTCCGTACCCCAGATACTCATCCCCGTGGGGTTAGGCTGCTTAGCGAGAGATCTCGTTCTGGACATGTTCTCCACCACGACGCCTGACATACGCACGAGCGGCTCTTTCACATGTATGGACAGGGATAATCCGAGCCCTAAGGGTGAAGGTCCCTCGGAGGGACATTTCCGACATTTTCCACCATTCCCAGAGCGGTCCGGGGTTTCTTCCTCCGGTTGGTCGTGATGCCCGAATCGCTCGAGGTATATCCCTCCGTAGTGACCATAAAGGTATATCACCACGGGGATAATGCCAGGGTTGGCAATGGCGGAGTCTCCGCCTCCCATGATGCAACCCCCCCAATCTTAAACTCAAAGCCAAGACACGCCGCCCAATGACCAGCGTTTCCATTCCAATATTGGGCAACTACCGATGAGGTCGGCCCGTACTCGGGCCGACTCAGGGCATCGCGCGCAGCAACACCAATATATCACGATGTGGTCATGTCAAACGTGCGCTGATGACCTTGTATACTGTTCCTTCGGGAAGAGGGCTCTAACAACTGTTGGAAGAGTCCCACCCAATCCAATGTATAAAAACTGCGATGTTTCCAGCCAAAAGCTCAAGAATCATCACTAGCCTGGGCCTAGAGTTTCTGCGCTTCTCACCATGAAGACCTCAGTATTTCTCCTGGCGACTGTTCTGCAGTTCGCATTACGAGTCTTCTCAGCAGACACAGCATCATGGAAATCTCGGAACATTTATTTTGCGCTTACTGATCGTGTTGCTCGTACTAGTAGCGATTCAGGGGGTGATGCCTGCGGTAATCTGGGGAATTACTGTGGTGGCACTTTCGCCGGTCTTCAGTCCAAGCTGGACTACATCCAGGGGATGGGGTTTGACGCCATTTGGCTGACCCCAGTTGTTGCCAGTGAGTATTGATGGACTTACTTCCATTCCAGAAGAGAAATAGGGTTCTGACGCGGTCTCAGACACTCCAGGTGGTTATCACGGTTATTGGGCGTCGGATCTCTATGCCATCAATTCCAATTATGGCTCAGCTAACGAGCTGAAGAGTCTTATTAATGCTGCGCACCAGAGGGTATATTACCGCGTGACACATTTTCCTGGTCGAGGCTAACATAAATAAGGGCATATATGTCATGGCGGACGTAGTCGTCAACCACATGGGCCAAGGAAACATTGCCAGCTTCCGTCCGGAACCTCTCAACCAGCAAAGCTCGTATCATTCGCAGTGCGAGATTAACTACAACGACGAGAACAGCATAGAAAACTGCTGGATTGCCAATTTGCCCGATATCAACACTCAAAATTCACAAATCCGCTCAGTGCTCAACCAGTGGATCGGCTGGTTCGTCCAGGAGTATGGTTTCGACGGCGTCCGCATCGACACAGTCAAGCATGTAGAAGAGGACTTTTGGCCCGACTTTACCCGGTCCTCCGGGGTCTACACTATTGGAGAAGTCTGGGACGGCAATCCTGAGTACCTCGCGAAATACGCCAAGCTCATGGGTGGCCTGCTCAACTACGCCATCTATTACCCGATGAACCGGTTCTACCAACAGAAAGGCTCCGTCCAGGACCTCGTCGACATGCACAATCGAGTCAGCAGCTTGTTCCCCGATCCGACCGCCTTGGGCACATTCCTTGACAACCACGATAATGCCCGATGGCTAAACCAGAAGAACGACGTCACGCTGCTCAAGAATTGCCTAGCCTATGTTATTCTCTCCCGCGGCATCCCAATTGTCTATTACGGCACAGAACAGGGATATTCAGGCGGTAACGATCCCGCTAATCGAGAGGATCTCTGGCGAAGCAAATTTGACAAGAACTCGGATCTCTACAAGGCTATTTCCCGCTTATCAGCGGCCCGAAAGGCTGCTGGTGGCTTGGCAGGGAATGACCAAGTGCATTTACACACCTCGGATCCCACAGCATATGCCTGGGGCAGAGCGGGTGGGAATTTGATCGTGCTGACACTGAACCGCGGGTCTAGTTATACAGGAGAATACTGCTTCAACACGCAGAGGGCGAATAAAGCTTGGAATGATGTCTTTGGAAGTGGAAGATATAGCTCAGATGGAACGGGAAGGGTTTGTGTGCAGGTCACCCGCGGTAATCCGGTGGTGCTGGCTGCCTCTTAACTGGCTGAAGACCATCATGGACAGTGGATTCTCAAGGATGTGAAACATGTTATGTCACTATTTTCAAAGTATCAGAGTATTTCTTTGAATGCGAGGGGACTCGTTAGTTGATGATTTAGAGTCCATGTGCCAGGACTAGCCATCGTGCATGAGTGTGAGGCAAAGAAAGCAGGACTTCAACTACCCTAAAGATAGAAATGGCCCCCATTTCGGCGGGTTTCTCACTGCTTCCTTGTATTCTTACTTGGCATCCAATCCCCCCGAAATCTTTTGAAAGTAGTTCGTGCTGCTCTCCTCCAAGACAGTTCGCCCAGTGTAAACCGTCCACATTGGTGTTTCACCCACCACTGGGAGGGCGGCTCAGACCTCCCACCCGCAGCTCAACGCGGCCTCCCATGCTGCAGTCACGGAAGAAGCTCAGCGTTTCCTAAGCTCCCCAAGCTAACTACCTGCGTAGCCCTTCCTCTCTTGACGATTTCTTGCAGCTTCTTATATTGTGGAACGTGGTGTTGTGAAGAGCACGGTGTGGAGGCAACCTCTGGCGAAAGTGATGATGATAACATAATCGGCGGCGAACGTTGCATATATCGCGGCATCTTTTGCATCTCGTAAAGTTGCGTTAAATTGATTTGTTTGAAGGTATCTTCTTCATTATATTCTTCAATTTCTTCGCACTCGTCATCAGTCGGTGATTAACCAAGGTTGAAAGTGATAGTATCATCGCCGCCAGTTAGGGCAGACCAATCTACTGCGTTCAGGGGTTTTGGTGCATATCTCGATTGACTCTTTCATTCTTTGACTTCTGGCGGCAACTGTATATGTCTCATAAAGCTATCGGCCCTTTGGTTAAGGAGCTTCCCTATCTTATTGTCCTGGGTTTTTATCTATGTATATTCATTATCCTTGCCTCTGTGTTCAAGCTACTTTTGAATTGTAGATTATTTGGCATGCCGTTGATGATAAATTCCGTCTTCTCTTGCCATTTCTCCTTGATTTTAAGCTTTTCCTGACGAAGTAGCTTACTTGCGGATCGAATCTGCGCCTTGTTCTCTTTCTGGTGGCTCTCGGCGTTAACTTCTTCCCGTTACTGGCGGGGCTCGTCGAGGGATATGTTATGAGAGAAGTCTCATTGCGGCTTAGCTGTTTTCCCTCTCTTCTTCTCGTGACAATGTCGTTCAATTCTATTTTTTATAATTAGTTAATCTGAAGTAAAACTATCACATAATATCAAGAATCATTGTGTCGATAAAGTCATCTCAGTTTTACTCCTGTTCGCTACGTTTCTTGATCGATACTGCCTTCCAAGTCTCCTCGAGCTCCTCATCCTAGTCATTTGCGGTCTTCATGGGCTGCCAGCCAAGCTTATACGCATGCTCCAGGGTCATCTTCCACCTGAATGAAGAGAGTCAGCAGTCACTACTTTCCGAGGATATGCATGATCTACAGATCTTACAGCCTAGTTTGTCTCGAGTAGAAGACGTTTACCTTATCTAAACCATTATCTGTTTACTGCCTCATCTAGGCTGATGGGCGTCGGCGAGCCTGACTTCAAGACGCCCAGACGTGCATCAGCTCCTTGGTCAGTATTGGATTCTGTCAACTTGTCGAAGCAATATATCTGGTTCACTTGCACACACTACTGACACAAAATGCGGCTAAATACCACGACTTTGTCCTAAGCATTTAGAAGACACGAAGACCGGTCATGATAATAAAGAGAATGATGAAGAACACGGCCGCGGCAATTGAGGGCTTGAATCGATAGAATGCCCAGTCGGCATCGACGTAGTTGAAGTCGCAGTCTTGGGCTATTCTGCCTAAGCTATAGGCTTCTGCTTATCACTTTGCATGAGTGGTTGATAAGTAGAGTAAAGGAGAGAGTAAAGAAGATAGGGAGTGCAGGGGCAAGTAACCGAACGTCGCTTTGTAGTTATGTCTCAGATGTGTTTGGCTGAGCTCTATCATTTTGCAGGCCAGCTGCCGGAACTGATCCCCTTTTATCCAGAGCATGGCTTGCAGAACTTGGGCGATAATAAAAGATGTTTGTGCATGGAAGTCTAGGCCCAATATGTCTCAGATCAAAGAGGCAGTGCTCGCCAGGAACAAAGCTTATGTTCGTATCACTGCGCCACGATGCAATTTGCTGATGACGACTTGTTCTAGGCCCACAGATGAAACAGACAGGCAAGGAAAGCCCCACTAAGTAAGCTAATGTTGCGGAACACCCGGCGGATTTATCATCCCGCGTACTCGCTCTTCATCTTCGCATCCCCCATTTTCAACTAAAGTCACCATCTTCTTGCAATCTCTCTCTTGGCAGCCATTTTCCCTGTCGGTGCCCTTTGTATTTTTATTCAATACGAAAACACGGTTGCCATTGGCTCCCAGTCGGCCCTCTCTTCTTGTTTTGGATACAAGTTGCACTCTCACGCTTAGGGTTTTCGTCAGGTGCAGAACAAGGTGGTTATACTATGAGGCGATCACACACTAAGTCTCGCAATGGATGCCAAGAGTGCAAGCGCAGGAGGGTCAAGGTACGATGAATCTCTCTCTCAGACGGGCTGCCTTCACATGCTTCCCAGCCTATCCCCTTGAAACAGGCGAAAGTAGATGAATCTCACGACACTTCATATCCTAGTGCGATGAGGCCAATCCCTCCTGCTTCAATTGTTCCCGTCGTGGAATTAGCTGCAGCCTGTCCCTGTCCCGTGCCTCGCCAACCCAGATCCACCCAATCCGACCTTCCAGTTCCACCCCATCCACGGTCTTCGGAACGCCTGCCAGCACCCAATGGTCTTCAGAACTCCCCTTGACTGGTCCGCGGCTCTTGTCTCTCCCGCCTCCGGCTGTCCAGGCCGGACACCACAGCCTGGAACTCATGCACCACTACTGCACTATGACCGCCAACACGCTTGCTCTCCGCCCCGACATGCAACACGTCTGGCGGACGGTAGTGCCTGAGACGGGATACACTTCACCCTTCGTCATCCACGGCGTCCTCGCCGTCGCTGCCCTGCACAAAGCCCACTTGCTACCCACCCAGAGAGACAAATACCTCAACATCGCCGCCAGCCAATTGACGGTCGGGCTGGGAGGTTTCCGCACCGCCTTGTCCAATGTAAGCGATGACAACTGGAAAGCCTTGTTCTGTTTCTCATCCACCATCGTTCTCTATGTCTTCTCTGTCCCGGGACGGACCAGCGAGGACCCAGCATCCGACATTATGCCCGAAGTCTTCAAGCTATTTGTCGTGATACGCGGCCTTCGCGCTACGCTACCATCGCGTCAAGTCTCTCTTTCAGGGACACGACTCGCGCCGTGGTCCCACGGTGTTTGGATCATCAACGAAAATGATAGTAGTCATTACGAGTACGCCCTTGACCCAATCCACAAAGTCTACCCACCCTCACTAACAACGCCATGAAGAAACGATCCGCCGCTCGATCACAGTCCACTCCCAGTAGACATATTTCGAGCCCTGCGTGACCTATCCGACTTTTTTCACACGAACCTCCCTTTGGCAAGCCAAGTCGACTATGAGGATGCCGTGGTCAAGTTCAGGAAAGCGGCCATTCTTATTGCCCACGCCGGCACCCAGATTGAGATCGGCATGCTCATGTTCTTGCCATATGTCATGCCCGAAAACATCATGGCTGATATTCAAGTCGCCAACCCGTATGCAATGGTACTGTTATCTTATTTTACCTTGCTACTCAGTGCTTTGGAATCAAAGTTTTGGTTCATACGGGGTTGGCCCAAGCGAATGTTTGCGATTATTGAGATACACCTGAAGAACCACCCTAAATTATGGGAGATGGTGAAATGGCCTAGGGACCAGGCGTATAGGCTGTACGTGTATTAAGGACGAGGTGACTTGGACTGGAGAGGCTGCTCTAGGCTACCTTGACTTAACCGGTTACGGGGAGTAGTACTCCGAAATGACGGGCGGTGGACGAAGGTTTGTATGCTCAGATGAAGGAGATCCTTTGGGAAGCCCCAAAGGATCTAAAGGTGCTGGCGGGGGAGAATGCGTTTGCAAATTTGCATCATCGCTCGGGACGGTCGACTTGCAGCAAGCTCTGTATATCAATTCTGGAAAATATCATCGGAGTATGACGACCCAGATGAGCACGGATGTAAACCATCAACTCCAGGGCGCCATGTTTTGCTCAGGCAAACGAGCGCCGAGCTGTAGATTGCATCGTCTTTCGTCATGGATCCATTTGGTGGAAAATCTACACTTCACAATCGTTGTCCAGGTCCGTGAACCGGGAATCGTGACGACATTAAGTCTCCTGCTAGCATCAGGCCTGCCTAGGTCTAAGCCGTTATGTCCTTGCTCTTCCATGATGCCGCATTTATCCATGTTGCACTGTTCTCCCTCTTGATAGCCTTGATCTCCGGTATATCCAGGACGACGAAGAAGTCCTTGATTCTCTTTGTTGTCGCCCCGTTGAGCCGTGCTGTATCGAATCTCTGACTTCTCATTGTCTTCACTTCCTGATGCCGGACTAAAAGGCCCTCTATCTAATGGCTTCCTATTAGTTCTGAGTAACCGTTCTTCTTGTTAATTCGGTGGGCGAATTTGGTGACTTGGCGATGCGTTGGGGGGAGGTTAAGGGAAAAATGATAGCTTCAGTATTGCGCGAGAAAACACGGTTCAAAGGCTTAACACGATGGACGAAGCATAAATCGTTTCAACCGATTCACTCCATGGAAGACACCTAAGATGGCGAGAGTTCTCGCAATGGGCCCGAAGCGCGGAATGTTTGATATTGAGGTATCAGTAGGACCGAAAATTGCGCGTCCGTGGGCGAGAATTGTCGTCAAGCAATTGTAAGACGCCTCGAGAAGCACAATGCACGACCGAGTCTTTCATTCTTGCCGGAACTTGACAGTGGACACGAAGCCAGGAGGAGGAAGAAACGTGAGAGTACTAAGAGTCTGGGTAGAACGTTGCCACTCACGAGTTCAAGGGGAGAATACATATATTTATCTATTCCCCGATTCGTGTACCCTGTATGATCGGCCACTCTACGACTACGTGTCCACCACATTTTTGAGGCCTCACATAATAGTAGTGAATGTGTTCAGCTGTAACCCTCGCATCATGCTAACCTTAACTTATTAGAGCTCTGACAGCCAGCCACATATAATCCAGACAGGATCACGCACCCAAACAGGTCTTGATTATTGATGCAATGCAAATGTTGAAGTTCCAAAATTGGGGTTTTAGGAGGAGGCCTATAATCATTTGTATCCACCCACTTCTTCTTTCGTCTGTCCAACGGAAAAGTAACACAACTGATTTGCCCACATTTTCAGCGGCGCACCCGAGACATGCGTGCGATACCCGTTACGCAGAGCTCATTGGTCAATCCTCATACATCAGCTGAGAAGCTCGAGGGAGACCCAATGCTAACCTTCGTTGATACCAAGTGTGGTTGTCTACGCACTTATGCCAGAGGACCGAGTCGAGACAGAGCTTTCTAACAGGGGAGTTTGACTCTGCGACTGGACATTCACATTCAGTCCAAGTGCATTCTTTCAAGATAGAACAATAGCCCCCCTAATGGAGGTGTTCACATCAGCTTCCCGGATCCCCGGAACAGGACCTATACAAGTGGCATTCTCGGCGAGTAGATGCACAAGCTTGTTAAGATCGACAGTGACCTGGGAGGCTTCTGCAATAACCTGATCGGTCTGGCGACTGAAGTCCGACTGTAGGACATCCGGTGCTTCAGTTGCGAGGATACCTGTCCTATGGGTTGGAGGGGGCTCGTTATTAGCAGAACTCAGCCATCCTCTCGGCTTGGGGATCCCGAAAAACGAATAGTCAGCCGGCTCATGACCACGAAAATCGGCCGATAAGGATACAGCAGAGAGTTGCTCCAAACCGTCTAGTTGTGACGGAGTATCCTCGTTGATGGCTCGAACCATTGTCCCTTGTGCTTCAGCTCGTGGAGGGGCGAGCGTCGACAAAATCTGGGCAGCCATTAGAGATATATTCTGCTTGCTATTTGGGATAGGTTGGTTCATCGTGTCGTCCATGGATGTCGTGCCGGTGGAGATGGTGTTGCGGAGATAGATTCCTCGCTCTTCTAGGTACTCCTCCACATCCACGGCCTCGAGCCATTCTCCTTGCAGGGGCGCAAAGTTTGTGTCTAATATCGTCCTTGTTTTGCCTCTCACGAGCTGCTGTACCAAGGGAGCTGCTAATCTTGACACTGGCTTACTTCCACCTTCTATAACGCGGTACATGCGCGGTAGACTGGATGCGGAATGTGATGGGTAATGGAAGTCGGCCACGGAAGCGTCGAATAGCATCAGGAGTTGAACTGAATTGGCCATGAGCCCCTCTCGACCTAGCATCTGGAGAGGAAGGGTCAAGGCCGGGGACTGGCTTCCATACACGGTGTTGTAAGATAAGATGGACACCACACGCTTGAGACAGGCTCGGAGGACCCTGGCTGACATCGAGACCTGGCTGGAAGTAATGATCCGTACAGATATGGCCGTAGCCCCAGTATCTGTGGTAGCTGGATGATCTGGAGTAAGCTCCCTTAACAAGCCAAGCTCAGAGTTCCGCTCGTTGTGTAGTGCTCCAGTCACGGTCGCCTCGAGCGGCCACGTTCCAGCCTTTCCAGGTGCTGGTTGATGAGTGCTGGGGCTCGGGTTTTTAGTAGCATGCGGCAGAGGTAAGGTCTTATTCGCGTCAGACGCAATGGTGGCCATATGTGTCGCGGCATCGTTCAGGTGGAAGAGAATATCAGGCGAGTCCTGTATCTTCGAGGTATCAAGGATTTGTTGGTGGAGTCTGGAAAAGGTTGCCAATGCCTCGTCGAGAGCCCTGTTAAGCCGGTCCTCCCGGACTTGATGGAACTCTAGTGCCTCTTGTTTCCGCGCTCGGTATGATCTTTGCGCGAGGCGCATTCGTAATTTCTTATTCTGGAGTGGATGTGCCACGATTAGTTCGGATCAGGGGAAAGCGGAGCGAAGTACCACACGCCTCACTGACCTGCTGAACATTGACCACGCCTTTTCCGTCTTGGATTGGAGGACGGCCACGGCGAGCCGCTTGCGAATGATCCATTCTTCTCAACTTTTGCTCTAGGATTGAGATGTCGTTCGATAGTGGTGAAGACGCGGAGGGCAGGCGGGGTCCGTTCCCGTTCCCGTCGTTGATAAATGATGGCTGATAAAGCAAGGCGGCTGCCCTGTCTGCTGTTCCGATTTGCTGTTGCGGCCCAGGTAGACAAATTGTGGAGCCGTAGCCCGGCTTACTTAACCTGGTTGAAAATCAAGTCTAAAGACAAATCGCCGAGATCTCGCGCGAGTCATAGCAGATAGGTAGACAAATTGCGGGTCTGGGCTACACCAAGAACTCGGTGTTTGATGAATACGGCAAGCAAGGGATGGCTTCGGGTGGTAAATCCGCCAGTCGCTTATCAACCTGATTAACATTAGTTCAAGTTGCAATGGTACGTGGTGGTGCTGCGCCGTGGAAAGTATCGACAGCGGAACCGACTTGAGTTCGCGGTCACAACGCCCGAGGATTCCAAGGTTTTTTTTTGTCTACACAGGATTCCCAAGGACTGACTGGTGTAGGAACCTTCTCCTAAAAGCCCTTACTTATATTTCCATTCCCTCTCATCTGCGCAGACAGTTAACATTGCCAGCACATTATCACACTTGATTGTTAATAAGACGCATTGTTCAGCGACATTCAACGCAGCCCATTTGCACAGCCAAACTTCACTTTTCAAAACGAATCATAATGGTCCCAGTCATTTCAGACCACGAGCTCATCCGCAACTGCATCGCACGCTACTGCATCGGCATCGATCTTAGAGATTGGAATATCTTCTCCAACGCCTTCCTTGACAACGTCAAGGTACACTTCCCCGAGCCCGTCGGTGCCATCGAAGGAATCACAGCACTCAAGGACACAATACAGGGCATGGTCGGGACTCTCCAAACGCAACATGCTCTGAGCACGCAGCTCATCGAACTTACGGGCGAAAAAACAGCCCAAGTCTTGACTTATGGCAGGGCCATCCTTTGCGGCGTGGGCAAGGACGAAGGTAAATGTGTAACCAATTGGGGCATGTATCAGGACAAGCTCATCAAGGGCGTTTTTGACGGTCGGGAAGATTGGAAGATCATTGAGCGCAAGGTCATTTCTCAGGCGCCATTGAGTGGCGATTTGTCATTGATTTCGAATTAGCTGGCTTGTCGCTGGAAAGCAGATGGGTCAACTTGGAGCTAGGTTGCTAGCTGAATAAATCATTCGTACTGTCACCCTGATGAATAAGTTAATGGTGTGAAAATGGTTTATTGTACAATTCTAAGGATTAAATTAAATGCTTCGATCCTCTTCAAGAGCGCAATTCAATCTTCTCTAAGGCCCTCCTCACCCCTGGTTACACATATCCTCTTTCAAGACAACTTCACACACATGGCATTATCCCTGAAATCCAAGATGGAGGACAGCTAATTATGAGTACGGTCGGGAAAACCCCCACGCTCAATGCCAATGATTGACCTTACTGTGTCCATAAGCAACTCACGTACGGCCTTCCGGCCCAACTCATATTATAGAGTTTGCAAGGGCTGTTTCATCTCCACAAAGTTCGGCTACTTACTACGTAGTATTGCGGACTTGCAGACAAATAATTTGTCAGGGTAAAATACCAAAACGTAGCAAGTTCTGGAAGTGTAATATAAATCGCCGTCCGCCAGCCAATTGTCACTGATCGTTTGGTCAAGTTATCAGCCATTGACTCTTACGTTTCTCCTACCCGACTTATCACTCACTTCTCTAGTCAACAATGGGATCTTTCCCTCAACTTGCTGTGCCTAAGGGCTCCACTGTCCTTGTGACTGGAGCAAACGGTCTCCTGGGCTCCCACATTTCTGATCAGTTCCTTACTTACGGATACAAGGTCCGTGGGACTGTTAGAGATCTAGAGAAGAGTTCATGGCTCGCCGACGTCTTTGAGAAGAAGTATGGAAAGGGAAACTTTGAATTGTTCAAGGTTCCAAACATGGCTGCTAAATCTGCTTTCAACGAAGCTGTGAAAGGTAGGCGATCGTATATGTGGTACGATATGATCTCTTTGCTAAATGTGACAATCTAGGTGTCTCTATCGTCGCTCACTCGGCATCTGTCCTGTCCTTCGACTTCAACCCCCACAATGTTATTCCCGACGTCATCGCCGGTGCTATCAACGCCCTGAAAGCAGCTCACGCTGAGTCCAGTGTGAAGCGATTCGTATTCACCTCGTCATCAGCCGCTGCTATCAGCTCTACTATCGGCGCGCCTGGAATGAAGGTAACAGAAGAGACCTGGAACGAACATGCCGTCAAGGAAGCATGGGCAGAACCCCCGTATACTCCTGAGCGAGCCGCTCCTGTTTATTCTGCCAGCAAGACCCAGGCTGAGCAGGAAGTCTGAAAGTATCACAAAGAGAATCAGAACGAGCGTCCTGACCTTGTGGTCAACACTGGCACGTCATGTCGACGAGACTTACTTTTTCTCACCAGCTAACACTCTTTAAGTGCTACCTAACGTGAACTTTGGAAGGTCCGTCGATCCCGTTCACCAAGGCTTCCCCAGCAGCGCTGGAATGCCCGCCTTGTTGTACAATGGACAGGTTGTTGACTTCCACCACATGGTTCCTCGACGTATGTTCCATTGTTTCTGCTGGACCGAGACCAAACTGATTGTTTATTTGTAGAATACTTCATTGATACGCAAGATACAGGCAGACTGCATGTTGCCGCCGGTATCTTTGAACATGTACAAGGTCAACGCATTTTTGGCTTGGCTTATCCTTTCAGCTGGGACTCGATCCTCGAAATCCTACGAAAGATTGAGCCGGAGAAGACATTCCTCGAGAACTTCTCAGGTGGAGAAGATCCGAACGAAATCGAGCCCCGCGATAATGCGGAGCTGCTCCTCCGTGAGCTTGGCCGTCCCGGCTGGACGACTTTGGAGGAGTCGATCCGAGGTACCCTCGAAGGCTTGCAGCTGGCCGAGAAAGCTGCGTCGGCTCGAGGGAATTGAATGGTTAATGGATGACGGAGAATTCAAGGTGGTAGAAAAAGATGTCGAGATATTATAAATATACTGAGTGTTGGCCTGGTTCTCTGGTTATAGACGGGAGGTGGCGCGCAAGAGCGCGACCCGGAGCTTCAGAGTCGACGTGCTTGATAGAGAGATATTATTTTGGCTTTGCCTCATCGGAAGTAGATCTCTATCTATGAAACTTATACTTGCAGACGATGATGACGGTATAGATATAGGACTGCGAGAAAACTTTCTCATTGCGCTGACTACTCTTTTTTGCATGTGGGCTAAACTTGTGTAAGCGGGAAAGCGCAGACATTCACCCAGCTTAAGGACCTTGTTTTCCGAAGCTAATAGATTGAAGTGGCGGCGAGATGGCTTGGAAGATTCGCTGCAGGATGTTAAGCAGCGTCAGCCAGCCGAGCTCGTACCGTAACATCTAGACAACAGATCTTTCTGCATTCTTCAATGTTTCGATGTCAAAGGCAAAGTCTAAGTCAGCCTTTATTTCACTCAAAGACAGTGTATCTTCAAGGCCGTTGTCATACTTGGTTGCAATCACATTCATAACTACTGCCAGTAGTTGAAGCTGTCCGGGGCACACTTCATGAAAATTGTATTATTGTATAACGCTACGATCTTCCTTAACTTCCAGCAAGCATCCTGTGAAGTATCCGAATCTGTCGCGTGAATCACCCAACGCTTGGATTATTTCGTCTGGCTCACATAGGCGCTCTTCTTCAAATACGCCTCCATAGTCGTCGCGTTGGGATGAATTCTCCGAATCTCTGCCACATTGGCGCCGTATCCGTCATCGTACCACCAGCTCACCATGCCACCCATCTCAGGGACGCCATGCTTCAGCGCCTTTCCAAGCAAACCAAACGTTGTCGGTGCCGGGCTTCCCGTGGCCCTCTCAAAAGACCGGCTGAGTTGCGAAAAGGTCAATTCATCGCCAGCTAATCCAATGGCCTTTTTGTTCCAAGTTGTTGGGTCAGAGAAAGCCTCAGCTGCAAAGTAGCCGATGTCCTCGGTTGCAATCCATTGCGCCGGCTTGTCCTTCATTGTGTCGCGAAGAAGTGTCAGAAAGACCTTCATTGCAAAACTCGGTCCTAGATTATCCATGAAGGTTGTGGGTCGCAGAATAGTCCAGCCCATGCTGCTTTTGCCATTGGAAGTTGAGTCGCGGAGGTGGTGTTCGATACGGTGCTTGCTTTCGAAGTGTGGTACAGGGGTTGGATTGTCCCAAGATTTCTCCTCACCGCCGCGATCAACACTGCTGTAGACAAAGTGTTGGACGCCTGCCTTGATTGACTCGTCGATCAGGCCCTTTCCTTGCCTTACTTCGGCCTCCAATACGGCAGCTTTGCCGCCAGATTGTTGGATAGAGTAAACGCCCCAGAGTGGCACACTTCCGGCGACCTTCTTGGCAGATTGAAAGAGAGACGGGATTGATTCGAGATCACCTTCGACCAGCTTGATATTGGGCGACTTGTCGGCGAGGCGTTTTGCGCTGGCGGATTGCGCATTGCGGGTGACGGCGAGGAGAAGAAAGTCTGAGGGCTGCTTTGCGACGAGAGCGTTGATGACAGCTCCGCCTTGTCTTCCGGTCGCGCCGGTGATGAGGAGAGCACGAGACATGATGAGATACTGTGATGATGGATAAGGTGAGGTAAAAGAAAGCCGTCATGGAGTAAAATGGTGATGAGTGAATCCGAGAAGGAAGCATGGGAGATTTGCGTCTTAAGTACGGTACGAAGGCGTGGTCACACCAATAGAACTAGGGAAACTATATTCGTCCTCGATATGTAGCGGACTTGTGCGGAGTTTTACAGACCTGGTATCCTACTATAGTCATGGGGTGTTGGCTAGGAAATGAGACTGAGACTGAGACTCGGCAACAAACAACGAATACCTTCACGCTAGATCACACCGTGCTTCAAATTTAAAGTTCAGGGCGATTATTAAGCATCCCATCGAATATGATTAGCAGCTGAAAAGGCTACATGGGACGACTAGGCCGGCGGGAAAGAAAAAAACCCCAGACGTGGTCACCCTCCCAATTTGGTCGGGTGTTTTCTTCCACCACCAAGCTAGGGTACCAATGACGCCGGATGGTGCGCTTAGTAACCACTCCCCTCAAGTAAGGAAGACAAATGATTTACCATTTGTCTGCAGTTCGCCCACCGTTCGTCCGCCGTTCGCCCCCGATTTGGTCCGCCAGTTCCGAGAGTCTCAATATCCACATCAAGGTTAGCCCGCTGGAAGACCGGTCTTCAGCTTTATCCTGAACATGGAGTAGGTCTTATTCGTTGGCGAGGCCAGTAGGTCAGGGCTCGGTTTCACTGGTGCCGTTCCACAGAGGGCTATGGCCTGGGACGGGGGCACTTTGAAAGGTGGGCGGTTGCTCCTGACGAGTTGCTTCGCTCGTCTTGAGATTCTTGATCTGGTCTTCTAGTTGAGCCGATTTGTTCTAGAGAGGTAAGCAGCGACTTAAATGGCTCTCGTTATTCCCAGCCCTTAACACTGACCTCGCTTCTCCTCAAGCTCTCAAGCTTGTTTACGCTTGCCCTTGTTGGACTTTCCAGAGGTCGGGAGCATGCATTCTTCCCCTACTTGTGCAACAGCCACATTGAAGTAAGATCCAAGAACACCTCAGCTTGTGTTATCTGCAGTTTGCATCAGACGCGTGCCAATGTACACTACAATCATATCTAAAGAATTATTCAGACACTCAGGCTGCTAATGTCATAATAAAATACCATTTTATTCAGGTCGCGTTCTACTCTCACATAGCACGGGGTTGAATCATGGTCATAATGTGGATCAGTAGTCCCGACTCCCCATTGCTAGAATGATAAAGTTGATTTGGAATCAACAAGGTGAAGAGTGCCAGCATACCCCCCATAGGCTATTCTGGAAGGTATAGAAGGTGTCTTAGGCTACAGGCCGCTCGCCCAACGGCGGAAGGTTCCTTGAATGACTAGAGAAAAATAATGCGAAGTACTGAGTACTTGCAGCAAGGAGAATTTCACACTGTTAGAAAAAGGTAAAGACCTTCAAGGTGTTCGTTGCACCAATTATGCAAGGGAACTGATAAAATAATAAGCAGGTCTAGACAAATAGAAGCATCGTAGCTTGGCATAACCCATCCTGATTCCGTCATCGTAATAAGCTTGTTAACACTCGAGAACATCACTCGTATCAATATAGTAATTATCCACCAGCAAACCCGCCATTGTTCTTTCTTTTTGTCTTCTCTTTTTCTCTTCTAAGATGATATCAGGTTGCCTATATCGCAGCTAGTACACCTTCGCCTACTCCTTTGACACTCCAGGTGTCTCCGCCAGGCGTAGGACATACTTCATTGCAGACACCTTGCCGGCCTCGAGATCCTTCAAAGCACCCTCGAGTCCAGCCAGTCCTCCCTTGGCAACTTCGTAAGGATGCCCCGAAAACCAGCCGCCGGCTAGGCCAAGACTAACCAGATTGTAAAGGGCGGCACCAAATTCTGCATCTCCAACCTTGGCCCCCTCTTTGGTGGGAGCGTGGATGAGACCAGCATTAGATCCCAGCACCGTCACTCCCTGAGTTACTTCGTCCTCCTTGGGCACGACACTCATAATCTTTCCGTTTTCTGGAGAAACGACCTTGAGAAGCATCTCCAGGCTTGCCTGGTCAGATACAGTGTCGTAGACATAAGAGATATCATGCCCTTCAGCAGCCTTGCGAAGCTGCTCATTGACGTGATCAGCTCCCTGGCGGTAGTCAATGACGATGTCACCTTTGCTCTTGTCGAGCAAGGTCTCCACGTAGGGAATTCCCTTTCCTGCGATGGCGATGATGGGATGAATATTAGACAGGGTCGCAAACTTGATGGCGAAGGCTCCGACAGCTGTTGCGGCTCCGTTGACCACCAAGAGCCTTGGGACTGTCACCGGGTTCCATGGCAGAGGCAGCTCGAGTCTCTGATAGATGCCAAGAGCAGCGGTCATGCCGGCAAGCGGGATCGTAGCAGCTTCTGATTATTCGTCAGAAAGGGGGCATATCTCATAAATACAAAGGGGAGACTCATACCCTCAAAGGAGGTGGCATCGGGGACATGGAATGCTGCCTTGGCGGCCGCCACTGAGTACTCTGCGTAGCTCCCATGGGGAGTAAACATCTGGTGGAAAGCAGCAACTCGGTCACCGGTACGGAATCCCATGACCCCTTCGCCGACCGCCTCGACGTAGCCGGCAATATCGTCACCATGATTTGCTGGGTCCCCACCCACTAGCTTGGGCCATTTCCAGTCCTTGGGGTTTGTGCCCGACACAACTGTGCGGATGAGTAGCTCACCCGGCCCGGCGGTAGGCATGGGAACGTCGCGGATCTCGACGTTGAGGTCTTTGTTGATGTATGCTTCCTTCATGGTTGTTGATGGCGCTGGTTTGTTGTGGTTTGTGTGTATTCTGTTCTTTCTGATTGGGGAAAACAGCTCTGGTCGCGGCAGAGATGGTTTATATACTTAGTACTGTCCGTAGGTTACGATCAACTCTATGACAATACCATGGTTCAAGCTGGACGTTCGGCGTTAGGACCCGGGCCCGCTATTACTGATCAGACACATATCTCCACTAGGGCAGACAAATCCAACTGCCAACTTGGTGGCTTGGTGCTATCCACACCTAACTCGTGTAGGACCATCGTTTACTCTGACTACCCTGGGTTATGTGAATGGTAAGAAGCTTCGCCTCAACGGCAGGGACATTCTGACCAGTCAGAGATCTTCATAGCTCAATGCGACAAAAGATAAAGTTTGGAAAACTGAAGTGCGTTGCTAATCACGCGAACGCGTATTGAAATCAGCCTTAGGGAGGGGCGATTTGTCTATGCGGTTGCTTTATGGTGGGTCTCAGGTGCTATTAATCAGCAGCGGGGAAGGGAAGCGCGAACCTATGGCTCCTGGAAGTATTTTAGTAATGTCCGAATTTGTCTTATCCCAACAACCCCATCGGTCCATCAGCATCGTCAGTTGTGCATTGACAATGAGCTTAGATACAATGAAAGCGCTGCTACTAACCGCGGAGGATAAATCAGCCTCTGTCCATACCACCCCCCGCCCTATCCCACGGCATGGAAGAATTCCCCGGGCCAATGTTGATGACTACAGCCACCTGTCAAAACTGGGAGCCCCCCCTGCCGTTTGCTTCGTCTCCATCTTCGTCTTTCTCTTGTTGCATCTATTTCATTCTGACACCGTACGGTCGTTCTGACGACGTACAGTATCTAGGAGACAAACATGACGGGCATGTCTCCTCGACAACCGGCCAAACCAATCTCGCCGCGTCGCCGCCGGCCAATGATTCGTCCTTCCTTGCTGGTATTGACTCGGCTGTCGATCAGTCGGCCCCTCTGGTGGGTGGGACTGCGGAACGGCCGGCGCTCCATCGATTTGAACTGACACGATTCAATGGGGCTGATGTAGTGACGGATGATCATTCGCCCATTGGCATCGGTACTGGAGTATGGGCGATTGGCTTCAAAATATTAAATCCTTAAAATATCCCTTCTTGAACTAGAAGCTCATGTTAAGCCTTCTAACTAATGACCACCCCTGAGGAGAGGTATGTTCCAGCAGGTATTTGCTACGGGTGATAGTGTCATGAACTAGCTTAGGGCGTATTTTGGCTGAGTTTCCCGAAGCACATGAGGTATAGCGCTTGAACGACGTCCACTTGAAGGAGTTGCCGAAGGTTGGTAGGAATAGACCTCGTTCAAGTGCTTGTCCTTCCAGATTGACTCTCATGAGGTTCCTGCACTAGATCAAAAGAGGAAGGCGCGATACTGCTGCGTAGCGGGAGAGAAGAGAAGCTCGAATAGTACCGATGTGGGTCTGAAAAAAGAGCCGAGGCCGAGGGGAATCGATTTGCCGCGGCTGCGAAATACTCCGACGGGTTTTCTATCAGCAAAATCCCCATCAGGGCATGTCCATTGAGGTCATACGAGTTCAGTACCTTTCAACTCCGCACCGTTCTGCATGCAAACGTAGAAACCACCTGCCACAGGAACCGCGAACAGGTGGCGACTTGTAGGCAGTCGTTGTCTGGCTTTCCATCCAATGTGCACCGAGTATCGTGGCTACTGTAGATGTAGATACAAGGTTACAGGGGCAATGGCCTTTATGCTGGGCAGAATTTTCTGGTTTCCGCGAAATGGTTGATAGGTTGTCTTTTACGGTCCTTACCAAGTAAGCTTGAGCACTGGAATGAAACAGAAACTTATGCAGTGCATGCCATAATGATCCTTGTTTCCATGTTTGAAGGGCTTTCGATGGTCCGTGACCGCCAAGTAATAATCCGTACTCCCAGCAATGTTGACTGAAACATTCTAATCATTAAACCTAATGTATGCGAGATAATTTCCTAACTAGTGAGACACACCATACTTGAAAAGATTTCATGCCTCGGCAGCACATTGTTTCCCACTTAAGGTTCTCTAAAAGGTGTTTCTCCTTGGTTCCTCGGCACTAGGTCAGGTTCACAATTTGATGATCGCGAAACTGACAAAGCTTACCGAGCCGAGGAACTTAGCAAGATAGCATCATGTAGGCTCGGTCCATTATATATCGCTTAGACTTTGTATTCATAATATGCAATTCGTTACCCCAACGGTGCTACTCGTCAATCCCGACAACCTTGCATAAGCGGTCTTTGTATTACATCACCGGAAACAACGAGAACAATGAATTCGTCTCCAACCGACTACCTCTCGAGTGTGTGGCGAGATGGGCTTTTCGGTAAGGCCACTATCTATCCAGTCTTTTGTATGGTTCTCATATGAAGTAGATGGTCGAGTCGTTTTCTGTACAGGAGGTGGTGGGACAATATGCTCTGCCCAAGTCCAAGCACTCGTCTATCTAGGGGCCAACGCTTGCATTGTTGGTCGAAATGTCGAGAAGACTCAGAACATGGCTCAAGTCATCGCGAAAGCTCGTCCCGGCTCCAGAGTTCTTGGCATTGGTAATGTTGACGTCAGGAACTTACAGGCCCTAGAGGGTTCAGTGCGCGAATGTGTGCAGGAACTCGGCGGTATTGACTACGTGATGTAAGCGCTCTCCGTAACCTTCCCTCATCAGCCTGACTGGTAATGAAGTTGTCCGCAAGTGATTCTTTCGCTAATGGATGTTATTTCAGCGCCGGAGCTGCCGGAAACTTTCTAGCCCCAATTGCCGGGCTCTCCGCCAACGCTTTCAAGAGCGTGGTAGACATTGACTTACTCGGATCGTACAATACGTTCAAGTCTACGGTACCCTACCTGTTAGCTTCAGCAGCCAGAAATAAGAACCCGGGTGCAACAACTGGTGGACGCATCATCTTTATCTCTGCGACATTTCATTACACCGGCGTCCCCTATCAAGCACATGTGGCCGCTGCAAAGGCTGGGGTAGATGCACTCTCAGCTTCCATTGCCCTAGAATACGGGCCACGCGGTATTACATCGAACGTCATCAGCCCTGGA
This sequence comes from Neonectria sp. DH2, assembly GCA_003934905.1. Lineage (NCBI taxonomy): Eukaryota > Fungi > Ascomycota > Sordariomycetes > Hypocreales > Nectriaceae > Neonectria > Neonectria sp. DH2. The sequence continues at coordinate 638,106 of RQWH01000020.1, read as the reverse complement.
GGAATAGAGGGAACTGAGGGGATTCAGAGACTCTCCAGCAAAGCTTCACGCGAGTCTGGGCAGGCAGCACGCCAGGTCCCTCTGGGTAGATACGGGCTAGTGAAGGAAGTGTCGGATGCCACGGTCTTCATCTTAAGTGAAACCGGCAATTATGTAAACGGTCACGTCCTCGTTGTAGACGGCGGTGCATGGAGACTCCCAGGGCTTGCAGGTACGTCCTCGGGAATGACGTACCCAGACGTGGTGTTGGGCGACCAGTCGTTGCCTGCCGACGTCAAAACAGGCCGCAACGGGAAGTCGAAGATATGAGAAACTCTGGTTTACATTTCATGTTTTCTACTGTATTAGACGAATCGAACATCGTCTTCGAATTATTTGTCTTGCTTTCTTTTCTGCGAGAAACATCAATTATTTTCCCCTCGTGTTTTTCACTCTGGTTGAGCTAGGAGCGGCCTGCTGACAGGCTACTACGCCCATCATGTAACTTATTAGTCTCAGCTATGGGAGATTGCGTTTTCCCCTACTCCATCAATAGAACCAAAATCCGGGAACATGCATTGACTTAATAGGAAGTTGATTTCTGCATTCTCGTATCTGTCGCTGCAATCGCCTTAGCCAATTGTCTTTCGCAGACCACGAAGAGCCGAGGAGTCCACAGACGGGATTTTGAAAACGCAAGAGCGCATACCTGGAATTTGGCAAAGGACTATAGTTACCCAGGGAAATGGGTGTCCACGCTGGATCGATTGCTGAGGTCAAGCCTTCGCTGATTTGGCCACGATCTGCAACGTCAATCCCATCATCGTTTGTCTCGAAAAAGGGTGTAGTTTCTGAGCCAAGATATCTGGATCGTATTTTTTCTCGAGCTCTTGTAAATAGCCGAAATAAGATTTCTGCACCAAAGTATGTGACCTTGAGTTCCTCGACCACCATTAAACACAGTTCCAGGTGGTGGCAACCCAAGCGGCGAACAAGGTCCCTTGGGGACACTGAATGCAGCAGGTGAAGCTGCAACGCGGGAACGAGGGCAATACAACTGTGAAATGTGAGCAAACCGTTCTCCAGTTCTTTGCGCTCAGCTCTCTCAATCTCAATTGCTACTTACATCAGGGCTTGAGAAAGGCCGACCATGTCAGCAGTGATCATGCTAGAGAGGGCGATGTTCGTATTCATGGCTGCAGCCGATGCTTTTCTTTCTACGTTTGATAACCAAACCAGCGTTTCCCTGGGATTATTGAAGGCCGGCTGATCGCCAAGACTTTGAAAGACAAAAGGACGATACAGGATGAGAATGGTGGACCTGGTTACAACAATAAGCAAGAATAATTATAGAAATGCGGCATATCTTACTCAAAGAACAACTCGAAATGATGCATGTGCAGGCTAACCACGGGGTCGGGGGAGGCCGTTTTGAGATAGTCTAAGTGGCAGCGATGTACTCGAAGCTCTCTTTCTATGTTGTCAACTTCCAGATGACTGTGAAGTGTCCGCTTGGCCAGCTGTTGCACCGAGAGAACTTTCGACAGGATATTTGTAAGGCTCAGCAACTCAGCCCACAACAAAACCAGGTCTTTGGTGTTCTCTGGGAGGTATTTTTGACGCGTTGTGTCTGAGATTTCAGACACCAAGCCTTCGGAATCGTTAACATCAGGCTTGGGAGTATCGCAGTACGCGAGGTCGATGCGCATGGGCCTTCCCATGCCAGCCGACAGCCAGGATTCTCGGAAGAAACAACACCACCACAAGTGACGCCACAAGTTTCGATCGATTGTCGGGCCAGATCGTGAGTGGCTAAGACTGGCATCAGGTTGACGATGCAACCCAATGCTCTGGGAGAGACCGATAGCAACGCCGTTCCAGTGCCAGGGCCCAAGCCTATCTTCTGTGTCCGAGTACCAAAACCCCATCAGCAGTACGGCTTGAATCAGTGTTATTTTGGAACGTTCATGATCGGCATCATACAAAGCCTAAACATCGGTGATTAGATGAGCGTAAAACAACAGTACTCGCACCAGTATGGCACTGGAAACGATCGAAACCAGCGTACCTTGGCTCGAGCAAACATTGAACGCTTCATGTCTTTTCGGGACGTAAAACCTGCTGCCTGAATGGTTTCCATGCTTGCAAACTGTGTAGAAGTTAGACACCTTCGTTTCTTCCAGATGAACCATGATGTGAGGAATCCATTGCCTACATTTGCAGCTGCCAGAAACATGCTCCAGAGAAGATGAGGGCTCAAGACATCTGATTCCGGGCTTTCAAATGCTTGGAGAAACGAGGAGGTACCTATAACTGGGAAGAAAGGGTGGACGTATTGAAAGTACGCCCGAACAAGTGTTTGTTGGATTGCAAATACCGGCAGGTCAAAGCAGCCTCTTCGTTTCAACAAATCCAGCGTATCGGGATCAAGACTGGCTGAGTGTCTTGCTCTGACCAGAAAATGGCCACTTTTGCCTTGACGCTCTGGTTCACAGACGTCGGCGACTAGAGCAACACCTTGAGGATCACCTTTCGCAATGTCAGTAACTTACACTGGAGAGTATCTACGATCAATAATGCTTACCATACAATGGGGAACCGGTTCCGTCGGGAGAACTCTGAGAGTTTGTCGCTTGGGCTGCTTGGGTTTCAGAGTGATGTCCGAAGTGTTCCGCCAGCGGACGATATACTATTTCATCAAGGCTGGACGTGCGAGTCGAGAATTGCTCGTTCCTTGACGTTTGCGGCGGATCTCGTGTCCTGGCCATGCCACGAGGTCGGCGAAGCAAGTCAACTAGGCTGTCAGACAAAGATTTCCTGATAACTCACCTTTGGCTCTGTCTTGGTCGTGTTTGGCAATCCACGTTGTCCAAGGCGCAGTTATTGCAGGGTGCCCCAGTCAACGCTATGCTGCACCGAACTTTGCGGGCGTGACAAGCATAACAGGCTGCGGCTGCTCTTTTTCTCGGTTGGCCAGGCCTAGCGGTGGTCGCTGAATGAGGTAACATTCTTGACCGCGATAGACCCAAGGCATCAAAGTTGGAAGGAAGTGTGAATGTTGCTGGGTCGGAACCAAGTATAATGAAGCCTATGTTTACCTCGGGAACTATGAAGTGTGGTTGACATTTGCTCTAACCTAGGAACACGTGCCTCGGCAATTATAAAAGCGCGACGAACTTTGTTCCAACATCAGAAGCACGTGAATCTGGAATGTGTCCACTATCAACACCAACTTCCTTCACCCTAGCGCTTCAATTGTATCCAACCCGACACAATCCTCATCCACAACAAGTCTCGTAGCAGCTCACAGCCGATGCTGTTTGCTTCCAGACATCAGCTTGCCCATCTCCGCCTGTGGAATCCCTTCGCAAAAGCGGTCCAGCCCACCAAACATCTCCAGCGGAGCTTGTTCGTCCTGTTCTCTAACCAATCGGCGACGCATCAGGGCTTTTGTTCCCAAAAGACTCGAGCCAACCAGATGAGTGTTGAATGTTTTCCGCAGATATTCCATGACTTGTTCTCGGAAGTTGGTTTTGTCCGTAAAGACCTTGTTAACAAACCCGACTTGAACGAGTTCGTTGACTGGTATCTTGCGGCCAAGGATCAGCGCTTCATTGGCCTTGCCTAGACCCATTCGATGGACAAACGTAACGCTGGCACCACCTTCAGCTACCAACCCCAATGAAGTGAACGGGGTCAATAAGTAGGCGTCGGACACTGAATAAATGAAATCAGAGTGAGCAATGAGCGCCGCTGAAAGACCAATAACTGGTCCGTTCAAGGCGGTAACAAGGATCTTCGAGTGGCTGTAGAAAGCTCTGGCTACGTCCAAATTATTATTGACAAGCTTAGGAAGCCAATAAGGACGAGACAGCATCTCCTCCATGGAAGGTGGGCTATCTTTGAGATCGGCGCCTCTTGTAGATAAGATATTAATACAAAAGCACATTTAAATATCAGGGGGGTTTGGCCTACGCGGAGAAGAAGGAGCCCTCTCCAATGAGGAGAGTCACATAGACATCGTTGTTTGCGTCTGCTTCTCGAAGCAAACTCGCCAAACGATAGTACGAGCTCTGTGTCATAGAGTTGAACTTCGTCGGGTTGTTGAGCGTGATGATGGCAAAAATGCCATCATAGTCAAGGCGAATGAGGCTTTTGTCAGACATTCTAACGGTGGAAAACTGATGGTAACAAATGGTGTTGATGGGCTATTTCTAGTAGGTGTGGGACAATAACCATGGTACTGAGATATGGTGTATATATAGTCGTCCAGCTCTCCCAATGAACATTATTCGACCCTCTTTGCCGAGGTATCTCCTTTTGCAAAAGTCCTATGTTATTTTGCTACTATAGCTCTGATCTATCCAATGAAGGTATGTGAGAAAGAGAGAGAGAAACAATTGCCGCGGCATACTTGTCACGCCGAGGCGACTTTGTCATGATGCCGGGGCAATACCGGAACCCTCGGAGGGAAGTCCAGCGCCGCGGATAATCTCGCCACACTTCTTTGTTGGTAGTCTTCCACTCGGTGACGTACTTATGTGCCTAATTCGGGAAACTACATCATGGCTGTGAATTCTCTAACGCTGCACTAAGAAGGCCAAAACTTCGAGCAAGATGACGGACTCGGCCTGACTCCTCCTACTTGCCGTTATTATCCTTGTGAAGTCGTTGCCTCTCGTATGACACGTAAGGTTTATAAAGGGATGTAGAAAGCTCTAGCATTATGTTGATTTTCCCCAAGCTATATCATCTTGCTCTATACTATATAAAGTTGCATAAACAGGCTCGAGGTACGACATTGATGCGAACCATGTTACTGGGAAAGCTTGCTGTGTTTAAGTTATTGGGATTGATGGTGCTGGGCATAGCATCTTACTGTGTTAAATGCTGTATGTTATCTACTGCGTTGTCTTGATCTATTGGATGATATTGACTAAGGCTAAAGTTACTATAAATAAACACTTTAATTCCTATTATTATAAAAGCCTATAATTATAAATATTAAAATTACCAGCTAAATTAAGAGATATCTTTCTCTAATCTACCCCTTTGACAGTCCTAAGGCAACACTTAGGTCACGAGCAGGGATTTAATCCAACTAGGAAGAGGCAATTAGAAGGCATGTTAGACCTTACACAAATTTATGTGGCAATGCAAGTCCTCATACATCTGAGATCGACATAGAGATACATTAAACTCAGCAGCGATCCCCATTTCTGCTGCTAATTTGCAACATCAGTGGCTGCTCAACGTCACTCTATGTATCTCTGCCTTGGCTAGGCTCATATGGGGCCCGGTATGGAAGTGTTGCCTTAGGACTGTCAAAGGGATACTAGTCCTATATAGATTTATCAGCCTAGCTTAATCAAGATATCCTATTTCTTTGCTCATTCTCGCGGACTAGTACTTTCTTATTTACTAGGCAGCTGGAAGTGCCTAGTGTTTTAAGCGCTGGGCGGGGTCGGTGTTTAACATCATCTCAGACCAGTTCGCCATGTGTGGCATGGCTCAACTGGCCCCTGAGCCTCATCAACGGGGAAGCAAAATAAGCATGCTCCGTGGTTATTATCGCTCTAAGCCACAAACACACCTCAATTAATATGATACGCCTATCTACATTAGTTTTGCCTCCTTTGAAGAGAAGATTTGCAGCTCCCTTCGAGACCAAGCCCCATGCAACTTCGTCAGACCCAAATTGATCAGAGACAAGCCAGCTCCCACGCCAAGAGCCCCTAACGCATACCAAGACCATGGCCGAAGTCCCAGCCACATCAGTATCTGCGCATCAGCGCTATGCCATGTGCTGCTTTGCAGATCGGCGATGTATGGTTTCAGCTCCGAGGGTTCGACAACATGGACACTCGTAGAGGGCAAGAAGGGCTGTTGGAGCAGGTAGTCCATCAGCACGAGGGTGACGAACATCGGCCCAGTAGCTATCATGACGTTGCAGTAGGGTTGCAGTCGGGCCCAAAACCGAGTCCTGCGGTAGTACACAGGCAACCTGGAGATAAGCAGTGCGTAAGCCGGGTGTCTTGCAGACGATATCATGAAGTCGTTTGTTACGCCCGTGGGCAGCGTTGACTGGAATATGGCGTGGTGTTGACCTGAGCCAAGCTCGAGTTGTTGAATATGGATGGTTTGGTTACAGTAGGTATCCATGTCGAGATACAGCCCGCCGTAATGATAGAGAACAAAGTATCGGAGAGAGTCTGCACGTTGAATCGGGAAAGCGAAGTTGTCCCAATATTCGGAGAACCAGGGATACTCTAAGGCTAGGAACTCGCGGAATTTGGCATCGGTCCAAAACTGTACAGATAAATATAGGTTAGCTATCCCGAGGGTTTCAATGACAATGAATGTCAAGTTAGATGGCGCTCTGGGTGTTTGCCCACCTTGTATTCAAAGTCAGGATACTTTTCTTGACAACTCTTCTGCGATTCTTTCCACTTGTCGGGAATGTCATCAGTGGCGGAGGTTTGATGGAAGATTCGCGGTATGCTGCTGTTTGAATCGTCATATTGTTGTAATGCTTCCGAAGGTTGTGAGGGAGAAAGCTTGAAGAGAGCTGGGAAAAGCTCCTGGTTTCTGTTCAGGAGGGTGATGAGCGGGTGGAGGGCGTGGGTCAGCAGGCCAACCACCAGGATGTCCATGAGCAGTAGCCATATCACGATATTGCGCGGGGTGCGCTGCCAAGATACCGAATGGGGTTTTGGACTGGAGGGACTGTTCTCCCAGAGAAGGCGCTCCTCATCATCTCGAGGGTCGTGCTGGCGCATCCTCTTGGCAAACCGCTGGAGATATTCGTTGGTAACAAGGCAAAACGCCTTGTTGGGCATGTCCAAGTAGTCCACCTCTTTCTCTCGAACACCAAGGCCGCAGGCGCTTGGAATTGAGAATTTGGACAGTTGAGACTGTAAGTAGCGGAAAGATATAGTCCAGCGGCTGCAGATTTGTGATTGCACTCTATGTTCCTGACACCGATAAGGAAAAGAAGCAATGAGCTGGAAATACAGACACTGTCAGACTCAGTATATAGTAAGGATTTGCGAGCGGCATCCGCCGTCGTATAGATTCAAAACCGAGAACGAATGCGAGACTGAGTCGCTCGGAAACAGCAACGAAAACGAGGAAGCGAATACTAGCCTTATCAATGTGGACTAGATCTGTTCGCCTTGAGCAGCATGTTATGTGGAGGCGGCAAGTTTCTTTATTAAGGCCCATTACGCAGTGAAGTCAAACCCGTTTTAGTACGAGGGAATGATGGCCCATGATCATAGGAACAGGGGGCTTCCCTCGCTAATCTCGCTCTTCTCGTTTCGCATTCGCATAGCCATGACGGCTAAGCCTTTCGCTCCATCGCAGATGATGCGGAGACCGGGGAGACCTTGCGGAACTCGGACTGCGGCTGGGACACGTCATCGGTGCAGGCGAAGGCGCTGCGGTTGTCGCAGTCGAGGTCCGGGATGAACCAGACGCCTGGGCTGGATTTGCACATTCGGAGTGATCTCTCCTGAGCCAGCAGTCATTTTTCGACGAAATTTTAGGAAAGATTTTGCAAAAAGCAGGGTCAGGGTTCACCAATTGTGACACTATGAGGAAGCTTCTGCATTACGTGTGGAGCGGCGAGCACGATTACTTTGAGACTGGGTGTCTGAGCTTGCTGTGGTCGGGAGCTACGGCAGACATGGAGCTTCAGGTGTTGATGGTCTGAATCAACACGTGGGCCAGCGTTTACAATTGAGAAAGCCATTGGGAAGGCTGGGATACATCCATCACAGACTTCTGGGGCTGTGCCCTCTTATATCAATTTATAAACGATTCTCAAGGTAGCCTAGCCTTTACATTCTTATCAATCCAGGATACTTTCTATTTCTAGGATGCCAATACGCCTTTCCCTATCCTTGTCACCTAATTAGGCCCTTAGTGACCAAATAATATCATTGAATACTCCTGTCTTTGAGTTTAATCCTTATAAACTTAACAAGTAAGATCCTATAACTTACGGATTTACTCTCTTATATTAGCTAGCCTCTAACTTTAATAATGGTTCTATACTTTACGATAGTGAGTATGTCTATAGCTTTGACCAATTTAGCTTTATTATATACACCTCTTTATCCCTCTTCAGTCAATTTCTACTTTAGAATGTTACTACTATAGGTAAGAATTCTAGGATTCCCCCCTTTCTTATAAAGGCCATAGAAAACAACCTTAAAGCCCTTAGTAATACAGAGAACAATATTACTTAATATGTACTTTATTCAAATTTCTTTTAGCTAGAATCCCTCTATAAATCCCAATTAAAAAGATTTCTAGCTATTACTAATTAATAGTAGTAAGTGTTTATAGAATATTCCTTTCTACCCCTTAATTTAGCCTATATAGAGTATAAATATCATCTTTACTATTAATTTCTCTATAAATATAGATAACAATTAACCTAATAGTACTATTATATATACTATATATAAATACTCTTTAGAAGATATTAATAATAGTATTATATTTCCCTTCATACCTTCTACTAAGACCTTTATTAATAATTACTTAAACTAACATTTAATTATATTTAACTATAATATAAATAACTTTATACTCTTCAAGGGATAGATTATACTACCTCTGATTATCTATTTACTAAATGCCCCTTATACAGCCTTCAGTAATATCTCTATGTTTAACCTATCCTATTCTATCAAGTAATATAATACAATCATTAGAAATGGCTTTAACTCAGCTACTCAAGGCAATACCACCCTAGACAAAGGGTGGTCTTTGTGTGTTGCCTATGTGACTCTAAGTAGGAGTTAGTGGAAAGCAGGACATTCTGCCCCTAATGCATGTTGTACTTGCTATGACTGTTATTGTTGGAATTGCTAGAATAGGGCTTCGAAAGTATTAATCAAACCCCCGGCAAAGTGAAGCCACAGATGAGAGTCCTCCTAATCTGATATTTCACCTAAATGGTGCTTTGCAGTTCTCTTTGTCTTTTTACTCAAGGTGAAAGAGAGAGAGCGGGACCAGAAAATTGTGGTAGCTGTCTGGTCACTGTGTCACTCACGGTTACCATAGCTAAATGCAGAGAAGCCTGATTGCAAACCATTCATGTCACAAGAAGAAGTTTAAACTTTAACAATAACTTAAGCTTTTATAATTAGCTTAATAATAATAATAATATCTTTATATTTTAAATATAAAAATGTAAGAGGACGGGCCCACTGGACCGAACTCGGTTAAGCCACTATAGCTATAGTGGCTATGCATTACTTAGAGTCCTCACCGAGCAATCTCTGACTGCTCGCCAAGTTGAAGTCTTACAATATACCAATACCTATTCTTCAAGCCTAGTATTTCACCCTGGTCAAACCAACCCTTACACTTATATAATAAGTTGAACGAGAGGAATTTAGCAAGAGCATTTAAAAAGAGAGAGTACAGTAAATAATAGTAGTATAATATATTAAGAGTTCAGCATTAGAAATCTAGCAATCCACCGTTTCTAAAGAATTCGCTAAACCTAGGAAGGCTATAGGTGCCGTGCTGAACGTAGGCTAAGGGCTTGACGTTGAGCTGGCGGTGTGTGGTGGTCTGTCGCTCTGTGTCGTCAGCAGGAATACAAGGAGGCGATGTAATTAAGGAAACCTACCTCAGCGCTTAAGTGCCGCGAGCTAGAAGGTGTTGGGTCTGGATAGATAGGGGATTGAGGAGTCTTGAGGCTGTATGTTGCATTATATTGAATGCATGCTGTCATGGGACTGCCTCATCACACTGCAGACTGGACTTAAGGAACAGACACCTAGGCAGAGGGGTTGAACGGAAGATGGAGAGCGAACTGGTGAGTCAAGGTTCAGCCGGCTGGTGACGCCGATCCAGTCTGCAAGTTTGGGTGGAACTGAATGTGGCGAAGGTTCTGCGGGGGGGACGAAGAAGAAACAATCTGTTCATGACGTACCTTGACACGTCTCTTCCTGCACCAGGAACATCCGTTACGGGACTTTCTAAAACCTAAGCGTTTGGACCTCGCATTCGGTGCGAAAGCTTTGCGGCCAGGCTTGGGCGGCATGATAGTAATCACAATCTCAGTCGTCGATTTGTGATTCGGCTCGGCATTCAAAGATCAACGGGTCAGGGGTAAGGCTACAGGGGAATGGAAGAAGCAAGGGGTCGGTGAATGTGCCCGGCGGTAGGTGAGGCGATTTGTCCGCGGAAGCGAACTCGACGCTTTTTAAGTTCGCTCTCTAGGATCTTAGGTTCCCTAGCGGCTTCAACAGTGCGTTTTATGCCTGTCCGAACAGAGGATAGGGATTCGTAGCTTACGTGGTCGCTGTGGGCTACGCCACAGTTGCCAAGACATGACAAATATGAGAACACTGCTGGTTGGCCATGGAGGAGCTGGGGGAAGATTGGCTTTTATCTCCTACGAGTGCTTTAGGCTGTACCAAAACTCACAACGAAGTATGTACCTACGACTCAGCGTACCCATTATTCCCCAGAGATACTGCAATGAAGCATGACCGAGTCATTTCTGTCAGGGCCAAACTGAACGACATAGGACTGCTAGTAGTACTGTGGCAGGGCTAGGGGCGCCCACTGAGATGTGCCATGACAATCTGCTGGCCTGATGAAGCCGCAGCCGAACTTGAAGCTTGTGGCTGAGGGCCTTGTGGTTCATTCCTGTGCCCCTCTTGGTTCCCGTGCTAGCAGAACTGCCTGCACAGTGCACTGTCGCACATGGCGGGCTGACATGGAATCCAACACACCTTGCACTGAGGCTGCGGTATCTGCAGGTGTTTGTTCGCACGGCGTTTAATGACCTCGGGACTAGGTCAGGCGTTAAGAGCCCATGCTTGTAGTAATCCGAAATATCACTGTTTATGAGAGAGGATGAATAGAGACGTGGGGGAGTAAACATTGATGAAAGACAGCCGAAGTAGGGAATGTGCCTGCAGGCAGAAATGTAGTTTGTCTGAATCTCTATAGTGAGCTTCTCAGAGATCACATCTAGTTATATACAAAAGAGAAGGGGAAAAATAGAAATAAATGCCTCTATTCCGTGACAAAGGGAATACGGTGCACCGAAAAGCCCTTCGACAACAATGATAACGCTCATGAAACCCCCATAAGTGGCCCATGAGGGGATTAACAGTTGGTTGGTCAAAGTCCTACGCACCACTCCGTCTGGTGCTCTTAGTCTTTAAGGGGAGGGCGTTCTCAGTCAGCTCGCCGACCATCCCCTTATTGCTGATCAAGGGGAAGTAAATGTAAGGGTGAACGACGCTGAGCAGAAGAACTGCGATGATAACTTGCGACATCACGCCCACCACTCCTTGAGCAAGGCCGGTATATCATTGATGGGGAGCTCCTCTTGCTATACAAGCTGCTGCGTCGCCCGTAACGTCTACGTCGTAGCACCTTTCCACCTATTCTCTCAGACTCTCTTCGCCATTTCTCCGCAATCGACGTTCTCTACTAGGTACGCAACTGAAAAATGCGATGTAACGGTATACAGGCCGCCGCCAATCTGACATTTCTTCAGTTATAGATATGGCGCACAAACTGATGCTGCCCCTGCTCTCGCGTTTCAAGACGGAGTAAGACGGCTCGTCCGTGAACCCGAACCGAGACAGCTCTGTCACATAGCAAGCGCCTCGGCTCAAGTGGTCGTGCAACTTGGCCAATGGACGAGGATTTACCACAACAAGTTGTTCTGGAGAATCGCTACAAGAACCTTGCCATACCCCAGGCCCGTCCAGAGCAGTGCTAACACGGTGATGACACAGACCTCACGACCGCTCCCACCTACTACGAAGCACCGCACATCGCCCTACTCTCGGAAAGGGTGTCCTCGAGGAGGCACGATTTTACATCTTGGACTCCGTGGAGCCTCGCCACCGTGTCTGACCTAGAAGCCACCCACGACAGTACCATAGCGAGCTGACGAGCCCCCAAAGCTGTACTCTTCACGAATGTTTCGCCGTAGACTCGACGTAGGTGATCCCAGAGGTTCACCTCCTAAGGGAAACCATCGGCTTCTCGCCGTGCCCATGCTTCCCATGTGCCTCCCACTCATGTCAGAGACGGTAGGCTATGGAGGAGAATCAGACATTCTCGCAGCTCGGGACCGTGCATCCAAAGGGTCTGAGGTGAGAATCCACAAACTTGCTGCACGCGAGCATGTGTGAGCAATCGTTGTCTTAGTCTGCGGGATTCCGGGAGCTCTCACAAATAGAGCATCTCAGTCTAGCTGGTGTGATCACGACGCGCTCCACGTCCCTGGGAGAGTGTGTGGCGGCACTACTCAGGGCGTTGATGAGGTCAGAAGCTGCAAATCGTGTTGTAGTTGCAAGCTAGGAATATTATGTAGAAACTTTTATTAGTAAAGCAACGGGACTCGCAATGATTGAACACAATGATTTGAGAAGAGGCAGTTACTAGTGCCGATATATAAATGACAGCATTGTTGTCTTTAATACAGCCTAGGCAAGCGCTACAGGCTCATAGAGATCGCCAGTGCACTCTATCATCTCAATATTGCTAGCAGCGCAGTCTGTCCCGGCGCACACCATCCTATAAACACCCTACAAGCCTGAATGTGAGAAGTGACCTTGGAGCCTGGTTCCATCGCTCTATCTCTCTTCCACAGATATCTCAACAGTTTTCTCCATGACAAGATTGGCTTCCACATCCTTGCTAGATTGCCCAGATGTTCCAATCGAGGCTTCATTCACAGTATCCACCAAATCTCGATACCAGGGCCAGAAGTTAACGCAAAGCGCATAGGACAGCGACCCAAAGAAAAAGATGAGGGGCACAAACATAGCCGTACCCGTGCCGTAAGCATCTGCAGCTACGCCAAGAAGAGGCGGCACGCAAGCACCTCCAATTACGCCACCCACGATGAAACCAGAGCCTCGTTTTGTATGACGCCCTAGTCCTTTCATCCCAAGTGCGACAATCGTAGGGAAGCAAATAGATTCAAAGAACAAAACAACGAACAACATACTCATACCAATGTTCCCACGCTGGGTAATTACAAAGGCAACGAAAAGGATTACGGCCGTTTGGAAGAACAGAAATATCCAACGTGGTCGAACGACGTACATCAGCGCCGTACCTGCAAAACGGCCAGCAGTAAATGCGCCCTGGGCGCCCGCAAGGAAGTTGGATGCAAGGGCGGAATCGGTGCCTGGACGTGTATCCACGACATAGTTAATGAAGAAACTATATTGTTAGCTTCAGAACCAGCTTCATATGATAGATCGCTTACCCAGCGATGGCAACCTGAGCACCACAGTAACAAAATTGCGCAAAGGCAGCGTGGAAGAGCCGATACTGCTTTCGGAAGGGCAACTTTTGGCCCTCAATATGCGTCTCCTCAGCCTGATAAGCCATATCGGCATCGGTGATCTCCGGAATCTCGGCGAGATAAAAAGCGATTGCCAGTACGAAGACAAAAGCTGCGATAGCTAAGTAGACCCATTGCACATTCGCTAGAGCCGACTTATCGGTCAATCCGAGAAACGCGTGGGCCGCGACAATTGGTGATATAACAGTACCGATACCGTTAAATGCCTGAGAGATATTGATACGAATTTCGGCATATTTCGGCGGTCCGCAAACTATTCATGGTCTCAGAACTTGAAATGAGAAATAGAATACCCGGGCCTGGCTCACCTATAATATAGGGGTTGGCAGCTGTCTCGAGCGCGCCCAAGCCATTACCGATAACAAAAATACAGGTACAAAACCCAGCAAAGCTATGGGCCTTGATGGCGGCGATAGCGAGCAGTGCACCGAGACCTATAAGCGGGACAGTTAGAATTTGTGACAGAACAAGTACGGATGGAAAGCCCACCATAAAGGAAAAGTCCCCAAATGAAGACAGCTCGGTACCCATAGTGTCGCAACAGCCAGGCTGCATGACCCAACGATGCCAATGGATAGGCTCTGAAGTAAGTCAGCGGTTGGCACATGGTGAAAACGGAATGCGGTATTGAACTAACCCAAAGTAGGCAGCCTGGAGACCTGATGACTTAGCCTTGTTGATGCCGAGAGTGTCTTGGAAATGCTTGTTGAGAGTATCGAGGAGACTGTATGAAAAGCCCCACAAGAAGAAAAGGATTGTAACCAAGGCAATTGGGAACAGTGACTCCCGTAGGGTCAGCTCCGGCTTGTTGCGCTTCTTGTCGCTAGTGCGCAGGGAACGCTTTGCCCAAAAGTCCTTCGTAAACGTCATGTTCACGGTAGTGTCTTGAGAAGAATAATAAGCGACGTCTATTATATTGAGGACGACAAGTGGTAGAGGTCATATGAACTTAGGATCTGGAGAAGCACAGCTGTATTTGTAGTTTTCGTTTCTGTTAGTTAAAAGCATCTGCTTCATTCTGAATGCGAGTCTAGCCGATTTGGAATTAGGCACATCAATTCTGCCCGAGTTGTGGCGGCCAAAGATCTTCACCCGTCGCACCGCATAATATTGTTGAGGGCGTGAAGATGTACCCATGACTGAGAAACCATGATTTCAACTTTGACACATGCTGTACATTTTCCCGCACAAGCAGGGTCATCTTGTCCAACCCCGCATTTGGCGACCCAAGAGACACAAGGATAAAACCTTGCGGGCACTAAATTACCCGACGGGTGATTGATATTTGAATATCCGCGTTCATTTGGTGCTAAGACATGGTCGCTACGTAGTGAGGTAATTTTTGCACATTGGCAGGGTTATGCCGCGGCAACAGTTCCTGCGGAACTGAGGGGTCCATGGTCAAAGCCCAAGACGTTCTTATTGTCGCTGCATGTAATAACACGATGGAAGGAATGGTGTGTCAAGCTGATCCTCCTTCCCCTGACTAATAATTAGGACCACCGCCTCACAACTGTATAAAACCGACTCTATAGAGCTTAGTTTAACGTGCTGGGACTCATGAATATCTGGGGTTCCAATCGCTAAGCTTGAATGAAGGTGTAATTTTGTACAAGTCTAATGCGCGTTAAAGGCTCAGCTTGAATTTCCAAATAAATAATGCTCCTATTCAAACTTCTAACATTCTACAGGCTTTCCTTGCAATACCACTCAATATCATAGCCTGCTCGCTGTTACTCAAGCCTCCTCTGTAGCATAAGTCGCTAACGGTATTGAGCCAGCGTAGCCAGGCATTTTTATTGCCGATGGTGCAGACAGGCCAGTCACTACCGAACATGATCCGATTGGGACCAAAGGCCGCAATAACAACACCGAACCATGGTTGTAGAGACCGACAAATCGAGTTTGTTGATAGATCGTTGACAGAATCGGCCATTTCGGGAAAACCGCCCGATAGCTTCACATAAGTATGTGAGTCTCTGCCGATGATGTGCATAGTGGTGCACCAAGCGGCAAAAGCAGAGTCCGAGGTTGAGCTAAAGTTGCTGAGATCAGGTTTACAAAGGTGATCCATTGACTATACCCGATTCAAGGTCGTTTTTTTATCTGTCTCGATAAAGATGAATCCAACCAGTAATGGTTCCGATCGGCTAGCTTCGCGGTACTGCTCAACTGAATGCTGGCCAGCGAGGGGGTGGTCTATGGAGTACCAGGCGAGAGAATTGATCTCGGATGCTGGGTATAAATGAATATGAGAATCAATAATGGGAAAGATGCGTCCGGTTTGGGCCATTGTTTCGGTGACGAAACTTGATGCTTGTCGAATCAAACTGGATCGGGTGCTACCTGATTGATACTCTGAATCTGGCCTCAGCCATTCGTGAATTGGTTAGGCTACTTATGTGTATCAAGGATGGGTTCATTACGCTTGATCCGAGAGTGGATTTAGCACTCGGCTGGTCACACGGCTCAGCACATCATTCCTATACTGGCTGGCATAATGGCGTTCGGATAGTTCTATTTCGACCCTACATACGGCACCGTGTGTGAAGCTTGACACTTAGCCAATTCGGTGATATTTCAATCACATCAGGCTAGGAGTACGCTTGGAGCCACACGGATAACGCAACGGATCCAGCCATGTATACATTCCAAGCATCGGTTATTTTAAGGGCCACTTTCAATCTTACCGTAAATAATGGGGCGCGGTGGTGATTTACCCCGCACCAATA
Organism: Neonectria sp. DH2; assembly: GCA_003934905.1. Taxonomy (NCBI): domain Eukaryota; kingdom Fungi; phylum Ascomycota; class Sordariomycetes; order Hypocreales; family Nectriaceae; genus Neonectria; species Neonectria sp. DH2. The sequence goes on along the minus strand of RQWH01000020.1, from coordinate 622,026 downwards.
ACTATTCTGAGCATCAACCAGAGATCTTTTTCCGTCGGCAATTTAAGCTGACCGTCTTCTCCCCTAGGTCTCATCCTCCGTAATTTCCCGTCGGAAGCATAGTGATGTACAGAATTAAATTCATGATAAACTAAATACGGGCATCCACATGAACCGCACCTGTTAGCAATGGCATGTGTTGCGCTGGTATCTACCACGGCTAAAGCTCGAGCCATCTCCGTCTATACCTCTGCCGACGGATATATATCTAATTAACCGGTCCGACAACAGTAATGAAGTGTAAAGCCTCATGTACGGACGGTGCGGTGGGTCCCGAGTGGTTTTCGGCTCCGATCCATTTCGCTCAAGACGATGGCCGCTGTGCTTAAAAAATCGAGATCATTTCCGGGAAGAAGAGTAACAAATAACGCACAATTCTAGTAAGACGTACTCCTCAATACTACAACACTAGAGTTGTCCGACGGAACCGACTGGCTTGGAACTGAGAGACTGTTTCACTACCGACACTTCTCGATAGGCCCTCCTCTCCCATCTTACCTGGCTTGTAAGTCTCTTCCACCTTTGTCCTCGCCTACTCTAACAAAGAGGAAAATAGAGAATATCACAATGATCACCAAAAATCCGCCCCTGGTGATAGGAGGAGCAGGCTTCAGCTATCAACTCCATCCAGACCCAGAGTCTCTGCCGATCCGCCAAATCCTTCTCCGTGCATTTGAGCAAGGCCTATGCACAATCGACACTTCTCCATACTACGAGCCCTCGGAGCAGCTCTTGGGCGCCGCCCTATCGCACCCCGCGATTACGTCGAAATTTCCACGCGAAGACATTGTGCTCATGACCAAAGTCGGCCGCATTAAAGAGAATGAGTTCGACTACTCACCCGCGTGGGTACGCAAGTCAGTAGCACGGTCGTTGGAGAGGTTCCAAACAACATATCTAGATGTTGTCTTCTGTCATGACGTTGAGTTTGTGTCTAGAGAAGAGGCAGTTGTTGCCGTGGGAGTGCTGTTTGATCTCAGGCGGGCGGGCGTGATTCGCCGTGTTGGCATCTCGGGGTACGGGATTGACAATCTCGCTTACATAGCAAAATTGGTGCAACAACGTTATGGGAATCCCTTGGATGTTATTCAGACCTGGGCTCAACTGACACTACAGAACACCCAAGTCGAGCAGCGCGGACTGGGCCTGTTCCGTGCTGCAGGGGTTACCTCTGTCCTCTGCTCCAGCCCACTTGCTGTCGGCTTGCTACGCAATGGCGGCATCCCAGCAGGCCTGACTGGCGATTGGCATCCGGCACCTCATGCCCTACGAGCGGCGGTACAGAACGCTGCCGAATGGGTCGAAGAGCAGGGAGAGTCAATGGCGTCTATAGCCCTCAGGTTTGCCATCGCCAAGGCTACCCAAAGCCGTGGTTCTGGATTCACCATGTCGACTATTGTTGGCATCAGCACAATGTCGGATCTCGAAAAGAATATTGCAACTGCAAAGCAAATCCTCACGGTGCCTGGCAATGAGAAAGAGACTGTGAAGCTCAACGAGTTTACAGAGCTCGATGAGACGGTCTTTGCGCTAGACCAGCCGTTGTACGACCGGGTAAGAGCAATGCTGGGTCGGTGGGTGGATTTCGATTTTCAGGGAAAACAACGCAAGTCAGAGAATTGCATAAAGGGGATGGACATCGAGAAAAAAGACACAGAGGCTAGGCACTTCGAAACAGAACTTGTGCCGCAGGCAATCAAGCCGCTTCTATAGCTGGTGAAATGACACAACTGGTATGAAATACATTCACTTGGCTAATGGGATACTCTGCTGCGCACAGGGAGTTTGCACAGATGAACTACTCCCTTTGCGCTTGGGTTCAGAGCCGTGTAACAGGAGGTCTCACACCTATGTACTAGGAGCCTGCCTTATGCTTAGAGAAGCCCCACCTTTGTTTGTTGTCTTTCTATGTACATGGCCTCTCTCTTTAAAGCATATTAAACAAGAGCCTTAAGCTCCTTAGCTCTCAACATCACAATTTGGTTACACAATAACTTACCTTTGCACATTACCATCGTAACATACATTGCTCACTACGACGTCCTGATCCACTGGATCATCAAACCACACGCCTTGGACCTACCCTAGACCCCTAGGTTAGACCCGACCGTCACAGCCCCCAAATGATGCTTCCCCGCTTCCCCGCAACCCGGCTCTTCACCTGGTTCCACGAATCACAGCGTGAGCGGGGGGTTACATTAAACCAAACTGCCAAAATTGTTTACCCCGACTCGCCTCTCTCCCTTTCCATTTTCTCATAACCACATGTTGCGTTGATACTGCCTAGAAGTTATTCGACGCCCAAACAACACACAGAGATCAGATCAACTACAGAACACTTCAGGCAGACTGCAACGAGAGCGATATGGTGACGAGACATGATGACCGACACGAGGTTCCCCATCGACAGATTGCAAATGTGCGCAAGAGGACTAAGCAAGCGTGCGATCGCTGTAGTAGCCTTCGGGTACGTTGTGACGGGCGGCATCCTTGGTTAGTGATTCTAAGTCTCTTGGGCAAGTTTTGTGTCGAAATATAACGCTAATGTGAGCCTAGCCATCGTTGTGATGGTCAGTCTATGAAACATCACAGACTCTCTGTTTAGAGGGCGAAGTTAACTTGGCCGATATGGTCTAGAATATGAACAGAACTGCTTCTACACACGCAACATCGGGAAAAGAGGCCGGAAGCCACGCACAATGCCCGAGAGATCGCAAACCACCATCCTGGACGAAACCCAATATGAGGATTCCTCGGATTCGGGCCAGTACCTTGATCGAGCGCAGCAACGACTGCCCCACCCTAACTCTCAGGAAGCCCAGAACCAGTCCTTGTATCGGCCTGTCACAGAACGACCCAATTCTCCGCGTGCTTCTTTGTCCGACATGGCGACCAGAAATCGCTATCCCAATGTTTCCGCTCCTTCTGCCCAGCGGCTGAGCGCTCTCCTTGCCCAGCATTACCATTCTCCAGTGTTGGAGTCGGCGGCTAGCCAGGGCCAGGAGTATCACGAAGAAGCAGGGCTCAGTCATGGACATGATGAACTTTTGACTTCAGCCGGTGTTGTCGATTCTCCCACCTTCCCTCAAGATCTCCCCTTGTCCTTCCCTCATGGTGAGGTTCTCCGTACAAGATGCGCTGACCCCCATCAACACACATCGCCATTAACTCTGCCCTCGGACCGCACACAGCATGAGAGCCACCCATCACGCACTTTCAAGTGTATTGAGCCAATCCTGCCAATGCTGCACGGCATAGTCGATGAAAAGTTGGCGTGTGAGCTCTTGGAAATGTACTTCGTAGAACCAGGGGGGTCGCTCTTTCGCTGCGCATCGCCATACGTGTTGACGCACGTGTTACGCAAGGAATCACTGCTTAGATCCGACACCCCGCGCCGGACCACTCCGGCGCTGTTGACGACGATGTTATGGGTCAGCGCCCAGACGGCTCAAAGTTCTCTGTTCTTGCGTCCCGGGCAAAAGACGCGGGTTTGTGAGGAGTTGCGAAAGCTAATGCTTACTCTGATCCATGAACGAGATCAAGATTCTTGGCACAGGAATACAGGTGAGCTTTTCCCACTCGCTGTACATTTTGCTTTACATGGATGATTCTTATGGTCTGCAAGCTGGAACACTTCTCAAGTACTCAGACAGGAGCCAAACCTTGAATGAATCCGCCATCCATTCTTTTGCTCAATCAGCACCGCTGCTCCCCTTCGAGGGACCTCCAGCTCCGTCCATCGACGATGTACTCGCTTTTGTACTTCTCACCATCGTTCTCTCCGGCGGTGACTTTAAGACAGACTGCTTGCGCTGGTGGAATAAGGCGCTGCGCTTGTCCCGTGCCATGGGACTCAATCGCGAAGATAGCCACGTCGATAGCACGTTATCACCTCGGTGTACGCAAAGTTCGACCTGTGCATGCCGCGCATGTGATGCCGTTCGCGCTTGTATCAGTGTACCCGAAGTCCAGGAAGAGCGCCGACGCGTGTTTTGGCTTATGTTTTGTGTAGATCGGCACCTGGCACTGTCGCACAATTCGGGGCTTAATATCCTCGACGATGAGTGTAACACATACTGCCCTCTGCCGGATGATGAATGGGAGTTTCTAGCATCACCAGCTGTCATTGATCTCAGCACGACCCGGCGCACATATGGGCCCCCGACTAGGGTTTCTGGGACAGGGTTTTTTGAGTATTTCTTACCCTTGATGGCAATTCTTGGCGATATCATCCAACTGCATCATCGCAAATACCACCCACGCTTCGGCTGTGGATGGCGGGACGAGGAGCAGGATAATGATACCGCACTCGTAGAAGGCATCATGGCGGAATGTGAGCGAAGCATCGCCGACATGGCTACCCGATTCGAGGTTCATGCTCTCGACGGTGCAGTGGTTCCTGGAAGCCAGATGATGACGCCTACCTCTGCAGCATCACAGGAGGAGATGACCGGACCGCTGCCGCCAGCACCACAGGCTGAAAATTTGTTGCTTGGATCGGCCTCGAAAACGGGCACAACTGCTGCAGAAGCACCTACGGCCCCGGTTCCACATGGCTCAAAGAACGATCGGCGGCGATACAGAGCGAAACGTCGAGCGCAGGCGCAGCTCGTAACAGCTTACAGCACCTTCATCCTACACGTGCTTCACGTACTTTTACATGGAAAGTGGGATGCAGTCTCTATGTTAGAAAATAGGGACGGCTGGATATCATCGCCCGGATTCATGAAATGCGCATCACACTCGATCGCAGCTTCAGACGCTGTATCACGCATATTGGCCTGCGATCCAGAGCTATCCTTTATGCCGTATCTTTTTGGCATCTACTTACTTCACGGGAGCTTTATCTTACTACTGTTTGCAGACCGCATGCCACAGGTTGGTCCCAATGAGTCGGTTGAGCGAGCGTGCGAAATTATTATCCGTGCCCATGAGGTCTGTGTAGTCACTCTTAGCACAGAGTTCCAGGTATGTCGGTTTCTTTTTTGCTTCACTGGGCCACGATGCTGAATGGACCTCCGCTATAGATACGGTTCCGCAAGGTGATACGGTCAACGTTGTATAGTGTTCGCAGTGCAGCAGGAGCACTGACCGTCGAGGAGAGCGCCGCGCGGCAGCGAGCATTGTCCCTGTATCGGTGGTGCAGCGGATTCACGGGATTGGCAGTCTAACAATATGGTCCCTCTGTATTCCTAGAGCTTTGAGGGCGACTGCTTGGTAACAACGCAACGTCGGCAATAGTTGGTATGTTACAGTGGCCCTAGGTACTGAATCCGTGTGACCTGGGCGTTCATAGATTGGCTGCATAATACACCACCAAGACCTTCCATTATTACATCTCAATGCACCCTTCCTATCACATGCAACATAAATCCTAAGACTTGTTTGGATCGTTGGTGTGGCGGGCTCAGATTCGGGAAGGCAATCGACTTTTGTTTCCCCGCCTGAAGTTGGTTACAGTCATACCTTAACTACGTAGTTTTAGCATTAAAGATTCTGGCTCAGCACTTCCTGTGCCCCAGTAGGGGACTTTACTAGCCTCACGGCCTCCTGGACGAAAAGCATGCATATATACATACATATTCTGTCATGCTGATAGCATCGTCTAGACGGAAGAGATTACAAAAGGGGACCATCCATCTAGCTCTGTCATACCCCCTATTCCCTTCAAATGTCCGTAAGGTGTTTCCCGTTGATGTCGACCACGTGTACAGCCCTGGACTTGCTCTTCTTGACTACCTTAACGCTGTTGACGAGACCCTGAGCGTTCCAGGAGAAGTCGATGATTCCACCCCCGCGAAGTCGTAGACCCTTCACCTGGCCCTTCCCCCATGCCCTGGGAATAGCAGGTCCGAGGACAACAACCCTTGAGCTCTGAACACCAGCTGGAAGAGGTAGGTCGACGACCAGCATGCTCAGCACTGCGCCTCCAAAACCAAAGTTGGCATCGATCTGGAACGGCGGGTTGCGGCCTGCGTACATGCTGAGACCGTTTGCTGCAAAGTTCTGCTCAATCGCAAACCTCAGATGGTCGTACGCCTTCTCCGTTTCGTTCAGTCGAGCCCAGCAAGCGCTTCGCCAGACCTTAGCCCAGCCGGCATTGGCATCGGCAGCGTTCCCCATGCCGCGTGTCACGAGAGTCTCGCGTACCGCATCCTGGATCGTCTTGTTGGTGTAGCCGTTGGCGAACGACGAGATGGAATACCCAGGGTACCATCCATTGAGGTGGGAAAGGTGACGATGAGTGCTGGGCTTGTCGAAGCCGAGAGATTCCGGCATTTTCCATTCCTTGAGGCCGCCCCAGGAGGCAAAGTGCAAGCCAGTATCTAGGCGAGCCAGAGTGCTGGACACGGCGTCGACGAACTTTTGGTCTGCTTCCGAGAGGACGTCGGCTGCCGCGAGTGTGGCGTCGAGAACCTGGTAGATGAGTTGTTGGAAGTGGGCACAGCCAAATGTCGTCGGTCCTGTCTCCGCACTGTTGCAGGGCACCGCGACGAGTGAGCCATCCTCGGTGTAGAGGTCCTCCTTCAGAGACGAGATCCAGAACCCAGCAACGCCTTTGATGAGAGGGTAGCCCTGTTCTCGAAGCCATTTAACATCCTGGGTGTACTCGAAAGCGTCCCATACGTGCTGCATCATCCACGCTGGAGCAATAGGATCTATAAAGAACTTGTTAGTCGAGCTTCACTCAAGTTTGCTAAGGACTTACAGTTGGCCCAGCTTGCAACGTCCTTCATAGCAGTAAAGCCGAAAATGTTCATCTCGTCGTGTACCACCCATCCTGTAGCGTTGTAGAGAAGCTTTGCAGTCTCAGTGCCTCTGGGGACCCAGGTATCTTGCATGTAGTCCCACAAAGATTTCTGCGTGGCAGCGAGGCCAGTCTGGTCCGCGACCCAATAGTTCATCTGGAGGTTGATGTTCGCATGGTAGTCGGCACCCCAGCTGGGCTTCAGGAGTTCCGTCCACCGACCTTGGAGGTTGGCAGGTAGCGAGTTCTCTCTCGATGAAGTGATGAGCAAGTATCGAGACAAATCGAACAAGAGGCTTTCGAGATAGGGATCTCCGGGACCGGCAAGCTTGTAGTTCTGGATGAGTGTCGACGTCTCCACCTCCTCTGAGCTCTGGGGATCGGAAACCTCAAGAGTGAAAGCGCCCTGCAGTCTCTTGAAGTCGGATGTGTGTGCTTTTAGAACCGACGCATAGCCTTTGCTCGCAGCGTTTTTGGAGATCCTCTTGACGTCAGATGAAGGATCTGCGCCGCGGAAGGTCCAGCCATCGTTGCCATTGCCACGCCTTTGGTCGAAATTGGTGTCGGCGCTCCAGAAAATCGTCAGAGTTTTACCGCTAGGCTTGAACCCTACCTTCCCGTTGCTCGAGCACGAAGCCGAACCTTCTTTGGCGTTGAACGCTGCTGTAGCAGCATACCGCATGCCCTCGGGCGGCCCAACTTGAGTGATTCCGGTATGGTGAAGAAACCCATCCGCACAAGACGTGTTGACCAGAGTTTGCTCGACGAGGAGGTTTTCAAGCCCAACAGTGACCGTGGGCAGGATTTCACTGGACTCGACGTGGTAGACGCAAGCCTGGTTGGGGAAAGAGCAGAAGACGGTGGTGACAACCTCTGACGAATCATTGCCCATGGTGAAAGAGGTTTGATGGACGCCTTGGACAAGATCGAGGCTTCGCCGGTAGTTCCCAAAGGTCTCAGCGCCTTCAAAACTGACGGTCAGGTTTCCCAGTACACGGTTCGAGCCGTAGTAGTTTCGGTTGCCCAAAAGAGCATTCATCGCTGAAAAGAAAAAGAAGTTAGAGCATGTTCAACCATCTTAGAATTGAGATCCATTCTTACAGCCGGTCCCGTTGGTGAAGATCCGAGAACGAATGTCTGGGAGGTTCTGGAATTTAGGTGTAGAGGGATTCCCGCCCTGGTAGTTCTGCGGCGAGTTCATTAGACCAAAATTAGTGGCAAGCGCTTTGCATGTCTTACCTCGACTTCGAAAGGTCCCCCAGACCACAACGAGTCAACATTCAGGTTCACTTTCTCAGCACCCGGAGACCCGAACGGGATTGCTAAGCACGGGAAATTCAGCCGGATGTCGTTTTGTTGTTCGTGGGAAGACTGACCTCCAAGTTTGCCATTGCCAACGGGAAACCCGGTCTTCAGGAGATATTGGGAGCTCCTCATCGGAGCATAACCTGCCGGCTTGGAGGACCAAAGCTCTTTCGCATCGGCGCTGGCTACAAAAGCCAGCCCCGCCAGAACCATGCTGATGGTCTTCATGTTGGATGGTTGCGCAGATAAACAAACACAATCTTATGGACGATCGATGTTGATGTGGAGTTGTGTTAGTTGAAGTGTCCTTGAAGCGCGGCAGAAGAGTTGGGTTTTATGCATCTTGTCTCGAGTGCCCATTTTGTAGATCTTCTCCGTATCCTGTAAATGCGTGGTGAGAAGTCACCGAGGCACTCACATCTGCCTCCATACTTGCAGGCGTTTAGGTTTGTGGCGACAGAGTCGTAGTGTGCAGATAGCAGGTAGGAACGGGTGGGTCAGAAACGTGGCATAGCTCAGTAACCGTCGGGTCTAGCAACGGCGGTCAAAATGAAACCTTCTGCGCAAGGCCATTTTCTCTCTCTGAGTCCTAAAGGATATTAGGAGATTTATTCATGCTGCCGTCGGGGGGAAATCTGGGGGATAATTTAAAGAGACTCAAGAATTTTTGCTCCCGTCGGGATTTCTACCATTCTGCAGTGTTACACTGCATCATGCGTGGAGTCCCCGCACTTTTGGACAAGCTGGTTCCGTAGTCTAATTCTTCCGCGAATACGATGGCTCCCAATAGCCATACCTCGCGAGATCCCCTAGCACGTCAAGGCCTAGACAAGGATATGGACGAAGCATCGAATAGGATCAAAAAGCGGAAGAAGTACACCCGACTTTGTGCATCCTTCGGACTCATCCGATCGCTGCGACGTCGCTTACGGCAATGATGCAGCTCACCTACTAGCTCGATTCACTACGGATTAATAGCCAGCGCAGACCAGTTGATGAAGGATGCCATCATCCGAGATGGAGGCGGCCGGCCTGATGAACCACTTTCCCTGCCTGGTAATCCGTGGCATATGCGACTACTACGACTCGCACAAGAATAAGGAGTAGCGGGGATTTGCGGCCATTCGAGTCGCCGAGATGGTAGACGGCAGGCGAAACGGGCCACACACGAACCGGCAACGCATTCGCGAACCGCCCATCCTGTCACACACAACTCCAACTCGCCAGGCTAACAACGCTGAGCAGTCGCGCCCTTGCCGTTGAGCCCCTGAACTACGACGACGCGACGACACCGAGCCTTGAAGACGGTCACGTAAGATTGAATAAGGTATGCCATTGCGATTGGCCGCCTTTTTAATCGACATGCGGTTTCGGGCATCTTCAATAGCCAATTTGAGTCTTCTGGGGTGTATTTAGGCATTTTGAGTTGCCTGAATAGGTTGAATTGCTGTAATAGCACGCTAGGTGCCTGCTAAGCAGGGTCGCTAAACGTAAACGAGAACGGAAACGAGAACGAAGTGCAGAAATTCAGGATAGGTGTAAGTAATTATGTCAGATTCTATCTGTAGTCGGGCTTGCAAGGAAGTTTGTGGCTTGCATTCACCCCGACTAATAGGAGACCGAGATAAACGCGGTCATGGCGGGGGATGCAGGAAGCTCCGGCATTGCGTCGATTTTCCCTAAGCCACGCCGTCTTGCCCTGCACTGCACGGGGTCTAGTGAATAGTCGAGACATCGTCGGGGTGAGGCGAGCCCATGACAGGGAACGTGTTGCCGAGTATGTCATCACGCTTCCATGTTGTCCTCCTCTTCCCACTTCGTGAAATCTCACTCGGCATTTTCCTTCCTTCATCGTCGTTCCAGCTTCAGATCAGTCATCATGAGGTTCAAGGTCCCAGACTGAGCCTTTCCTTGCATGATTCTCCCCCACCACCCGTCGAAATGGCAAACGTCGAGATCGACTTTGTCGTCAACATGCACGACACAGACAAGAACGACTCCGACGTGAACTCCTTCGACATGGACGATTACGAGACCGACAGCACTGACAACAGCGACAGCACCGACAACATCAGCGTCGCCAACAACGCCGACGGCATCGACAACAGCGATTCTCTTGATTCGAGCTATGAATATGAGCCTGAAGACGTACGTGATTGACGGTGAACGCGGTCGCTTGCTAACAGAGTCGAAGGAGAACGGTGACACCGCGTCGCTGTCACCTAGCTGTCTCGAAAGGTTTCGAGGTGGATGATCTGGAGAAGCTGTGGACGTGGCCAGCTGAGACATTCGATTACATCCACCTTCGAGAACCTGTTTTCAAGAACATGGCACACATCACCCAGCAGATGTACAAGTAGGTGATCCACCCCACGAAGCGTTTCTGTGCTGATGCTCCTCAGGCACACTAAGCCGGGAGGTTACGTCGAGCTGCAAGTTTCCACGCTTCCTGTCTGCAGTGATGACAGCGACGAAATAAAATCACTACGGAAATGGTTGACGGAAGTACGTAATGGATCGGAAAAGCTCGGGCGACCATACCAGACCGAAGATGATTGCCGCAGACCTTTGGAGGCGTTCGCAATGCCCGAGCAAGAAGTCATCGTTTTCTTGGCTAAAGTCAGGGCAGAATACCGAGCCAACTCCAGCTATTACACTATGTACGTTCCCCTTGCCGGCGTGGGCGATGTACTCGGCTGCCAATGCCAGCTTCTACGTATACGGGATCAAGCCAGAAGGTCCTGGCGCTGCTGGCAATTGACCGACTGGTGCGACTCGACTCGCACAAACACGGACGAGCGCAACACGGGCGCCCGGGATACGGCGTGGCTGGGGACTAGCAACACCCGTGCACTGCGGACTGGGACTCGATGTTAGCGCACGATCATCTCGGTTGGTTCGACCCGTCGACGTCCTCGAGCTGCCGGGGTGTCTCATTTCAACTTCACGGCGTCAGACAAGCGCGGAGTGAGACTGCTGGCCGCGGTAGGGAACTGGGATGGGCTTTCCTGGTGTAACTGTGTGTATTGGTTAGACTCGGGTTAGACTCGGGTTAGACTAGGTTGAAATAAAGCTGACAAGCTTTTAAGTTCAAGCAGGAGCCACTGTGGAGCCCAGATGGATGCCGAATGTCGCATCATCAGTCTGTCTGGGGTAGAGACTCCCTGCGAGACAGGGAGGCTCCTACGTACTAAGGACATGCCGTGCACGCAAGAGGCTGCTACAGACGCCGCTAACCCCAATTGCGGCCATATAGCCTCATCGCCTGGAGCGAACACCTGCAAGCTGCCCTGCAATAATAGTAGGTTGATCAGCCGGCGCTGTTCCCATTGGTGCTGTATTTGAGCTACTTCCCACTTCCCAAAGGTGGTGTGCTTCTTATCTTACCGGACGCCTCTGGCCGGCTTCCAGGGTGTCTGAGCGTCAAAGACCCTTCATCAAGCAGGCTCTTTAACGAGCATTCTCCCAGAGGTCCCTCGTTAGCTTTATCTAAGAGATCCCCTTTCGCTTCCGAACCTGCGTTCCTTTCACCGAGGACTTGCTCTCCTCCTGCTCTGTTCTATCTGGGCCGTTCACCATGGTCTCCGCGCCCTCTGGCGCTGCCGTCCTCGTAAGTGACCCACTGTCTCCGGGGCTTTCTTTGTCGGATCCGGACACGCTCCATACCCCGGAGTGATTTGTGTCCTTGCTGTAGCACTGACCTGGATCATGTTACTAGGGCGTTATCTACACACTCATCACGCTTGCAGCTCTGCTTATCGCGGCTCGTGTCTATCTGCGTCTCAAGATACAGAAGCGGAAGTTGGTAGCTGCAGACTGGTTGATGATCCTGGCCTGGTGCTCTGCACTTATCACGGCGTCATTTGACATTGTTTTTATGAACCAGGGTGCGCTGAAGCCGGACATAAATTACACCCTCAAGAATTGGGATACCAAACCGGAAAGGCTTGAATATGTACTGCGGGTGAGTGAAAGCTGAAGACGTACATACCTTTGCCTTGCTCAACGGATGAATGAAGCTCACCATTTTCCTCTAGATGATGTGGGCCGACTTAATACCATTCTTCACCACATTCTACCTCTGCAAGGCCTCTCTTCTCGCCGTCTATCTCGAGTTATTCCCGCCGTTCATGACCAAGAGAAGGATCGTGCTTTGGACCACTATCATATATTGCGCGCTTGCCTATGTCGTGTCCATATGTCTGCAGCTCTTCCTCTGCTTTCCGATCGAAAGAAACTGGCAAGTCGAACAACCTGTTTCTTCCCCATGCGTCCCTCGACTAACGAATGTCTCCAGGACTATCATGGAACCGGAAATGCTGTGCGACGACTTTGCTGTCGTCACTACCTTTCAAGTTGCCTGGACCTTGCATTTCCTCGGCAGCATCGCTCGTAAGTTTCTTGCCTGATAGTCACGTTGTGTCGGCCAGTGCGGTCAACGAGTGACGGCTCTTGTGATGCTGGGTCAGGACTGATCCCCCCTCTTTAGTCTTCATTCTGCCCTTCCTCATCCTCTACAAGCTAAACCTGCGCAAGCGGATGAAGATCGGTGTCTGCTGTGTCTTCCTTCTTGGATTGGTTGACATTTCCTTCTCCTTGACACGATTCTTGACGGTTCAACTGAGCGCCGTGGGTGGCTTCCGGTCTGTTACAACAATAGGTAAGTTGAGAAGTCAATGATGTATAAGGAGCATGTTTGCTAACCGCTGGTAGAGTTATGGAGCGCATTAGATGCTTACATTGGCCTCATCATCGCCTGCCTCCCTGCCCTTCGACCTTACCTGCGTCGCAACTGGGGAGCGTCTAGCGAACACGGTTACAATGACTCGGCCAGACCGGCCAACCCTTCCCTTCCTTCACGCCGGCCAGGACAGAATGGCTTTGAAGAGATCGATGAAATACCGTCTCTGGAGGGTGGCGACAGTGTCAATCGCGCACCAGGGGTTCGTAATATCTCAGACCCCTCCGAGTTTGGTACCGATGATGCATGGAATGACGACAAGAAGAGCAACAGAAGCGATATTGAGCTTGTTGATATTAATATCAGGACACCTGTCAAAGAACGGGCGCACATTTAACGTCAGATCAGAATGAGTAGATACAGCTTAATGCAGAGTCGCCAACTTGCCCATCATTGACCGGTTTGTGGGAACATAACAGAGGCAAAGTACTTCAAGTTCAGCCAAACTCTTGATGTTAGGCGTAACTGAATCTTCGTTGGGAGCCTCGCGGAACCATGTCTCAACGAGTCTCGAGTGACAGGTCAAGAATCGCACATCAAAGAATTCCTTTCTCCTGCACCTTCTTCAGCCGTAGTCTCTTCAACTTGAGCGGCTCTGGAACGGTTCCAGATTAGTACCTGAGCCAGGCCGTTGGCTTAGAAGTGGGGTGCACTGCGCAGAGAGCCTGGATCATCGTTAGCTCGCGGTCGACTATCGCCAATAGAAGTGTTGAAGTGGCTACAGGACCTTCTACTTGGTGCTCGAGAATGCTACTAAGAATAAGTCATGCGGTTAACGAGATCTACTCCTCGAGGGATTATTTCAGAGCAATGAGTCCAATAAAACTCTTTCCTAAAGACTCGCATCCATCTCAGAGCGTTGCAACTTGAGGAGTATAAAACTGCCGTTCTTGCTATGCTCCTGTATCTTGCTTCTCGGCTGCTTGTTTCTAAACTAAGTGACGACTATCCTAGCCTACACCTCAAGACATGCTCAAGGACAGGAGAGGCAGTGTGTTCTGAGAGAACGTGGCTCTTCTACAAAACGGTGATTCATCTCATTCCTAGCGCGTCCTGGAGATGAAGCCAGTAAAGGGACCCTGCTTGGCAGCCACCTGGCGTACATGGTACCTCCTCGCCGCTCCATTCCCCACTCATGAGACTTTTCTGCGCTTCGGTCTCGTTTACGTTTACGTTTTCGCTTCGCTTTCGTTATGATGCATGCTCCTTCTCGATTTGTCATTTCAAGACGCCGAGACCAATTCTGGCCTGGTTGCCACTGACGAACCCCCTGACGCGCCGCAGCCTTGGTCTCCGCCTTGCTGCCCATGTCAAGCATAACGTGGGCAGTCATCGATCGCTTGGGAGAGACATGCCGATATAAGCGGCATGAACTGGTCGACTCTCTGTTGCAATTTCAACATATCGGACTTGTACTCCGTACCCCTCGGCATTTCCCCCGTGGCGCGTTTCAGGCCGCTTCTGCTTCTGCTTCTGGAGTTCGTGGATTATCGGCCGCTGCAGACAAGATCCGATCCATGCACATCATCCTCATACCCTGTGGAGTTAAGAATGAAGTAATCTGCCCCTAGTAGCCTACACATCTCTTAATTCCCCCAATTCCCTGCACCACCTCTGTATACATCTACCAAGAAGCTTTACTTTTCTCTCTTGAAGCTGTCACGGCTTCTTCATTTCTCATCATGTCTTTAGGCGGCCTGTTGTTTGTCATGGGCAGTGGCCTCAGTCTCGTGAGTTGCTGGGATCTTCCTAGACGAGAACTCTGCTCACCATTGTGACTCGGCAGGTGACTCTGTACACATGCAGCTACATCTTCTACAATATCTTCCTCCACCCCTTGCGTAACTTTCCCGGCCCTTTTTGTATGCGCGCAACGCGCATGGCCTACTTCTACAGACTTATCAATGGCACCTTGCCCTTCGACATGTTGGACATCCACCAAAAATACGGCCACGTGGTCCGGATCGCTCCTGATGAACTTGCCTTTGCAGACCACGAAGCATGGAAAGAAATCATGGGGCACCGCATCAAGGAAAACAAACGGCCCGAGTTCGAAAAGTCCACCCACTTCTACAGACCGCTTGGCGGCCCAAGTAGCCTCATTAATTGTGGTAGGGAAGAGCACGGCGCGCTCCGACGCCTTATGTCCCACGGGTTTAGTGACCGAAGTTTGCGAGAACAGCAGCCACTCATCACGAAGTATGTTGATATTCTCATCCAGAGATTACACGAGAACTGCCATCAGCCGGTAGACATCATGTCGTGGTACAACTTCACGACCTTCGACGTGATTGGAGACCTTGCTTTCGGAGAACCGTTCGGCTGTCTCAACGACTCAGGCTACCACCCCTGGGTACGCACAATCTTCCAAATGGTAAAACTCGGCTCTGTCCTCCAGGTGGCTGGGTACTTCCCATTTTTACGCTACATGATCCTCCGCATCTTGTCCTCAAAGGCCCTCCGGGCACGCCGGGAGGAGCACACGGCCATGACTAGAGACAAGTTGCTTCGACGTATGGAACTTGGAGCTTCTGGGGGAAGACCAGACCTGATCGATGGTCTTCTCCAAAACCAGGATGACCTGGTACGAGAGACTCCTTAACGCAGAAAAGGATGATTCAAGACTGACATGAGAGACTGCCAGAGCCTCTCCGTGGATCAGATTTTGAAGAACAGCGGCTTACTCATAATTGGGGGCTCTGAAACCACAGCTACGCTACTCTCTGGAGTGACGTTTCTCCTCTTGACACACCCAGAGACCCTTCGCCAGTTGACTAAGGAAGTACGAACGAGTTTCGCGAGAGAGGAAGACATTGACTTTACGTCGGTGAACAAGCTCAGTTATATGATTGCTTGTCTCGATGAAGCGTTGAGGATCTATCCACCTGTTCCTGGCGGTCTTCCTAGAGTCAGTCCAAAGGGCGGCTCAGTGGTCTCGGGCCGGTTCATCCCCGAGAACGTCAGTTTATCACACCTCTGATGGCCCGATGATATTGCAACAACTAAGAAACTGACTCTTTACTCGCTACTAGACAATCGTGGCAATCCATCAGTGGGCTATGTACCATAGCAAAGAGCACTTCAAGGATCCTTTCGAGTTCCACCCAGAACGGTGCATGGGCGACCCGGAATTTGAACAGGACCATCGCGATGCCTTTCAACCTTTCCACATTGGACCAAGGAGCTGCCTCGGGAGGAAGTCAGTTTTCCACACCCTCGAACTCCCTCTTGGTGACGAGAATCGCTGACATCTGTGGCTGTACTAGCTTGGCCTATGTGGAAATGAGAATCATTCTAGCCCGAGTCATCTGGAACTTTGACATGACTCTTGCCGATGAGAGCCAAGACTGGCACGCTCGTCAAAAAGTACACATTATGTGGGACAAGGGCCCATTGATAGTGCACCTTCGACCGGTTGCCCGAGACTGATCAGGACTTACCGACTTGGTGGATTTGTTGCCAAAGCAGGCGGCTGTCAAGCTGAGGTGCAAACAAGCTTCGTATCGCATTGCATCGGCTTTCACAAGGTTCCTCCACATGACAAGCTTTCCAGGCCCGCTGGTCTTCCAAAGGTTGATCAATTTGACCTCTCTCAACGAACCTTGATGCCCTCAACAACCTAGTCATCACAGATGACACGTTTCCCTTCCTTTCTCATCATCCTAGATGACACGATTCCTATCCCTTCCTACGGACCAAATCATTTATTTAATGACCTTCCTTTCCCGCTAGGATAGATAGAAATCAAGAGCTTTTATCCCATTGATCCCTACCATCAGATATGATACTTCGAGTGACAGTTGGACAGCACGGAGCCAAGACTTTTCTTTTTTGAATTGATTAACATCGCTGACCCTCACTTGTTCGGCACCGACGGAGAGCTAGCCGGCCTAGCCTCGCCTCGACATGTAGCTGAGCGCGAAGGATGCGAGATCACAATGTATCCATCAGTGCTTGAGATTTATCCCGCCTTGTGCTCACCCAAGAGCTTGGCACCAAGCCGCGCCGATCGTAAGTGCGACTCTGCCTTCTGGCATGTTCGAGGTAGTAGCGCATCATGAATGCACACTGGTTGTAGCTTTCAGAACCTCAAGTTCATCCAAATTCTTGGCTTCACGCGATGCAGACCGGCCAGGACAGTTCATGAACTCATGTAATATTTTATTTGCAAAGTAGATAACGTCAGTCCATCACCCCCAACAGACGGGAGAGAAGGGACCTTGGGCGATTCTCGGCCTACAAGAGTTACCGAGTACTCGAATCAATATGAAGCACCCCGGCATGGACAATCGTTACATTCTGTTCATCAAGAAGGAACCCCGACTCCCCCCGACCTTACTACTGCCCAAGTTTCTCGAGTATCCTGGCGACCGCTGGATCCTTCTCCATCTCCTGCCAAAGACGAGGCTCCCAATCCCGAAACCCTTCACGTACGCCGCCCCCCCATGCCACCTCCCTCTCAAAGGGCCAACAACGATAGAGCAGGATGCGGATCATGCTGTTTTGCTTGAATGACCTGAGTGTCGACTCCATTAGCATCAGCATGCCCAAGGCCCAGATCAGGGTCATCCACCACGCCGGGTCCTGTCCAAAGCTGACCGTCAAGCCTTGCTTGGTGGAATATGGCGTAAGACTGGGTCCTCCCGCAGCCGTGGTTATGAGTTGGTACACCCACAGGCCTGCAATGCTTGCGATGGCCGACCAGATCGCGATCTTGGTTTTGTGGTGCATTTCAAGGATTCTGTAGCAAATGCGTCAGACATGTTATCGGAGACGTGAGAGTTGACGAGTGCAAGACAGCCTAGGGGGAGGACGGAAGGCTTACAGAATCTTGTAGTTGATCCAAATAATGCATATGATGAACGTCATCGTCCCTTGAGCGAACAACCCATTGTCGTTGACTAGTTCTGTGTCGACATAGCCGAGCCAACATCCCCGGAATGCCACACTCCCTGCCACCACAGCGTTGCCCATCCAGCCAAGGAAAGTCGCCATGCTCACGGCTGACCCCGTTTGCCCATATGCGTATAGCTCAGGGATAGCCGTAAGTGTTCGAGCGCTGACATCTTTTTCCCATGTACCAATGATAATCATTGATGCACCGGTGAGGAAGCTGACGAATATAAGGCTAGTTGGGTAGTATAAGCTCGTACCCGTAATGCCGGAGTACTCTTGGAATAGAGCCTGGGGCAAGAAAATAAACATTTCCTTCCAAAAGGTGGTGAGAATGAACATTGCGGTGCGATGGTAACTATACCGTCCATGTACCAGCATCAGGCGCGTCAGGTACCGGAATTGTGCAACACTAACGTCAGCCACCCTCGCAGCTTGCTGGCCTTCCTTTCCAGATAAGCCGACACCAACGCTGGCAGTCATAATCATGGCCACATCATTGGCGCCGTCGCCGATGGCAAGCGTCAGGGGCTTCCTTGGGCGCTTGAACCAGGCAACGAAGGCAGACACTAGGGATCGCTTGGTGTCAGAAGGGGGACCATCTTGAACAATGTTGATGAGCAGTGCTTTCTGTGATGGTGAAGCGCGGCAGCAGATGATTGAATCGACCGTGGGAACGAGGCGGTAGAAAAGTCGACGGAGAGAGGCTGCTGAAGGCTGTTCGATGGCGTTCAGAGTACTTCCATCGACCACAACTGCGGTGTGAGCGGCGGAAGTCTTTTCTTGGTGCTGCCTGGCTCGATGGAACTCTTCGATATCGTTGGTGGCATTTGTGAGCTGGAGCTCGAGGTCGCCTCCTACCACATCCAGTACATGTATAGAGGAGCTGGGGCTACATATGCGAGTTGAATGAGCAATGCGGATGGCCGTCTCTCGCTTGTCGCCAGTTAGCATACAAATCTTGACGTTGGCACGGCGTAGCTTTTCGATAGCCTCCGGGACCCCGTTTTGCAGCTTATCCTCAACTGCAGAGGCTCCGATGAGATGAAGAGACCGTTCGATCATCTCGCCAACTTCTTCGATGCGCTCCTGGCGTTGAGTGAGGCTGTTCTCGGCCTCGCTGAAGAGTCTCTTCCAGTTTCCATACTCCTCAGCCGAGAGAAGTTTGTCCGCGTATATGAGCGTGCGTAAGCCTTCTTCTGCGTAGTCGTCGACATGTTGGTAGCACCGGCGGATGCTGTCTTCAGCGCTCAAAGACACGGAACTGTTGATGAGTGGGCTAGGAGGCATTGTCGTGTGTGTATCTGAATGTAGTGGGTTAGACTGCAGGGGAATTCCCGCCTCGGCGTCGTACTCGTCTGTGTCTTCAACCTGATCACGACCGAAGACCCCAAACTCGCCAATGTTGTGACTTGAGGCCGTCGAAGAGCGGGAACGATAAGTGGAGGCCACGCCACTGTTTTGATGCCAACTTCGCGCTCTGCCCGCCGTTCCAACGGCGGCTGTACTGCCAATTTGGCGATTGTCCAAATCCGATGGAGTATTGACAAGGCGGGGAAGTAAGATGTTGTCTGCGCCTTTGCAGATAAGCCAGAGATTGCCGTCCTGGCGCTGCAAAATAATCGTCATTCTCTTGCGGTCGCTGCTGAATTCAATCACGTCCAAAATCTGGAAGACCTGACTCCTGGCGTTGCCGTATTCGTCAGGCGCTTGGATTGTGACGGACTGGGAGGATCGCTGTGTAACAATGAAGCCCATATCTTTGGATGCCATGGCCAGGGCAACTTCGTCCTGCGAAGAGCCTTGGTATTGGATGCTGCCATCATGCTCAGTTTCTGGGAGGCAAGTATGGCAGAGCGCCATGGCGAGGAGAAACCGGGTTACATGGATTGCGGAGGGAGAATTGGGCTTGCTTTGAAAGTGCTGCAGCATGTCTTCGGTGGTTAAGCCTGCGCCATGGGATTTGAGCCCAGAAGCTTCCGCGTCCTTCAAACCCATCCGATGAAGCCAGCTGATTCCGGCCACACTGACTCTACGAAGGTTCATGATGTTCTCTGTGAGAGTGCCGGTCTTGTCGGTGAAGACGTAGCCGATTTGGCCCAGGTCGTCCAGGCTATTGGTATTGTTGACTCCTGCGGGTGTGTCTGATTCCTCATGATACATCGCCAGATCGCTTTCAATCAGAGACGCCTGGCACAGCTTGATTGCCTCGAGGCCAATGTAGAGGGAGAGAGGGATGACCTGGTTGAACATGATGATGAAGCCGAAAAAGATCTCCTGGATAGGCACTGTCCCATTGGAAAGGTACCACGCCTTAGATTCTTCTGAGCCTCTCCAGTAGGAGTATCCAATTGTGAGGGTAGTCGATATGCCAACAACGTACAGCATGAGGCAAATCACAATGTTGTTGGTGACGCCTTCGAGGGCAGGCCGCTTTGATCTGGTTGTCTGCTTCGCGTTCATCCTGATCTTGCATTCCTCGCCAGTGTTGACTACCATACCCACAACCGCGGGGGTGTTGCATATTGTGCAGCCGCGATAGATGACCTCATCCGTCTTGATGGGAAGTGTTCTGCCGTTGGCCGTCACTGTGCTGTCGAATCGATACAAGTCTGCATTGGGGTACTCGATGTTGAAGTCGGCCTGGCAGTCCGCAATGCCTTGGATGGTGCTGCAGTCCAAGATGTTTGCCGGGGGTTGTTTGGGCTTGAGGTTGGTCTCGCCGTCCAGGGCCATGGTGTCGACGTGGGCACGCCCACTGTCACCGCTGGCGTAAAGGACAACAATGTCTGCCGGCACGTCCTCATTACGGGCAAGCTTGACTACTTCTCCGACTCTGATGTCCTCCCACGAAGTCGGAACCCATTCCAAGCGGCGAAACTGGCTGGATCCTTGGTATTCGGCTTCTGATGGTGGACCAGAAGTTGTGTCTCGGAGGACAGAAACTGCTTGACTGTTCTCGGCGACATCGGCGCGATACCTTCTCCAATCGTAGTATCCTTCTTTCGCAATGACCAAGAAGACGAATATAGTCAAAGGAATGATGGTGGTGAACTTGCCAGTTGTGCTCAGCCCGGGAATAACCTGCAAGATGGCAACAACCATCAAATAGGCATGGGCCAAGCGAGAAAACTGGTAAAGGAGCTGACGAGGCAGAAAGTCCCAAATGGTATACCGTGAAGTCCGGATTGCGTTGGAAATGTATGGCGCTTCGCGTCGTTCGTCTATCAGCGGATTTCGATTCCCTACCCGGAGAGGGATCTGACGGCCCTTATTTCGGGGTTGGGAAGATGGCTGACGTCGCAAGATGACGTCGAGAAGGTGTTTCAGCCAGTGGCTTCTGTAAGCCATGGTGATTGTCAAGGCATGCACTGCACGCGCGAGATCTCTTGCATCCGAGATGTAGGATTCGAAGTTGGAAGAAAGTCGAGGTGAGATGGCAGAGGTTGTGGCACAAAATGAGCTGTGGGTGCTGATTGAATTAATCGATTCAATCTGAGCACGTTGACAAGTAAGCCAGAGTCTGGGGAAGTCGGTAGGAGAGTCGGGAGGAGCAACCGGGGGGGCGGAGTTCGCTTCCTCGGCTTCCTGGAGCCGGAGACAGCAGCTTTGTGTATCAGATTAGGGAGGCGCTTAAGATGCTAGGTCCTGGCAGAAGTGTGAAACAGCACTAGTGTCCTTTGATCCATCTCAGTGAGCTTTAACGAGAACGAGAACGAGAACAAGAAGGCCGAGAGGGGATCCCTGGGCCTAGATAACGGGCTGTGCAACCGATGGCCTAGTGTAACAAGGCCCAAGCAGATACCACGGGAAACTGCCGGCATTAGCGGAAACAGATATTGTCGTCCCATGCATGCATGTGTCCCAGAAGATACCAATCACAACTTTATCAAGCAGCATAGAGTGGCGTGCCCGACGTACTTACGCCAGCTCAGGGGCTGAAGTACGGCAACCGCCGCCCGCCCTAGGAGATGGATCTGCCAAGTGAACACGCACTGCGTGACTCAGCCTCGGTTTCGCTTGAGTCTCACTTCGCTGCCCATTCACGGCCGAGGAAAAGCATCATCCCCCCGTTGACATGTAGCAACTATATCAAAAACAGTCGCCGAATATCATCGTCAACCGGACTTTGCAGCTCCATCGCTCCTTTAATTGCCGCAGCCTCTTCCATACCTGCCTAGAGCTATTCTCCAGACTTGCTGTCCTCGTGGCTAGACCAAGGAATCGATGGCCGTTTTCTGGCGTAAAAAGAAGGCGGGCGTGCCAGGGGCGAATGAAAGGCCTTCGCGTAGGCCTAAAG